>NNCF01126609.1:0-104072 GCA_002313205.1 Laupala kohalensis | reverse complement strand
TTTCTATTTAGATATTTGTTGATTTCAGGAGGGTTTTTTAGTGGGTATGGTCGAGATATTCGGCAAGTCCCACACACGGGGAAGAGTTACTATGGCTCTTCTCTATGGTGCGAAACTGCATTTTTCCCTACTTGCATGGGCTCTAATGACCTTCGATGTTGACGAGCCCTAAAGCCCCCACCCCCCCAAAAAAAATGTACCGTTGAAAGGGAATGAGTATTTAGTCTCCATTTAAATAGCCATTCTTGAAGTTTTTATTGCGTTCCACATCTACCTTATCCAATATTCTCTTTTTGTCCTCTGCAATACATTCTCATTTGTATAAATCATCAGAGAAAGTGACTATGTGGAAGATATGACATTATGGTGTTAACTTTGCCACATAAACAATTCGCAATAATAATACGTAGTGGAAAAACCTGATGAACAAATATGTCATGTAAATGGTAAGTGAGCTAGTACGGAAATTCAAAGTATTCTACTTCAATTCATGGATGAATATGGACGTTATCGAGTACCTCTTACCTTATCATAAACGGTACATGGGGTAGTTTCGCCTACATACAGAATAAAAAATACATTAATCGATACCTAATTATATCTGCATTGCCAATCTCTCTCTGTATATATTGAAAACAAAGGAAGAAATGTTATGAATATTTATCTTATCCACGCTTCCACGTCCAGAGTCAGTACAAACTTGTTTGTCCGGAACAAACCGCGTCTCAGTAGACAGAACTGCCAACGTTTAGGCCTTCTTGATTTTATGCCTTCTTCAGACCAATGTCAGAGCCGTACAGACCTAAATCGCTGTCGTACTCTGCCTAAAACATGACATCTGATATGGAAAGTCCAATGACATAAATGTCTCTCTTTCTTATCCCTCATGTTATCCCTCTAGATTTCTTGGCTATCTCCTCCCCGTAGAGTTGCGTCAAATATAAATGTAGGCTTCCGGGACCGTTTGTCCGGGACAAAAAAGTTTATACTACAAACTTTCCTAACGTGAGAAGTAATGATTGTGTAGAAAAATGTTTGGAAAATCTTGATGAGGTTAATTTGTATACAACACATTTTTCAAATCTACCTTTTGTCAGATATAGCTATACTGATAATTCTTGTCTGATTTTGAGAAGGACGATGCTCAGGAACGTAAATCTGATCTTTTTCTTGTCTTCTGTTTGTTTTATTACTTGAAGATAAATATGAGGAAGCAAAATTAAAGATATTAGTGATAAACAAATAAAAAATAATTAAAAAAGTATTTATGACCACACACTCTCTCACTCTCCCTCTNGTAATAAACAAATAAAAAATAATTAAAAAAGTATTTATGACCACACACTCTCTCCCTCTCTTCGCCACTCCCGCATATACACATAATCCCCTTTTCCTGTACTATCGCCGTACCCCTGCACTGCCTCATTCCATCAAATTCGCACCACTGCGCAGGGCATAAGCACGTGCTGCCTGTGTGTGGCGCTTTCCGCTCCATTGGCCTCGAGTCTCTCCCTAGGGCAAGCTCACTGCTGCGAACCGCGTCGCCAAGGGCGAGAAACGTTGTTACGCAGCGTCGCCTTCGTTTGGGGGAGCATTTGTTTTCGTATTCTGTTTTGTTTCTGAGGATTAATGTCGTTAATGTTGCTTGTCTTGTAAACTCGAATGGACATCTCCGGGGTCTTGTAAACTCGAATGGACGGATGCCATTGTTTGATTCTTGTAGTACGAGTTCTGGTAAAATGAAGGACTTCTGAATGAATTTTAAGTGTGACGCTAATACTGCGGGAGAAAGAGACTAAAATTTATGCACTTAAGGAAACAGTTTAAGTTATTCTCGGCAGTTTTATACAAATAATACTTCCTAATGGCATATGTTGGATAACGCAGATATCGAGACACCCATTTGTTCAGCACTGCCAGTGCCAGACTGCTTCAGCTATCAATAGCACCAGAAAAGAAGGCTGAAGTAACTGCTGAAGTAAAAAATATGAACTGATTGTCGAAGTAGAGAAGATGTGATTGGATACTAAAAATATTTCAATGTCGATGCCAATATTAATTGTTTGGAAACAACTGTGAAAGCTTTCTTCTGAAAATATACAAGAAATACAATAAGACAATTAACCACTAATCTCAACATGACAATGTATCTTCTATTTTAAATTCTGAATTATGTATGTAATGTTGTAGTTTGTAATGTAAATTATGGTAATAATTCAATCTTTAAATTTACTAATGGTTACCAATCGTTAATTTTTCTTGTATATCATATTCCGAAATTATAACCTGATATGAATGTTAAAGGAAACAGAGTATTAAAAATGTGTTTAAAAGATTTAACTCGTCTTCATGTTTCCACTTCGTATCCCAGTTTTCTAGAATAGAAAGTCAACTATATTGCTTGTGGCATTTTTTTGGCAAATTTAGAAATTCATTATATTTGTAAAGCAGTTTACTAATGACTTTATAATATAGTTTGTCCATACGTTCTTCTATTTCTCCGTAAAATATGAACCGTGTGTAATTAATAATACAAATTAAACAATTTGTATTAATTTGTATTATTTTTGTTTAACAATTTTGATTTTACATGATGAAGCTAATAACACACGTGTTTAGTTTTAACAAGTCTATTAATTATAACACTTTGAATGTAATCTATCCAATATTTGACTACTTTTGTAGTTATAGCTTAAATTTTCTATTTACTATTCAGTATTAACACTGAATGATTATCAACAAAATTAAATTGAATACCTGTCTAAATTTAATTTTTCTAAATTGTTTAAATATATTGTTCGTTTTGATAAATAGCTCGTTTCATTTTTTTACATTTAAAAGAAAATTTCGTATTTTAAACCCACTATTATTATTATTTAATTTATTCATTCTTTATGAAAATTTCCAAGCAGTTAGCATAGCATCCTTGGAATTAACATTAACAAGCTTCTTTTTACTGTTTGAACTCACAATGTATCGGGACCTATCTAACGGAGCAATGATGATATACAGATACTTAAAAAATAAAACGAATGAAACTTTTACCAAATTGCTCAATATTATCTTAAACTTTCAAAAAGTTGCATACAATTCGCTACAGTTTGTTGAAAATATTTTTTAATATTTCGAATTTTCGACTCTTTGAGCATTTGAATCATTTAAATAAGTATATGTTATTCTAAAACGTATAACTTACAATTCTAAGCATTCACCTCTTCAAAATATTTGAACTGAGATGACAATTCTCGGTATACATTTAACAGTGGTATCATACAAAGGGTAAATTTGGCAAAAAGTAAACATTTATTCTAAACAAATGAAACTCACCGAGTTTTTCCAAATTTTTTTCAACACAATCATTACTTCTCACGAGAGGAAAGTTTGTAAAGCATTTTTCGTAGTAAAACATCGGAACTTTGAGCTATGTCATGCCATTGTCATTGCCAATATATTAAAATCGGATATAATTTTGGACTTAAATGATTCATTTCTTAAAAAGGCGGAGAATGCTAATCACATTTGTACGATGGTGAACACTAGATTATTAATTCATATAAGTACTCTATACTTTCAATAAATTTCCTTTCTCTCCTTAAGAAACTAAACGGAAAAAAATAAGCTAGATAGCTCAGCTGTGATAACTCACGCGTTGGCTGTCTAGCGGACAGACAGTACCTTTAGCTGCCACAGCTTATATTGTAGCTGCCCTAAAACAGTTTTCGTCTGAACGAGACCAATTTTCTATCACTGCGGACGGTAATGTTATTTTGTCTGGGAGGAAGAAAGTTACATCAACAGCTATAGCTTATATGTTTTGCGCGCAACAGCTCAGTCCCGCTCAAAATTCTGACATGGCTACAAGAACAGTTTTTGTTCCTAACCCCCGATCTCGTTCGTAGTTGCAACTAAATGACACTCGGCTGCGCTGCCTTCTATGCATTCGGTTCGTTGACTCATAACTGAGGTGATGCAGCCTCAGCAATTCTTTTAGGAGTCGAATCGACCATTGCTTTCGCAACTAAAATAGTTGTTAACATGAACAAAAAGATTCATTACAAAGACTAAACGACGCCATCTCGACGTTGCGTAGCCCGTAATTTGAACTCTGGGCGACGAATATTTACTGTGTTTTCTTGACGTCGAGCAGCCATACACTGATGATATTTTGAATTTCTGAAGGTTAATACCTGTTGGCGAATACCTAATTATTATTATTATTTTAAATAATATTTTCATATGTATTAATCTAATAAAAGTAAATTTCAAGTATATTCAAAATAAAGAAACGTTTGTATGCATAAAAACTATTTTCTTGGTATTTAAAGATATATTTTTCAAGATTTTAAGATGATTACTATTTTACGTATTTACTATTCATGGTACCAATACTATGGTATCAACTCGTAGACAACGTAACACAAGATAATAAAACATTATACTGCAGTAGCTCAATGCTAGCGTTCGCGCCTTCAGAGGGAAAGAACTCTGTATCGAATACTGGAGCTGTCGGGTACCTGAAGACGGACGTCGAAAAAAAAAAGAACGTTTGCTGTACCTGTGATGAAACAAGATAAGACCATGGAGTTGTGATAAAAATGAATATCATCAAGAAAGTCGAGATAAAATATCGAGAAGAAAGCATGCAGATTACATACTTACTGGTTGACAAGATCATCTAATATAGGTTCCCTTTTCTTATTTTGTGTATTAGCTACTTAAGCTGTGAGAGCTAATGTTATACGCTGTGATAGAGGAGGTCGAAAATTCACGTCATAACAGATGGATGTTAGTTGTGTGAGCTCATGTATTGTATGTCAGCTGAGGTATTTGTTTTTCAGTGTACCTAGTGTAAGCGTGCCAGGCGTTAGTTAAGAACACAATTATTTATGGCACTTTCCATAATGTTATCTATATTGCTTTTATTTAAAACTAAACTCGGAATAGTAATTCATGATTTATTGTGTATTACATACTGCGTATCATTATACCCTTTAAATTCAAACAATAAATTTGAAAAATGGTCTCGAGTATGACTACAGTACTTAGTAGAATATTGACTATTAGTTTACAAATAACAATACTGGCCAGATTCCAATTTCACTGCGTATTTATATCATTTTTATTGAATAACCGTTTCATTTGCTCCGCAACGCGAAGAGACTGCTGTATTCTGCATTAAATTTGTGACACATAAGATTCCGCACAACTTCAAGATTTTTTATTAAATATTAGCTCTTCAAGGGCCATAGTTTATTTGACGAGTTGTTAGACAATATTGTGTTTTTTTATTTAATCAAATCTTTACATTAAAAACAGTAGCTAGGTGCTAATATTGCCTTGAATACGGTTTCTTGTACCTCTCAAACCGTAGAAATTGAGGTAATCCATAGCACAGAATTTATATAAGTAACCTTCCACTACATCGTATTCCCTCATTTGGTTTCATTCCGCAGTCGACCATGTTCCCTCTCAGAGTTGTGAACAGAGCAATTGCGCGCCGCGCACGGCCTATCACCCACACAGTCGTCTGTTCCTTGCATGGAGCGTATGCAAATACCGCCGTGGGATGACCACGAATGGCGTCAGGGCAGTCGCATGTTTTCTTATCGCCCACGTTTCATTACGCGCTTCGTACGTGGAACGAGCCATAGCACTCGCAATTTAGACACAGGGATGTCTCTGTAGGAAGTGCAATTGGCGCGGACGTGGTTTCAGATGGACTCGACGCCGAGGAGACAGATTAAAATAAATACTATGCAAATACGTGATGATACATTCTTTTTACGGTATGACTTCAAGAGATATAATTTTAAATACGTAATGAAAATGAATGTATTAGGGCAGTCTCTTTAATTCGGTTGACTATATTCTGCTCTTTTTGCTCTTGTAGCTTCTACAAATATTTTTTTGGAAATAATATAATAAAATTAACGAAACAAATAATCCAATTTTCAACATTGCATTTGACTGTGAACTAATAATATGATATTTCTAAAAAATTGTCTCATTTAATCGCTATTTTAACAAATTGAAATACTATATGGTTTCAACGCAATGAAAAATAACTGATACAGAACAGATCATTGATTACGTTCAAAATACGAATAAACATTTTCTGTAAGTCACAAAAACTAATTCATTTGAAGTCCGAACTGAACGAGGTTTCATTTAAATACGCATTTTTATGTTTGATGTCATATTAATTAGCAAAATTGTATGTTTTCTGCGTTTTTTCAATACGATTTTTCGAACTCAATTTGTGTGTGAGTTTCACTTCCCAGCAATGACAGGAACGCATGATTAACTGCGCGAGAAGCATTTTGGTAGTATTGCTGAAGTGAGGATTTGCACCAGTTTGGCCATACATCATGTCTTGCGGTGGAGCTCCATGTTATCATTCCTTATCATGTTACGTATAAGTGCATGCTAAGCAATGCTTTATGTTCGTTGTATGACTGAATTTCTAGCTTGGAATATTTAACTAAGCTAAGCCTTGGTTTCTCACCCACACATTCATAATGCCACTTATGATATTTTGTATGAATAAATTTAAGTGTCAAAAAGCAATTGTAAACTATGTTACACTCAGGAAATAAACAAAGCTCCCATCAATTCCGATCATGGACCCAAGGTAGTGGTGGATGTAATATTTCTAAAAGAAGTTATTTAACAAATACGTGCTACTATCCATTTATTATGTCCCAACTAAATCGAAGATCTTAAAAGCAGTAAAAATTCGAGTCTAATAATAACAAAAGTTTTATTCCCGACCATGAATAAGTCCACCTATACAAAAACGAAAATCGAAGAAAAATCCGGAAGGCTTTTTTTTTTTTTCATTTTAATGCACTATGAACTCTTTTCCGACATCTTGGTTTGATGTTCCTGTGTTCTCTGGCACTCATTTCAGTATCACTTCACGATTCGACTTTTACGTATGTGAAGTATTTATATGTTCAGTTATCTCTCTTTTAACTTTTACTTCGAACAATTTTAGACTGATCTACATTTAACTGTTCTTTTTTTTTTCAGAAATCATAAATGAAATATTTACCTATGCATGCTTGATAGGTTATCGGCTATAATAATGAATAACGATTGAGCTTCTTCCAGTTAGACCAAAAAATATAAACGGAATCATATCATATTAATAAAATGGCAAAATTATACAATAATAGTGTAGTTTTTTCTTTATACCCGCGATAAAATTTAAATAGAAAGCACTAAAAAATTAATCCTGACTGATAAATGCAGAATGAAATATAGAAAATTATGGTGTAACTCATTTTTGTGTGAAGCAACAAGTTAAGGTTTTGTTAATACTCAAACTCTACTATCAAGACTTTTCTCCACGATAGTAGTCCGTAGTTTATTCTACATATTGCAACTCTACTCCATACACGTGCGACCAGAGTTGCCGTTTTACTTGACGTGATAATGCTCCGAGAGGAGGCGTTTGAAAATTGCACGCGACGCGACGGTGCTACTTAACAGGGTTGCCACTTTGGCTAATTGCCCGCGGCGGCACGGACGTTTGCTGAGCACTGATCTGAGATTTCTCCATAATTGACATGCGGATTTATCAGCGCTAGCGGGTTACGACGTAATTACGAAGGGTTGCTTCTCGGCTGGCATTCGGTGCTTGCGAGAACTTAATCCTCTGGCAAGGTGGATGACGGGTTGGGTAAGCAATGGAAATGAGTCACGAATAATAATTTTTTAAATTTATTTTATAATTCCAATCTTTAACTTTTTGAAGATCGGATGGGATATCTCAACATCCTATGTATCTTATTATTGTTATATCTAAAACACAAGTTTATTTAGTAAGCTGAACTTCCTATACCATTCTAAATATCTATTGTAAGGTGATAGCGTCTATTTTTGCTGGAATTGCCGATGTCTACGTGCTAATAAGCCACCTATGTACGTGCTGGGGTGTCTTATTCGTAAAAACTGTGAGTGAAGTATAGGGAAAAACATTAATTACAGAATAATATTTTAATGATCTTTAGTTTTTTTTTAAATATGCTAATGAAATAAATAATACAAAGTATGTGAATGACGTAATTTTTGTGATAATAAATTTGAATGTTAAAACCCCTGCTAGAAAATGCGTCTTTATAAAAACATTCAGATTAGTACACTCTATCTTTTTATAACTAATACATTTAACATAAAACGTCGAGAAATGATAACACATGAGTTCAATGAGAGCTGTATCCAAATAATTTAAATTTTCTGTCCACGTTCCACGAAAAAACGTAGTTTATCTTCGGGTGACAGTTTACCCCACGCCACCGTGAATTTTGCTGATCGTTATCGAACCGCTGAATAGCTAACAATGTTACTCTTTCCTCTTTCATATTTCACATCTCTTAGTGGACGTTTGTACCGAAGGTGCCTGTCTGTACCACATCACATTCTTTAGGGTATCTCCCAGCGTACTTAACCACACAGGGTAATTTTCGAAATTAGTGAAGTCTTTCATACCTATCATTCTCGTACTTTCTGTCATATATTCTCCTTTCTCATTTGTTGTTGGATGTGGTCTCTTCATGCTTCTCGTCTTATAATTTACAGCCCTATAACATTTATGCCACGAATGATTGGAGGAACGTTTAAGACCGATCCTGGAAAACATTTTGGTTTTGAGTACGTTAAGTACGTTCGCAATTTACTAGAAATTTCCTTTCCTCAAGAAAATTTAGCCATTGAGTAGAAGAATCAACTGACTTTTAGTATTCTTAAATTAAAAACTTTTAGTGAATACAACTGGCATGAATCTTAAACAAAACATACACGTAATTGCTAACATTTTTTCTCGAATAAACAAAATTGAAATTGTTTCCATATTTTTGGTGTCTATACTTTCCTCGCTGGTGAGAGATTTTGAAATTTATGTGACTAAATTTCATTAGTGACATTCTATATTTTATTTTTGTGGCGTAACAATTTGTAATCGCGATAGTTTCTTTCCTTCTTTTCAGTCTGCCCTTGTCGTATTTGAACTGCATTGTCTCTCTTTTCTTGTATTGGTGGGTATGACGAGATATATTTGATGATTTTTATATTGTATCTTTTAGATTTGTTATAAATAAATAAATTTTATTGTAAAAAAAGCAGTTATCAACTGCGTATGACCACGTGGAGAATAATAAACTAATTTACTCTCCGGAAGCACGCTAGGGACCATCCCATCAATTTCGATCAAGGGCCCAAAGGCAAGGCTTTTATAGGTTTATATTTTTATAGATTTCGATGCTTCTGTCTTCCCCTTAATGTAATTTTTCCATTTATTTTCTTAATCTGACAATTTTTATGTGCACTCTAGTTTTGGTATATTTTACTACCCCTACTTACATGATATATTGCGTTGTACTTACTTCCCAAGACCATACTCTATTCTAAGCTTCTTTAACTACTTCCACTACGTAAGAAATATTTCTTCACTTGAATTACTGCGTTGGTTTGTGGGAAGTTGGGAGTCTGTTGTCTCCTATATCTCAATTAGTCTTCTCTTCTTTTGCTCTCGACTGATTTATAACTTAATCCCTCATTTTGTTCTGAGCTACTCTTCTTACATTTTACTAGTGTCCATCTCAACATAATTATCTCTACTCTGTTATTCCTTAGACAAAATATCTTCTTCAAAGAGTTGACGTTACCCAAGTAACTTATTTTTTATTTAAAATCTGCTATTGAAACATAAACCAAATAAATGACACTTATAATTATAACCTAACAATTTTCATATTTCTAAGGTTTGAGGTGATTTTTAAGAAACATGTAGTATTCTACAGTTTTGAACTACATTAAATAACTATAAAATGAGGTTTTGTTCATTAATAGAACTACAAATGTTGCATAACGAGATCACAAACCGAAATAAAGTGTTTTATGTGCAATCCCATCTCTATTCCAGTACGTCTCTGTTATTGCTAACTCCTTCAGAAACTGAACTCTGCACCTACAGAGTTAGAGATATTTGTTTATTTTTTCCAACTTTTCTATGACATCATTGGTCTTTATATCCATATTATAAAACAAGTTGAAGTGAACTTTAAAGTAAACAGCATTCAATATTAGTTTATCATACATGTATTAGGTAACATATACTATATTATGTATTCACGTTATCATCATAGAGGAGGTGAGGTCGGAGAGTTTCCGACTACTTATAAAGACGAGGTGAAAATTTACAGAGAGATATTGTACATATACATGTGATGACCGATCACTATTAGTCCGTGTATATATTTATACCAAAACAACAGTTTAAGCTGCGTAAAATTAAAGAAAATAAAATGGATAACATAAAAGTTTGAGATGCTCTTTATTTACGACAAGGATAGAAAATGCCAAAACACTCCAACATACTCATAAATATGAAATTCTAATGATAGATAAGCATAATTAATATCGTGTATAATATCTTCTCATTTTAGTTTTATATAGCATAACCGCCGTATGAGGAAATTTAAGCAAAAAGCGTTTGGAAAATTTGAAAAAGAACAACATTATTTAATGGTAAGGTATCCATGATTGAAGCTAAACGTAGTCTCTAAATAGGGCACGGAGATAATTAATCATACCCCAGATGATGATTCTCAGCAGCATAAGTACGCACATTCCACTGATCAGCTCATCATACCCAACTCTTTCACAAAGAAATAAATCCGTATAATTTTTAAACTAGTATCTTCGTGAGCATGCAAGAAATATGACTTCAAGAATACGTTAGGTATGATTAGCATCCTTATGAAAACTGGGAAGGGAGATTGGTGGTATGAACAAGTATGATAATAATTCTTGAAAATAGTTCCTGGTACGTTAGTAAAAACTAATTCAACTGAAATGATTCGTCTCTGTGGAGAACGTTCCTTCACGGATGAGGACCGAATAGTTCGGAAAGGTTTGACATCATGACCTTGCATCTCGTCAATACCTCATTTTATATCCAGTCAAATGTGCTTCTGCATTTTTCCTACCTTCTCTGACCTATCTTCTTCTGTTTATCTGTCAACTAATTCATACTAATGTATAAATGAATACCGCGAAAGTGAGTCTATTTGCTACCTAATCACGACTAAACCACTGCACCGATCTTGCAATTTGGCAAGGAGATAGTTTAAATGCCCAGGATGAACAAAGGCCAACTTTTATTTTTTTAAATGTGTGATAAGGAACATAGAAACTGTTTTTGACAATATAACTTTCGATAAAATCGGAAATAAGAGTGTATTATTTGCTTGCGCTGCCTAACGGTAATGTGTACAACGCTTTTGCTACGTAATAGATGCAACGGTTATAGCTACAACAACTGTGAATGACAATATTGTTTGTCTCAAAGAGATCTACAAAAAAGTCCGCAACAGCATATGCCTATCTACAAAAATTAACATAAATTATTAATAAAACTTTATTTAAAATAGAAGTGTTAATATGCTCCAATTTGAGAAGGAAAAAATCAATCATCATCGAATCCAATGGGTTAAAAGTTTTGAGCATTTAACGAAGATAAAAAATGCCTTTATATCGTAAAATTTTAATTAAATTTAGTTTAGATTTTACAAGAATATTATAGAAATGATGCTGCCGCGTCATGCCTCGGTAGCAAAAATTCGTCCGGAGTGGCTTCCATGAGATGGTTAACTATATGCAGTCAAGTATTGTATTATTGTGAATTTGAAAAATTAGGTTGCAGCGCATGTTTTTAATAACCAGTAAATAAAAGTATTTTAATCTTACAATATAGATATATTTTACTTTTTTCCTGAGTAAAAGAAGATAAGTTTAAGAATAATCCTTGGCAACGCCAGGTAATCAACTAACATGGAAATAAATACTCACGTCACTCTGATAGGAGCATCAACATACATTTTCGTAAACGCCATTATGAATCCCGACTTCATTATTACCAGTATTCATCCCCTGCCCGCACTGCAATACCCTCAATTCCAACTCCATCGCACGTTGGACTCATCGTCACGTCTATCCCATTTACGCGACATTCTCGAGAGTCATCTTAACACGTTCGCTGCTCTAGATAGAAGCGCTCATAGTTAATTACTATGGTCGATTATTATCTGCCAATCACCGTGGAGAGAATTTCCCAAGACGAATGGAAATGTAGCTACCATACATACCGAACGCACATGTAAACTGTGTAACTGAAATTTCAATTATTTAGTTTATTTTGGTTATATCACACGTATACTGCCACTATTAGGTAATAAATATATGTGCGACCGACTAAAATGAATCTGATAACAAATCGAACATAGTTCATCAGTGAGTATATTTTATACTCAAAGTCATGTAACTTTAACCAAAGAAAATATAACCTATAAAAAAACAACAAAAGAACGGGACTGTGTTCATTAGTTTAATGTAAAGTAGGTGCAGCAAATTGTTTATTGTCCTCAACGTGGTCGTAGTCAGTTTGTAACTGCTATCTTGACAGTAAATTATTAATTAACTGGCTGATTACTTACCATTACCTGGAAGTTTTCTTACTTGTTATACTTTGTTGTTTTACTCAGGAAAAAATAAATTCAATCTATTTTGTGACATCAATATAATTTTACTTGCTCTAATTTTTTCTAAACAAATGAACAGGAACCTAACTCTTCAAAATCATTACCATGCAAATTTAATACATAAAATTGATTGTATACACCATTTAGATTTCATCTCCAGAACCAAGAATAAATAAATCCTCGAGCAAACGCAAAGTTGTCCGTGATAGAAAAAAAACACAAAAAACAATCCAAATGTTACCAAGTGAACAAGCACACCACTTCACCCTTAGGAGACTTAAAACCCATATGTGCTGAACTTGTATTTATACGGCATGTCACTGCTCATCTGAAAGACCCGGAAATCTATGTATTAAACTCGTGTTTTANCTGCTCATCTGAAAGACCCGGAAATCTATGTATTAAACTCGTATTTTTCGATTAAACATTTATATATGACCCTCTCTTCCTATTGCTACTACTGGGGTTCTAGGGCTGTTTACCCCCTTCCCTCACTCAATGGTGGTGCAACTCTGACATAACATCGCATGTCTCATCGGAGTATCAGGTAGAACGAACCACGCGTCGGGAGCCGCAATGGTCAAATTTGCTTGAGAAGCAAGATACAACGGTGGCTGCGCGCCTGCACGATTTCATCAAAACTCTAGTAAATTTAACTATTCGGCCATATTGACCAATTTGAAGACGTTTCTATTTTACTTAAGCGCACAAAACAGAGAAAGCATAAAATTTGATGACGATTGATTCTTTCCTTCTGAAATTGAAGCATTTAACTACTTCTATTTTTATATATTTTTTCGATAATTTAGGTTAACTTTTGTAGTCGCAGACATACGCTGTCAGGGACTTTTTTTATAACTCTTGAAGGTCAACAATATCGCCATTCATGTCATCTATTTCTACAAGTATAAACAGCGTAAGCGAATGGAAAACAAGCAGACACTCTTTCGCATGTCACATTTATATATTACTATGCATTTATATTTTACATGTCACTGTTATATATTTATATACTTATAATTAATTTATTTATTACAATTTTTCTTCATGTTGGGGTTTCTACACAGTATGTACAACGCTTTACTTTCGCGTTCATCCATAAATTTAATAAGAAATATACATCGCGTTATGTTGGCAGTACTTTCAGTTTTCTTTAAACGTCACCATCATAGCCAACATCGGCCATCAATTCAATCCATGTCCTCTTTTGGCGCTATTCTCTTCTTTCTTCATCGAGCGAGTGGGGCTTGCATTACTATGTGTATAGGTTTGTTGTGTTATTAACTTGCACTTTTTTACAGCAAATAGTCGCCTTTGTGACTACTGTTAATATTTATTAGAATAATACTTAAATTCGTAGAAGTTGGTAATTTGTGTTTGGCTGCCAGTTAGCATTATTTGGTTAAATTACATGATTTTGAGTATAAGATATATGTACTCGTAAAGACATTTAATTGAGGAGATACTTAATATAAGTATGAAAAGCATTTTTCACTTGTCAGTTTTTTTATCATACATGTTTTCATTCTTTCTCTTCATTTGTTTATTTATTTTGTTCGTACATTAGTTTAGAAAGTTCGTACATTAGTTTAATAGTACATTAGAGTTAAAAATCACTCATTCATTGATAAAACGATATATCTCAGCAACTTATGCGTAATTTTTGTGATTTTTTTAAAAATTAGTACCAACTTTTTATTTCTTCAACTCACATTATTTACTTTCTTAATTAACTTTCATCTCTTAATGTACACTTTGCACCATTTGTAACATTAATTTTATTCATACATCGATTTACGTTTCCTGTATTCAGTAATAACTGGTCTTTTCTCCCGTCTGAAATACTTGTGTTTATATTATCTTGCGCGTCCTTTGCAAAATACGCAGATGTGCTTTTGTATTTCTTTATCCTCTGGTGAATATATTTTTTTACTTTCGTTCATTACATTAGTATTTAGAAACCAAAACCTATATCCATATTTAACCCAGACGTAATGAAACAGGGTTTTTTTTGTTAGAGGACAAATATATTCATGAATTGATATTTAGAGAGGCAAAAACACACTTGCAATCAGAATACGTTTATTCTCGGCTGTGTACTAGGACATTTATTCTTAATGAATTTACCTTTTGGATCATTGATGAATTGGAGATTAATTGTATCTACATTTGGGGATACTTGAATTTTTAAATTTTAATATTCTGTGGATGTATGCTTCTAATTAAAAAGATAAAAGTCCTCTTTTATTGATCATACTCGTAAATTATTTATATAAAAAATGGAATTTTTTGAAATATGCTTCCCTTACCACAGGTGGGAAGTCAAAACGCAATGTTCAGCAGTGAAGTTCATTACGAAAATACAGACTTTATATATTTGGTTACTCTTTACTAAATTCAGGAATGATTTATTGAAATATGTGATACATTTGAGATAATAAATGCACATAGCATTGAACACATTACGTCAGTGCTTAAAACCTCGCATGTTCAATAATAAAAATTCGATGGAGCGTAATGGGAAAAATATTTTTGAGGAAAATTGTTAACCATAACTGCTAGAAGTGAAAACTAACAATTTTAAACAAAAATCTATTTCAAATTTATACATTGTGTTAGAAACACTAACGCAAAATATTTTGTTTTTTAAATCCAGAATTATACTTTGCAGTAACAAAAAAAATATTTCCAAAATTGCTTTATCCATAATAAATAGCAGTATATTAGTGTCAATTCTTCTATTGAATAATAGTCTTCAGAGTAAAGTAGAAGTTTATTATAAAAAATGAGTAAAATATCGAAGAGAATATTTAAAACATTTCGGCTTTTGAAGAAGAATATTTATAAGATAGCTTATGCACAAGCACCACACCCGCAACTATCTTACCCTTTAAACAATATTTATGCGTTTGTTTTCATGTTCGCTGCATTGTTCATCAACGTCCGTTCTCCTCTCGCGCGGCGATGATTCTCTCACCGTCGTCTGTTTTCGCAAAAAGAGACGAACGCAAGGATTGCAATCGAGCATCGCGTCCCGCAACGCGCACGCGCCGCTGTTTGGGTCGGGATCTCACAGCGACTACGCGACGCGACGCGCCGTCGTCGGCGAATATTCGAGAATGGCTGCGCAGCGAGCGTCGGCGGCTGCCATTTTTTATTCATGGCGCGTTGGAACTGTGCCGAAGCCAGCCAGCCAGCACCACCGACGTCGCTTTGCAGTGCCCTCGTTAATCTCCGCGGATCGCTAATTGTGCGTCCTCCACTTGGCCTCGCCTGTTCGTCCGTCCTCTAGGACTCACTTCTTCACCCCTTGCCCGTCGACCCCCTTAGATACCGTCCTTCGGTACCCAATCTCCATTCTCCATGGTTCTTCTCTTCTATCACTCCCATTCGTCTCTTCTTGTCGGTTCTTGATCTTTCTATCTTGGTTTGGTGCTGTTAGTCTTCTTTTATCGGTCTTGTCAAGATTCTTGGAACTCGATTTCTTCCACTTCATACATCACTAGTTCAGTTCTCTTTCGAAAGAGAATACTCACTTTAAGGTTTCTTTTTAACCTTTACATGTCTGCTACACAGGATTTCGTCTACCATTAGAAACCATTACTCTATTTCTCTTCTCTGAGCATTTTCGCCAAAAAAAAATTAATACACTGCACTCCCAAATTTTGGAGATTTTTTTATTTATTTTGTTTCATTATGTAATTCCGTTTTTGTCAATTATTCAAATCAATCTTTGACTTTAATTTTTAGTCACAGATTTAAAAAAAAATCATTTTTCAGGTCTCTAATGAAGTGATTGTAATAATCTCCAACAAAAGTTACTGATTCAAGTTTATTTATTTTTTAACTCTTCTCTCTTTCCGCTCGGGGTTTTCTAGGTATTAATCTACTGATGGTCTTAAAGCAAATATTTGTTTTAAATTCTAATTTCTTCATGAATTCTACTACCGCTTAGTACTCACTTTCTTTCACCTTCACGTTTACCCATGGACATCTTCATTATTCCGATTGTTACTGATTCTTTTTTTTTTTTTTTGTACACTCCACGTCTCTTTATTACGTATTACAAAATATTATTTCAATAGATTCACTACTTTTACACCTTATTTTCACAATTAATATTCTTCTCACCAACATGCTGCGCTAAGCATTCAATACATTATATTATTCTTTGCATGTTCCTCTCTTACCACTGTCACCTGAAACATTAATGTTCTTCTTTCTAAAGTTTACTGTCTTGATTCTTCTGTTAATAACTCTCCACTGTCATCTTCGTTTTATTTCATTCAGCGAATAAAACTCAGTGTCGAGCTTCATGAAGTCAATAAGCTTCATCAATATTTTATCTATATTAAAAAAGAAAAAAAACTTCTATAGTTCCACTTAAATGTATAATATCCGTTTGTTTGATTTTAAATTAGACTATTTTAAGGTTATCGATTTAAATTTCAATAGATAAATTCAGCAAACTTTTAGAAGCTTTTAACACTCACCAAAATGTAATTAAAGTAATTAATCAAAAATATTTTAATAATAATATCATTTTGAAAATATTCATGTCAAATTGAGATATTCCTTTATTAATTGATATTAATATACGGAGTGAATTTATAATTCAAAGACATTCAATAAAACAATTTTTATTTTAATAGTTATTTACGAAGAAAGGGACGCATACATCTGAGAGCGATTCTCTTACTTCTTTTAACGTGAGTTTACGTTTCATTAAAAAACAATTACATTTTGGAAAGTGTTTATTTATCAATATTTGTCCTGCATGTAACATACCTTGGAAAATACTTTCTAAAACTTACAATTTGAACGAATAGTTTTCAATTCACTCAGAAAAATATTTCTTACAATTATTTAATGTTACAAAGTTAGTTAGAAATATATTAGACAACTTCAAGCTTTCAATTATATGGTTTCAAATCACGACAGTGATACTTCACTAATTAAATGTTGTGACTTCACTGTCTTAATTGAAATCAACGTGGTGAAATGATAAATGCCTCTGAGTAAGGAAGCAGGAAAGGTTGGGGGAGAGAGTTCTCCGAAATTAGGTGGATTTTTCATTGTTGCTCATACCTATGCAATCACCAGGTGCGAGTTCCATTTTAATAATGGAAAAATAATAGAAATAATAAAAATATTGTTTTATTATTCACTACCAACAAAATTTAACATTTAACTTATATTCATTAATTATACGTTTCGTTGTACGTAAGTAAGAGGTTATTACAGTCATAGTTCCAGAAGTAGTCTTCCAGAAACTGTGACAATTAATTACACTCTTACGATATTCCCAATTGTCAACAATACAGGAAATTCACTTGAAGGGCGTGATTGATGGCATCGACGTCGAACCGTTAGAAATTGTTCGTTGTCCCAGGTCTCCTTCCATTCCTCCACCCTATCGGGAGTCTCGATTCAGTCTTCTCTATCGCGAGTCCCGTGTCATTCTCTCGGAGTTTCGTAGCATTCTCTCCGCTCACGCTCGGTCGCACCAGTCGTCACTTCGGCCCACCGCTGCACGAGCTCGACATAGGGTACACAAACGTAGAAAGCTGGTTTGTCGAAGCTTGTTTCCGGCACCTACCTGCTTCTCCGATCGGCTGCATTGCGCTGCTGCTGCTTTATGCGCTGGTTCCGGGCGGGTCGACTTCTAGCGAGGAACTTACACACTACCTACTCGTCAGAGTTATACATGCGTAGCTGAAGTATTTTGAGGTTTTGGTCGGGGATTGCATGATTTATATACACTGCCTCACAAAATTGGCGCCGCAGGATATCCATCCCTCCATAACTTCTATGTTTTAAAACGTATCAGAGTGAGATTTGGGCTGAGGATGCTTCTATGTTTTATCAAGACACTCCTTTATTGAGAGCTGTCTGTGCCGCCCCCCATCGCTCTGGGACACCCTTAAAGTGAAGAGAAATGCAATTTCCAGAAAATCGAACAAAAATATCACACTTTAAAATGTCGGGGAGAGCAAGTCTTACAAATACTGACACAATAATGTGCACTCCAGTAGATGATATTAAAAAATCTCCCACATTTGATGACCCACCCCCTATCCTACAACTCCCTGTGAAAACGGTGTATTTCAGATGTTCCAAAACTGCTCAGGATTGTGTGTGCTTGTCCAAGAAACATGGTTTACGTGTGGACACCACCTCCTTGGAGATGGTTAGATGATGCGACTTGAATTTTTCATACAAATGTACTGCTCATGCCTAATGACACTAAATGCAGTGCTTTTCATCACGAAACGCGATGGGGTGG
Source organism: Laupala kohalensis (assembly GCA_002313205.1). NCBI lineage: Eukaryota > Metazoa > Arthropoda > Insecta > Orthoptera > Trigonidiidae > Laupala > Laupala kohalensis. Next base: position 85,244 of record NNCF01126609.1, on the reverse strand, counting down.
GGCGGCACAGACAGCTCTCAATAAAGGAGTATAGTAAAACACGGGAGTATCCTCAGCCCAAATGTCACTCTGATACATTTTAAAACATATAAGTTATGGAGCGATGAATTTACTGTGGCGCCAATTTTGTGGGGCAGTGTATTTTGTTAGAATTTATTTGTAAAAAAATATTTTAATTAATTTTGAATTGTTCTAAATGAAACGTATGGGCTACGTAAGGGTGTTATCTGATTTTTATAAAATCTGCTTCAATTTCTTCATTTTTGTAAATATTTCGTCAATAAAGTAAGTATATACGTTTTAAAACATGTATATGCACAAGAGAGAGAGAGAGAGAGAGAGAGAGAGAATACGAATTTGCGCATGAACTTTTAAAGTCAGTTACGAAATCTAGGTAACACTTAACCACAACACCGTGAAAGCAAACGCCGTGAAACGCGCCCTTAGCGCATCCTCCACCACTCCATACAAAGCAGGAAACCAGCAAAAGTCTGTGGAGATGCAACTTTACCAGTAAAAACCGGTAGGTACCATCAAGTTTCCGTTGCCTGCACTCTCGTTTAAAAGCGTAGCTCATTCTCACCGCTGGTGGGCGCTGGCTACTGAAAGTTGGATACCAACTTTTTACGTATGCGTTGGCTGCACCACCACTAGATGAGCGTTAATGAGCGAACATCGCTGGAGCGGCGGACGGCGCACCCTAACGATATCTCGACTGCGTGAAGTCTTTTGGTTTTTAATGATTGATTTCGGATTGTGATCAGTAAAATCTCAATATGGACAATAACATTTCAATTCTGGGTATTTCTTTTTCATTGAGAGATCGCCCCTCTATGATCATAACCTGGATAACATGTGATTCAGTAGTTATGTGAAACCGTCTACGATAATCCTGATGTTAAACTATAAATTTCATATGTTATCATTGTCGGTGGAGGTTGCAAAATCAAAGAAACGAAAGTAACTTACCTTATCAGAAGTGGAGTGATTCTCCTTGAATTCATAATCTCGTGATTTGAAGTTTCGCTCGAGAGTCCAACAACACCAGCCACTATACTAACCTCAGCCAGGTCAGAGTTTTATTCAGGTTTATTTCCAAGTACACATAACGCCAACTCTGCAGGTGCTTGTGGGAGACCCACATCGTAGCGTTATATCGCTATTTCGAATACATTGGATTATACCACCCTACCCGCCTGAATTCCACGTTGTTATCTCCGTATGAGTTGCAAGTGATTCTGTGTTAATGCTAATCAATAATTATCCGCGAAATAGTTTGTCTTGGGCTACACATCCAACAGGTGAAATATATGTGTTCACTTCAAGATTCTATGTATGAGAGACATTTACTTTTAAATACCATGACAATGACTTCTCAATTCCCGATTTCATTTTATCATTTCATCTTTAACATTGCGTCCTAACTAAAGGGAGAACTACTCTCTTCTATAAATTAGAATTATCTACTTATTTAACATTGTTCTATTGTTTCTCCACTGTTGAAATACTATTCAAGCTCACATGGAATCATACTCAGTTCTCCACACTCGTGCAGCGTTTGAACTCCTCCTCAAATTTGTTATCTGCGTGTCTTAGTTGGTAAATATGAATTACTTGCTTCCCATCCTCGCAGTTTTCTCCTCTAATATTCAGGCTTTTAGATAACCAGCAAAGAAAATCTTCCTTTTTCTAACTTTGGCCGCTGCACACTATTTCTAACATTATATAAAGAATGTTGATACCCGATGGCTTTCAAACGTTGTGCGTTAATGAGTATATGCTTTATCCATAATATATATGCAATATTCACGTTTTGTAGGTCTGTTTTCTCATAGAGAATTTTTAAATATTTTTTTTTTAGATTTGATATGTTGAAATTTCCGTCAAGGATCACTTCCGGTTCATGTTTTCTGTGTCACTACGAGCCATTCACGTTTAATGTAACACTATCACAATCTTTTGACCCCTCTCTTACTTATGTCACGTTACAAGTTTTAAGGATTATTGAGGAGATAAGACAGTTTTACACAATTTTTTATTTTTTCAATCATGAATTCCGTAGTAAATGTATTCAAAGAATTATCATATAAATAATTAATATTACACTTCAACTTTATTATAGTTATTTTAGTCTATAAGTTAATGAGGTTTCTTCCTCTTCAGTCGGCGATACTCGTCACTGTGCACAATCAGAAGTCTCTTCACTGAGCACTGAAGAGAAAGAAACCTCATCAGATATAGTGGTAGCATCTTCGCTTCCTCAATCGCGCTGATCGGTAGAGTGTGGGTTTANCTCCAGACAAATGTCGGGGTATATGTTCAGACAAATGTTCAGTACCAAGTTCCCTTGCAACCCAACATCTCTTCTTCTCAATTCCCTCTACCAAGTCAAACGGTCAGGTGGAAGAGCAGACTTCTGAATCTCGTCATAAATACATAAAATAAATAAATAGACAAAACGTTCTGTATTTGTAGAAGTATACCTTTGAAGGCATTGCAGGTATTTTTGGGATTGCTAACTTTAGACTAGGAACTTCACAAACAGGCGTTGCGATACAAGGTGAGATGATGACCAGAATAGAACTGGATGGACTAATAATAAACACATATATAAAGCATTGGAGGAACCGGATTACAGAAAAGTTATTCATTTGCTGGGTCATACAATGGAAGGTGACTACACAGGGTAGAGTATACAAATTTATTAAAGATATCACTTTTGCAGAGAAGAATAAAGAGTGGTTTAGACCAAGCGGAGGACTGATGCCGATATTAACTGGACATGGTGACTTTAATAGTTATCAGAAGAAAGTGAAACTAAAGGACAATGACATGTGTATTTGTGAACGAGACAGTGAAACGGTTGACCATGTGCTGTACGACTGTGAAACAAATGATGTGGAACGATGATGGTGGATGGGAGTAATGAAAAGGGTTGATAACTTGACATCAGACTGTTGGAAAAATTATGTAGGAGATAAAACTTCTTATGAAATTATGGAATAATATGTAAATAGAATATTGAGTACAAGGAAAGCACCCAAAATAAAAATGAATTAATAGATGTCAGATGTAATTTCCTTGTCATGGGGACGTCAATGTTAGAACGTCGGTTTCCATGTCAAGAGGAGTAAAAGAAAAGAAATAATCCAAAAGAAGAAGGAAAGTATGTCAATAATATTGTTGTAAATCAGATGTAAATAATATGACCAAGACCCTGGTAATAGCTTATAGCTGAGGAACAGAGATTTACGAGTTTAAATTAAAATGTATTAACATTTTAACATGTATAACAACTTAATTTTAGTCGGACGTTTTCTGACATATATGAATGCCTCCATATTCTCCACCCTGAGAATATAATCGTGAATGGTGTTCGTTTCTTTGTTTTATTGACTTGTGTGTGGTAACCCTGCTTCTCGATAATCCGATGAAGCACCGTTCGGATCGTGCCTCTCGTAATCCTCTCACCCAACTCTCACGCGCGCTCACAACCAGCCCTGGAATCCCGCGTCCTGGATCACTTAATTGAGTCTCCCAACACCCTCCCCTCCCCACGCGTCCCTGGAGCCGTAAGTTGCTCGTCGCAAGGGCCCGACTGAAAGAAGTAGGATGGCTGACGGGGTGCAGCCTCTTAAATGGAAGTTGCTCGACTCAGGGATTGATAGCACGCCCCCTCTTCAGCTCTATGCTTCTTCTTCTTCAGCCCCTCCCTCACCGCAGAGGCGGTGGGATGAGATGGGAGGAAGCAGGTCAATAAGGATGGGAGAGAATGGGGGTCGTTAACGAGCCCGATGCGCCTTGTGAAGGCTACTGCTTCTGCATCGGAGGAGAGGACGTCGGGAGAATAACTGAGTGGTTCTTTGCTAGGACAGCGATCCGATACCAACGACTTGTGTAGTTAGTGTGGCGGAGGAGTAATGTGGAGAGTGTAATGTTTCGGAAGTGGATGTCTCATCCGAGGATAATTCTCTTGTTTTGTCGAATTCTCTTGGAATTAAAATGATTTTCTTGTCTGTAGTCAGAAATTGGAATGTCCGTGCCCGAAATATATTGTATGGTACTCTCTGTTTGAAAGAGTAAATTATTTTCTGACTTAAAATTCTTACTCATTTCTAATGCCCGGAGAACAGATTTGCCAATCCAGTGTGCAAGGAAATAGTCATTACACATATTAATATTGTTAGTGTATCAATTAAACATAAGTTAAATTATTATTCACATTACACATTTTCTAATAAATTACCTTAAATCTCACATATTAGTTAATTAACGCGACGGAGCAGTCAGTTGTTAGAAATCAGTTGTTCAAGTGATATTCTTTTCAAATAAATGATGGAAGTGGAAACATTTTTTAGTGTAATTTTTAACTGTCGTTATAAGAAAAGGTGAATGATCAAATAATAGGAAATCGTTTTCACCTCTTTTAATACTCTAGAGCGCGATATATCATTCGTATGATTTCCTCCATCCAATTTCGCAGAAATAAACTATAATTTTGTGGGACACTTGCGTATTATTGTATATTATGATTATAATGAATTTGTACCCGGAAAATGTGAGATTAATTGTTGGATGAGAGTTATGTGTGTGTTTGTATTTTTTAAAATATAGATTACGTAAAGAATATTTTATTAAATATTTTTCTCTAAAGTATACTGATTTATAAAGTGCGTCCCTGTTACCGTTACAAAAAACCGCAATCTCGTTGGATGGATCAAATGCAGCCATGGATTTTGTTTTTCATTCATTATTTGTCAACATAATGATTTTTCTCGAAAAATACATTTGTTTTAACTCTACATCATTGGTACTAGATATTTTTATTATACGTGTTATTAGACGATTGTTGTATCCTCACGATATTAATATGTAATTATTCATTAGTGTTTGATCATATTTCATTAGCACACTCAAATGTATAAACGAAGGTTTTCTTGAATGGATCATTTACACCCAAGATAGTAATTTGTTATTTTTTAAATACTCGTAATATTACCATCATTTATCTGTGAGTTGTATGGTTCAGCTAGTATATGCTTAAATCTCAAACGTACTTTCTCATTACAAAACGTGTGTGTCCTAGATTTTGCTCTCTATATCGTTATTCATTTAGATGAATGTGTGTTTGAATCACCGCACCGACCCCGTGGGTGATATTAACAACCCTTGCAGCACGGATGTCTTGATGCAGTTAAATGAGGTTTAGCTACGAAAGGGGTAGTTATATTGTGTAAGCGTGATCAGTAGATTCATCTATGCATGCGATCACGGTTTAATCAACTATGTGGTTATTGAAGTGGAAGATAAGAGAAACTGATGTTCACTTTCCATTGGAATACAAGCGTACTCTAACCGACGGAAATGGCCGTGAAAATGAAATCTACTATGATATGGTTCATCAGATCATGGTTGTTAATACTACCTGCGGGGTCATTTCGGCAGTTCAGCTAAATGGTAATATTTAGTGACAGAAACTGGGAAGATTATATAGCAATAGAAGAACAATATAAAATATTCGTGATATATATCACAGACATATTGATTGTGCGCAAGGGAATAAGGTAGTAAATATATAGTAGACAGTTCCCCATCTCCCCGCAGTTAGGACCGGGAACATCGTCTTTTACTTCGGCGACGGCTATAAGAAACAAAGATAAAAAACGAGACAGAAATATTGATAAGTAACCAAGGTAATGGTATAACACTAGAGAAACTGGGATTTGGATAATGAAAATGAAAACAAAAAAAGCTCGAAAACGAAACATTTATCTAGATGTAAAACTATGTAAGGGGGGCAAAATGTAGACCATGAACGTTTCTAAGGAGTACATGCGTTAGAAATTTCATGAATTGAAGCTTTATATTAGCTGCACCATACAGCTCACAGATAAATAATGATAATATTACGAGTGCTTAAAATATTAAATTACTATTTGATTATACATCAAAATGTGTTATGAAATATGATTAAACACAACTGAACTATTAGATATTAATGTAATGAGGATCCAACATTCGTCTAATATAATGTATAATAAAAATATCAGGAAAACACATCTTTTCTCGAGTAGCAATAGTGCAGAGTAAAAACAAACATATTTTCCGAGAAAAATCATGATGTTGACAAATAATGAATGTACAAAAATCCACCGCGGCACTGTTTTTATCGCTAACTGGGAGTCAATTTGTGAATCAGTATACTTCAGATATATAAGTTAAGATGAAAAAATAATCAATAAAGAAAATAAATTTCTACAACATTAAAATTACCGTGGAAAGCTACAAGAACACTTCTTTTCAGAATAAGGTATCGTTTAACAACTAGTTTTGAGAGCACAAATAACATTATGGCATTTATCAAATAATTTTACTTTTTTACATTGCTAACATACCATCTTTTGTCTATATAAATTCCACTGATGTTTTGTGAGATACCGTTATTTTTATTTATTTATTTTTTTGTTCTTCATCAAAGCATAAGTGACAAAATATTTTCGTATTTGTTTGAAAAACAGGTAATATAAAACCCATTTTTTAATTATTATATTTCACAAGAAGCTACATTCTCTCTTTATAAACGTGGCGCCGTTTCTAATTTTTATTGCAACTTTCCTTTTACGAGTACCTTTGTATTATTGTTAGTTTAAAAAATCCAATTGTATTCCATATCGAGTTTTTCCTGTTATCTCGAACATAAAATTCTTTTAACCCGCGGTTTATTCCTTCGTTTGTATTGCTTGAAATAATCCTTGCTTTTTGACCTTCTGCGTCGTTGTTTAAGATAAATATTCCTTACCATTGATATGAATATTGATTCTGAAGAGCAACAACTCTGAAAAATGTACTCAATGTCTGGATTCCCTCTCCGAACTGTTCTATAAATAAATACCAATACGTACTCTCGTATCACGGGAACCCTATATCGTGGAATTTGGTATCAGAGAGAATTCACGTGAAAACAAAACGGATGTGTTCCATTGCTTTGGTTAGTGTTCATTGATACGTAGGTGAAATATAAACTAAATATTGTTGCGCTAAAGATCTGAAAATAACTGTTAATGCTTCATTAACCATATCCTATAATCCTATATGTTAATATGTGGAAAATTGAGGCCCATATTTTTTAAACAAAACAATAACGAACATTCGAAGTTGAAATGTGAATCCCTTTACATTTTCCTTGATATTAAAGTTTAATTATATACAAAGTATCAAAGAAATATTAATAATATTGTTAACAATATTAAAGATCGCAGAATAAAGATATCTTGATTATTTTGAAACATTCATAAACCTCTTCGGTGAAACAAAAAGAAATTGTATTTTAAATATTTAATATTGATAACCTAAAAATATTTTTTTGGTAGTAGTAATCATTTTTTTTTAACTATCCTAAATTTATGATGCCATTTCACTTCAATTTAATACAATGTGAATTGTTAACAATAAACTTTTCACTATCCACTGTATTAAAATTCTGCAATTAACGTAGTTTGGTTTTATTGGAACAATTAACGAAAGTTTCGTTTCAAATCACNTCTTTGGTAGAAAATATTTTTTTCGTATTACTCTAACCATTAACAAAAACTTGATTCACAAAGTCGTAATTAATCATATCCGTGAGTTGGGCGTGTGGAATTCGTAACCATCCGCAAACAGCACTACGTAATACATCGCAGCCGACTGAAGCGCCATCGTAGTTGGGGAATCCCCCACCGCGGAACAATCCTTGTGATAAAGAGGTTTCGCCGCGTTCGACGAAAGGGCGAGAGCTCATTTCCGGAAGTGCTCGGCCAGGTGTAATGAGAAGGGCGCGCCGGCACTGCCGTGCCGTTCCCATCCCTCTCTCAACACAGTGCTTTTGTACCCCCGATCACACAAAGCAAGGTCCTCGGGGGGATGTACAGGGGTCTTGAGCGAATGGACAGGTAACGGTAGTAAGACAGAGGGTGAACGGGCCGCTTCGGCTGCGAGTGCAGAGACAGAAAGGGCACTCTGTTGACAATTACTTTAAACTAATTAATTACTCTAAACTTAATGGAAAATAATGCTAGCAATAAACTTTATTCCATTACTAATGACAAGATGAATGGAATTTTTATTTATTGTAATAAACGTAATAAGAGAAGTAATGAAATTAATAATAAAGTGAAGAGAAGCCATTGTTTTGTTTTTTAAGGTAAACAACGTATAAATATGAAAATGAATGTGAACTTCGATATTCACTTAGCCGTTAAAAGCGTCACCTGGTAGGTAGTACAATTTAAAATTCTGCAGACTTCATCGAAGTAGTGGTATCTGGGAGGAAAATTATTTTATTACCTAAAATTTATTCATCTTCATTCTATTATAACTCCCGATTGAAAACCATTGAGATAAGTAATTATTGTAAATTCGAACTGACAAAGGGCTACTAAGTAAACAAGGTGCAAAAATTTGTAATTGACACACATGTATTATTTGAGGAAATAGTCACGCTGTATATAATACAATACATAAATATATTCTATTTAATAAAATACATTTTCTTTGACATATATCGATAAGTTTCTTTAAAAAAAGCGAACATTTTGTCCTCCCCCAAAATCAAATAATTACCCAAATGGAATCAATAAATCTACCCAGATAATTCAAACAATCAATTAGTGTCAAGTAAATATATTGAGAAAGATACAAGAGTCAGCTAAACATACACTACTTAACTGTGGCGCTAAGATAAAATCTAATACGCAGAGCGGGAGAATCACACAGTGTTATGAATCTAGTTAATCTAGCAAAAATTAGTAGGATGTATGTAAATGTTACATTGTTTGCATATTATTCATAATACATTTTAGAAAAAACGTATAGAAGATATATTTTATATAAAGTAATATTCTTAATTTTTAACCCTTCAATAATTTGATTTAATTTTTACCCTTCCAAATGCTTTAATATTCTTTTAGAAGTATTTGGTATCATTTTAGATGTGTTCATTATAATTTNTTCAATAATTTGATTTAATTTTTACCCCTCCAAATGCTTTAATATTCTTTTAGAAGTATTTGGTATCATTTTAGGTGTGTTCATTATAATTTACAGGTTAAAAACATTTTAGAATTATACCTACTAACTCAACATAATACGAGAAAAAAGAGACAAAGTTTTGTAGTATATGTAACTAAACTGGAATTGGACAAAAATTCGTATGATAATATTTTTATGGAAGAAACTAACCACACTGGCCGTTTCACAAAACATTGCAACTAAAATATATTTGTTTCTTAAACAAAATCGCTCGTTGAGAAAAATACCGCATTGATCTGAATACCCATTTTGTCTCTTCTATGATAGCTAATTATTATTTAAATTAACAAATGTATAATAGAGATCTACATGAATTTATGTTATTCCGAAATATAATTCAAAACGAACACGTCGAAGAAGAATATCCTTCATGTGAGTAGAGATATCTTAAACACAATTATTTAATTATTGAAAAACCAAAATGATCAGCAGTCGTTATATTGTCATTCGAGGTTTCCACGTGTATTTAAATATTAGCAGAACGAAATACGAGAACGCATAGCCTATGGTTACAGAAAGTAATATACCAGAGCGCAGCACATTTAAAATTCCCATCAGCCCCTCTCTTCAGCAAAAAGAACCCTTTTGTGCATCTAATATTAGAGGTATCCTTTTATCAATAATACGGCAGTTCACTTTTAACCCACTATCTAGCAAGACACAAACACGTTGCTCATATCCATTAAAAAAGGCCGCGTGGAGAGTATTAAATTCTTTATCGTCTTGTAAATGTTTATCAGCCTCCTCTCAATAAAAAATGGCACACATGGTCCTTCCGTGCAGCAAGCTTTGGAGATGTGAGTCGATTTTTACTACCAGAGTGAACTTCTAACTCGCTGTCTAATAAAACTCGAACACATTGAATATGTTCATGAACAGATGCCACATGTGGAGAATTATTTCCATCATAATTTTTTACATTCTAACCTGCACCATTTTCAAGAAACAAGGACACGCCCTCTGAATAACGGTTTTGCACCGCTATTATTAGAGGTGTTACTTGATCTTTTTTAGAGCAGTTAATTGCTAACCACTATCTAATAAGAGCCGAACATATCGATATTATTGCCATGAGCAGACACCATGTGGAGATAATTCTTTCCATAATTACCTTTTACATTCTTACCAGCACCATTTTCAAGTAAAATGAATGTGCTCTCTGAATAGCTCTTCTTGACAGCTGATATAAAAGGCGTTCTTTGATTATTACTTAAGCAGTTAACTTCCAACGCACTATCAAACATATTTGACGTATCCTTTAAAAGACTACGCGTGGAGCGCATTAAATTCATCAATATCTTTTAAATTCTTATCATCCCCTGTACCAAGCAAAACTGACACACATTCTGAATGGACATTGTGTGTTGCTAATATTAGAGGTGCTCTTTGATTATTATCATGAGTTAACATCTAACCCACCATCTAATGAGAGCCGATCACATTGAACATGTTCATGAACAGACGCCATGTGGAGAGAATTCTTTCCACCATTATATTTTACATTCTTATTCGCTTCTTTTGAAGTGAGAAGGAGATACAATTGAAATGTCCATTTCTTGGTGATTTTGAAAGGACAGTATCCTCAGAGGAATCTTTTAAATGTTTATAAACGATAGTGCTTCTATCACTTCTGTACGTCCGTTTCTAGCTGCTTCCGAGAACGTCGAATGCTTGGAACACACACTTCTGATTTTATTCAAGATATAGCTTTCAAATTGACATTGATTTGGTCCCTTTTTTGATCAATATTCATTGCGGGAAAAGGTGAAAAATAAAAAATATATGGTCCACGATTCCACATTTTAACACTTCCTGATTATGTTAAAACATTCAGAATTGGAAAATGATATCGTAAAATATTTTGTGTAATATAAAAAAAACTAACTTTTGGAATTTTTTTAAATTTACATGGCTGATTTTACAAACCAACTTCAAAGATACATCGAAGAATTAAAAAAAAATATTCTAATGGTTTCTATCACTATTTCTATCAATTCCTTTATGAGCATGATATTGCATTCATCTTTCGCTCGTCCCCAATAACTTCACTGCATACTCCAGCACCTCTTGCACTTACCAGTTCATCCCAACCATTTCCTCACCACTATCACAATTGTCTTCTCAGTTACCTGCTCGAGATCTCATGCAGTCGGCTAAGCAAGCTCCCTTCAACCCCGTCCCCATCCTCCCGGTGGCTGTCTCTTGTTTCTCAGCTGCGCCTCCGTTCTTCATCCAAGCGTTGTAGCTTCTCTCACGAGGACTGTATGTGGCACCTGCAATGGTAGTTGTGAGCGCTGTTTGTGGTCTTGATGGATAGCGGAGGAGTATGAGGTAAGCAGGAATACGGTCGATGCGAAGGTACTAATGGCAATCAAAACTTAAGATGGTTTCGGTTTCTAACAGATGAAAATGTTCGTTTTCCAAACTTGTGATAAACGGTTTTATGAATCTTGAGAGTATACAGGAGAGAAGATTTTCAAATTGTTCAAACGTTTTGAGAGAATAGAGCGTTCTATACTTTGTTTATATGTTGTCTATAATTTACTTCAAAAATATTATATTGTTTTTTATTTAATTTTACTTTTAAATTATGTAGAGAAGGTAGTCATTTTAAATTTTCAAATTTTCGTATACCAATAATTTGTTATTTCTTAACATCATATGATAACGCACTGGCAATTAGATCATGATTTCTGGAATAGAATATGTAATAATAATGCGGAGGTTAAAAAGGGGAAAATAAATATGTCAAAAGATATAAAATATTGTTCATTGGGAAAGATACAGGTCCGATCAATAAATATTATCTTATATCTATTCATTTTTTTCTCATTGTCACCATCGCTTCAATAATTAATGTAATATTTCAATATTTAAACATCTGACCTAAGAATAATAAAATATATAGAATTTTCAAAAATAATGAAAAAGTAATTTAAGCAATGTAGTTCTTAAAATAATATTAAATTTCATATTCATTACTTGCACCCATTTCTTAGACAAAACCTTTAGAATGGCATGATTATGATTCTTCTTTCTGTCATATACGTACATATTCACACTTTCCCGAGGAAAATCAAAAGTTGGAAACAAACAGGTTTCAAACCAGTGCCAATAGTTGTGTCGAAAGATCAAATATGATGCAATTTGAAAAATAAATAAAATATTTTATTATAGAGCATTACATTGAAAAACTCTTCAAATGACATTTGGCAGTGCTTTCAACCTGTGTTGCCCGTATATCACTGCAGAGCCGTGTATTATCTGTCTCAGAGTGGAGAGCGTGTTAACAATGTACGTGGAGTGCATCATTTGTTTCTTACTTCATGACATAAAGCAAAGGATTTATACGGAATGATGGCAATGCGGCTTTTATCCAAATGGAACTATAGATCAATGAAGTATACGCATTTTGAAGAGAAAAAGAAAGTAGGTAAACTGGATTGAATCACGAAATTTTGCCACTGATTTTTGAGTTTATATTTGCGTTTAAGATGGTTATCGTTACAATTTGTTTCACCTGACTACGACTCCAACCACGTGTCGAAAATATATATAAAAAAATATTTTCGTGAATTAGTTTATTTGTATACTTATAAAATTCTGTTCTTTATATTAACAAAATTCTTCTTCTTTAATATGTACTTTCTATTTTAAACAATTATAAATTAAATAATGTATCGTAATTGTTCATGATAATGTCGTAAGTTATTTATTAATTTATCGTAAACTGTAATAATGAAGTCTCGATATGTAGTATCGTGCTCTACATATCGCACCAAGAACATTTTCATTTCTGCGCTACACCGTTTTACTTATATACGATTTGAGAAATTACACTATCGAATTTGGTGGAAGAAACGTATCTATATTTAAATCTATCTGATCACCTGCGGCGTAACTCGTGTTAATTTTGAGATTATGCAAGATTATTTTGTTCTTAAATACTCACTGATATGTAGTTAACAATTTGTTATTTTGTGTTCGTGGTGATATTGGTGTGTAAAGCACGTACACAAAAAATTGATAACATTTCCCGTCATTTTCACACAAATCTGTGTTCGAACGTTACTTAAATATTATTGAACAAATTGAAGGTAATGATGAATTTTTGGGTTCGGAATAAATTTTGTGCGTAGTGTAATATTTATACAACTTAATATATTAGAGTAGAACTTATAATCTAAAAAAAGAGCATCTGTTATTTTCTTCTAAGTATTGAACTTAAGTATAACGGCTATGACCGTTGGCGGATCCAAGTGGGTGGGGGTAAGGGTGCTATAGCCCCCCCCCCATTGAACCTGAACTCTGAACAGATAAAATCGAAATTGATAAAAGGCATTCTTGGTAAAAGTGTTACCAGATTTTTCACACACTAAATTTACATGTTAAAGTCAAACAATGAAAATTTGTATTATAATTTCTGCGTATTACACGCATTGGTTGGAGCTATTCGCAGCACTAGGCATGTAGGCTAGACTTGGCAATACTTGTGTAATCGATCACATATATCGAAGCCAAGCGGATTTCTATTCATTTATAGGATGCTGTTTTTCCTTCCATACATTGGATAGTCCCTATGTACGTTGTAAAACTACTAGTACAGTCTTTCTTTTTTGGTACTCGGATTAGGAAGTAGACCTTTCCAAGACAGTTGTTTTAAATAATGTCCTAAAAAAATTCTTCACAGAGATTTTGTTTTATAACTTTAATGTATTTGTTTTTCGTTCATTATGTATTCATTAAAAATATATTTTCATGAATTATTTTATTTGTATATTTATAAAATTCTGATTGGGTAACGAAATTATTATCCTTCAATATGTACTTTCTATTTTTTTAAATAATAAATTTGGTCATTATTCAATGAATTGCTTATTATCTATGTGATGTGTTAATATGTGTCATTGAAGGATAATATTTACAAATATTGTGTTGTAAAACCATAATTTTCAAACAAAAATGCTCTCCAGATCCCTCCCCGGTTACGGTCTAGATCTGCCACTGTCAATGACTAATACTCGTAAGAGAATTCACTTCCCATTCAACACTATGTGAATACATTACTCTCTCGAATCTCTTGACGAAGTCAGTGGGGTCCATCTTCACTCTCTCTCTCTCTCTCTCTCTCTGGACAGTGTCGAGCGCGAGACGACTACAACAACCAACAGTCCAGCCACTGAAACAAAAGTCGAACGTATCTTGAGTGATTCCCTTGCGGAGTTCGCTGCTCATCCGAAGGGAAGAAAGTGGATGACTCTTCGAACAGGGGAATCCCCCTAGGACTGAAAGCGAAGGGTCTAGCGCCGTGCTCTCGCTTAGGACCGGTCGTGTCTCGAGAGTGAGCCCCTACCACGATGCAACCCTCTCGACCTCCTGGGTCGGATATGTTGGAGAACAAGGCTAGTCGATGTTCAGTGTCGGTTGAACCACTCTTTGAGAGTTTGTAAAATTTATTACATACACTTCGTTATTTGATATTGTGACATAACTTTGGGTGTTTAACGTCTGTCAAAAAATGTAATTTAGTTAAACAATTTGTTGTATTAGTTAACCCCAAATAAATTACAGCATTGCAATGCAATTAATCAGTTTAATTGAACTACCGTTAATTGTCTTTATTTAATTATGGTCTATTATGATTAACTTATTTGTCATTAACTTATTAGAGCGGTTGTTCAACACTGGATACCGATGTCCCTGTATGATGCCATTTTTAATGTATCATCATCGTCTTTCGCTTGTTATTTATTTCTCAAAATTCTGAATTATTTATTTATTCATTAATTTTACAATGAACGATAGAGAAGTCTTAAATTTTATGGGTTCTCGGACCAAGGTGAAAGTAGTATTTCAATATTGCAAGCTATATGAGTTTAATTAATACAATAAATTATTTAATTAAATTACCATTTTATTTTTGTTAGCAGATAAAAATCCATAGTAATGTTTCATTGTGATTTTGTGCTATAAAATAAAACAAACGATTGATATTATCATAAAATTCCAAGAATGAATTTTTGGAGTTAAATAAGCCTTTTTTTCTGGTCAATATAGAATGTATTGTATTTTGATTCATTGCTCAAACACGCATATGAAGAAAATATTCTGTACGAAAGCAGGTATTCCGCAGGTTGAAAAATAATACACTCATTTTTCAACGATTTGTATTGTTTGAATCAGTAAAAAATGTTGGAATCTCCACAATTATGGAACACATGTAGAAGATGATAAGAAAATATATTGAACGAATGAATGAGGAAATTGTCATTGGCTATGAATTTACTCTTACTAGATTATCTCCTCGCGCTATTGGGGTTAATTGCATTTTCGTATTGATGCGGAACCATTCCAAGCTTAAAGTGGATGAAGTTGTATTCAAAGGGATTCCAGTCTCTTCTGTACACACAGTAAGCATTGTGAAAAGGTACAATAGAGGGGGACTCACTTCTTGTGGCTAAACACCTCCCGCGTGAGGTGAATTCCAGTTTAGTGGCTTAATGTTTGCAGTGTGTAATTTATATTATATATAATAGTAGAAACGAACTGAAAATACCATCTCTTCTGTATTTAATTTTTAAAATCGAAGAACTTGTTGTCTGAAAAATGCATCCCAATATTTTAAACAAATCATGAAAATATATATTTTTATTTTGGTTGGCAGTTATACCGTGTGAAAAAGAATAATGATTTTGAAAATCCAAATATCGAGGAACAAGAACCTTTTACGAAATTCCTTGATATGCGTCGTTTTGAGATATATCGATAATCTAACTATAGATTCATGTTCATGGAATTAAATTACCGGTATTTTTGAATACATGATTTCAATTGAATTAAGGAATATTTTTGAAGTTTTCTAAACGCGTTTTACCACTTTAGCACAAATGGAATGAAATATTTACAAAAAAAAGGTAATATGAAATTCCTTGTAATTCTATTGCGAGTAAAATTTGTTTGAACTTTTTTATAGTATCGTTCATAAAAATAAAAGTAAATGAAGCTTTACTTGTGTGTTCATTTCAAAATATTTAATTTTAAAAACCCTGTCTTATAGGATAAAGGTTTTGTTAAAATATTGTTTTAATGTGATGTTTCGCTGGCGCAGTAAGCTTTAACTCTTTCCGTAAACATTTCGATAATAAACCAGAGTTTCTCTTCTTTATTTTGTTGTGCATCGTATTATATTTTTTAAATATATTGAATTTTCGACTTTCTTTAAAAAAAAAATCTGTATTTTGAATTTGATGAATATTACGAGATTATTCATAAAATGGTGGTAGCTTGAAATTACATAGTTCCAATTACCGCCGTTTCATAAATGTAAGTACAATAAAAAGTAAGCTTAATTAATTCCCTAAGTAAAATTTTCTGGTGTCTCTTAATGTTTCTATCTGAACTATTTTCTTTCGTATTCTTAATGTGGATTCTCAAATGTTGATACATGACCTCAGGTTGTTTGATGTGGGAAACGTAGACGGTAGTAGAGTATGCAGACGGTGATGACAGTCAGTAAATATGTTCACCAGATGAGATAGCAGCTGTCCCTGGGCATACCGTATGTACTATCATAGGAATGGACACCTCCACGGCAAACATGGTATTTGCCACTACCCGACATAGGTCGGTCGGTTGGTCCACGGACGTAGCGTCTCAACTGTTTCATCATCCTCCCCGAGCCTCCCTCGGTTCACCCCCTCCCCCCACCTTCCCATCCCACGCCGCATCCTCTTCTACGACTGAGCCATCAGCCTCACCGGAATCGTCTAACTCACACATTTCATCGTCGCACTCTAGTGTTTTATGGCCTCTCGTGGCAACAAATAATCACTCCCGTGACAATGCGCGGGGAGCAACTTTGTGTTTGCCACACCCCATTTCATTCGCCCGCTTCGCGTAGCGTTTTCTCGTGAACAGTAGCTCACGTTTCGCTCTTGAAACTCGGTTAACGTTTTCTAGAAGTTGCTTCATACTCACACCTCTTCTTTTCACCTCATTTATTTACGTGTTTGGTTAACTACTTCATTCTCTCTTTCTTCTCGTCTCATTTTTACAGTCATATAAATTATCACTATTAATATGTTTTTCAAATTTTATTAATTACATAGAAACATCTTGTGTCATATCTTACAGCCATTCATTTGAATTCGATAGAATATGTAAGTAACAGAGAGAAAGTTGCTGTCAAAAAAATTAAAAGTTATTGTTGTACAAAGAGGTCTCTTTATAACAATAATAATAATAATAATAATAATAATAATAATAATAAAAATTGTAATAATAGTAAAAATGTATCTTTATAACTATAACTTTTTGTATTAAAAAGAGACAAAAATAAAAATAACCTTTCAGATATGCCCTCAATTAAAAACAAATTGGGTTCTTAATTCTTGAAATAATATTTATTTCCCTACACATATTAAACCACATAATTTTTGCCGTTGAATTTGTCAGTATACATCGCATATCGTCCTCCAAATATAAGTTTATAGGTGAGGCATGGGTGTATGTATTATGTACTGAACCCGGGGAGGGGCAAAGAAATGAAGACTCAATACAGCTTTGGGACTGAAAATAATCAGAAAAATAGTTTTGTTTCCCTTTTTATAGTAATCTTGCGAAATCTCATCGTCGTCCGTTAGTTTGACAGACATATACGAACGTTTCATATATTTTCATCGAAATTTGATTAATAATACACTCATTTATTGGGGTATAATCAGAAGAAATAAAATATCAACAAAATTTCCACCAAAAAGTATTATTTACTTATAAAATAATACTCATTTTTGATTTAAAATTTTGTGGTTAGATTTACACTACTAATGAAACGATACGATACTCAGGTTTTTGGACTATTAAATTTTAAAATGTAATTATATATAGTTATTCCCCTTATTTTTCAAGAGATTGTAACTTTCTGATTAAGTTTATTATCAAATTGTTATTTATCGTTCTCAAAACCAACAAGGAAAGGCGAGTCTAACGTTTGACACCTGTCTCTATTAGATCAATGTCTGGGTAAGGTTTTGCAAAGAAAAAAATTAAAACCATATTGAATTATATTTACTCAACCATACTGTCCAGGCCAGACAATACACGGCATCATAAATCTTCGTACGGAATTTTGATGTCACTAGAGACAGAAAGTCATTAAGATTGTAAAATATCAAATTATTCATCTAGTTCTAATTTAATTAGAATAAAATAAATAAAAAGCATGAAATAGGCATAAATAAACAGAACAACGTGTACTTAGTACAATGTAGAAATTTTTTCGTATTATCACATCTTTAATCTGTTTACTTCAAATAAATAATAAATTCTTTTCGAACAGTGAATTGTGACCAGTTGGGCTCAACCACCATGCTTCTCCTTATCACGCGCCTATGAAAGTTACTCAAGCAAGTTTGTAAATAACACTAGTGTTTTAGAATTTACTAGGAAATAAAATAATGTGATTCAGTTTTATAGTTTATTGCATTTCTTTATACAACAAAAAATGAACAAAAATCAGTCTTAGACCTTTTGATTACGTTGATATGATTAATTTTTCATTGTAATATTTGTAAATGGAAAATTTAGTGTGCTATTGAAGATTATCTACATGAGTAGGAGGTAGTTGGGTGGTAGGACTATTGTTAGTAGGACGGACTTTTTGCTGGGTTTACCAACAACTAGACCCAGGTGGAGGTGTTAGTACGAGTCATTAGTAATAGTGAGTTAGTGATATTTAGAGTAGGACGTGGATAGAAGGAGGTTTCAGTTTTCAATTATCATTGCTGTATGAACTGGGACATTGAAGTGGAAAACTATAATTTTTTTTCTGGTCCCGCCAGAAATTGAACTGAGAGTGAATCAGTGGCGAGAAAGCGTGCTACCTCTGGAGGGGCTTGATTAACTTGGATCGCGAACACTATCCGAAGCATGTAATGTGATACTGCGGAAGGCAAGAAAGAAGATAAGTAATTATAAGGAGAAAAATGAAGTGGAACAGTCAGAAAACAAGAGTTGTAGTTCCAGAGGTTGGATAAAGTGACTAAAGAACTCATTCACAATCTACCAAAAACAGGAGAAGGATGTTTTGCACAATAGAAATGTATTTGGGATTTCCCTTCTGTAAAGTTTAGGCCGCGCACTCCTGTATTTCCTCTTGAAGTAGTGAATACATTAACACCTACTGTAAGGACGCCACAGGGAATCAACTTGTGGTAGTTGACGTTGCTTACGTTTCCCGTATATTAATTAACACATGAGTTCACACTCGCCGCGTTGTTTTGTTTCTCTACAATGAGATTCAAGACAAATACCTGCTAACAATGGACCGCAGAGTTTTGTATTTACACGTTTTGACAGAGCAAAGCGGCAGATAATTGAAGTTGAGAATTTCGCAACTTTGATGCAACACAATGTATTACTAACTTCCATAATACGTTTCCGTAATCGTTCTGATATGACAATTAATTAAAAGTTATTGGTATTTGAGAGAATTTCGTAGACATCTTTTTACTCATTTTTCACTATTCATACATGTTCATTATTTACAAAAAAAATATTTGTTGCAATGTATCAAACAATCAAGAATTAGGTACGGAATATATTTCTTAGGTTTTTTAAAATTATAATTTAAAATATTATACACAATGGGAAGGTTCCAACATTGAAAAAAAACACGCCAGAAGAGATTAATAAATACAAAAAGGATATTTGTTTTATTCATCCGCAGTGTGAAAATATGTTCCGTTTAGTCGGTTATGTGAGATATAAAGAAATATTTTAGATTTAGAGGGGCATATTTGCTTTATCTTAAGTGATCACTTTATCCAAATTATTCTTAAATAGTAAAAACCAATGAAAAATGAAAAATATGAATAATCATTGAAAATTGAACTATAACCCAATATTACCTATATACTCGTATAATACGTTATTTATAGTGCTGAATTTTTAATGTTTGACGTTTGCAACGCTGTAATAACATATTGATATTACCAATGGGCTTTTGGGGACCAAAATATATGAAGTATATACACTCAGAATTTAGAATTAAAATTTTTCAAAAAAATATATTTCCACCAAAAAACTTATGCTAAATCTTTTATGTACATATTTCTTCCGTGCACCCTACACGTGGAGAAGACATGTGATAACTTTCAGTTAATTGAAACGTACCCGGGACTCCTGCATTGACCGCAGGGGTGTTAACCATTACACCACCCGTTGGCCTTCCACAATTGTACACCATTTCCACCCAGACCTAAACCCCGGAAGACCTGAGACATCCCCATACAGGAGATACGTGAACCTGGCGACAAACAATGCTGGGCACTTTATTACCGGTATTTTATGTTTATCTTCATAGTCTAACTAAACTACATCTAGTTGTATTAGAATTCTTGGGTTTTCAATACATTATCATTTTATATTTTTTAATATGGAAGTGTTACAACACAAAATAATGAAATGAAACTGATACGGTTAGAATTATTACTTTAATTTTATTATAATTTTAAAGTTTGTATGAAAAAGTTTGTTATTTGTAAAAAGAGAGAGTTTTTATTGCATCAAATTTGTTAATTTACATTACACGCAAAATAAGGCTTACCAAAACGTGCTTATCATACAACATTCATATCCAAGTGCACCAACAACTGTTAAATGTAACCGTTAAGAAATGCATGTTAAATGTTAACTTCTGTTATCGTGAAATTTGTGTGCACCAATTTTAACTCTCGACAGTTAAGAAGCATTATTAGGCGGGCGTTAAAATTTCGATTAACGGCAATAAACTCACGCACCGGTATGTAACCTATTTATATACATTCTTTCCGAAAAAAATGAAGAGCACTACCGTAAGTGTTCTCTTCCATGGCCGTCTGATGCTCAGTTCGTCACTTGTCATTACTTCGTACCATAGTGGAACTTGCGAATTGTTTATTATACTGCAATTTTGCAATACGCCATGGCTATGGAATCTATGAAGAGGCAGAGATCGGCAAACTTAATACACGGGTTCATTGCATGGGACAGACAGGAAAATTTCTGTCCGTTGGAAACTCTAACCTCACACTTAGGCGTTCCATGAGGGACAAAACTGACTTCTTGGTTAGCCTAAACCGCTCCTGAAACTGATGTTAGTTAATGAAATGGATCCCCTCTCTCAATACTGTCTTCGATTGTCTTTGAACTACATGTTCTAAATAAATCATTTCATCGAACACATCTCGACAAACTTCCCGAAACTCCATCACGTACAGACTAACGGTCTGTTAAATTGGGTAACACGATAAAAATGATCCATTAAAGTTAACAACCGTTAAGAAAACTTTTACAATCATTAAACGTTGGTGCATCTCAATTTCTAAATAATGACCGTTAAATCAGAACTTAACGATTGTTATATTTTAATGAACGTTGGTGCACTTGTCTGTCAGTATGGCAGCGAATCATGACTGTTCACTTGTTTAATGAACAGTAGTCGGTTGGAAAACTCCAAAACATATGTGTTGTAATTTAGTGATGACAAATGAACATTAAATTGAGTAAGGTCATTACATAAATGAAGAGAAATTGATACGCTCACCATAAGTGTTTAATGGATTTAGAATGATCACTGGGTTTGTAATACAATGAGAAATACAAATTAAAATAATTAATATTAAAAGTCAATTGTAATTGCTCAGTGATATTTAATGATTCACATGTATCCTTGAAACAACGATCAAATTAACTATACATATTTCTCTGATCAAATATCCTCCATTAAACTTTTTCAAATTAACTTATCGTTTCTGGGTCAAAAACAGTTCCCAACATTTTACCTCACTAACTAATAAAACCTAACCTTCAAGTTAGACAATTTTTAAAAAAATCAACAATGAAACAATTGATCAATGTAAGTAGAAAATGTTATGAGATCCAATAAACATTTTTATTTTTTTTCTAAAACTTTTTCCTTTGCAACGCCAATGTTGTGTTATTCGATCTAACCGTATTTTGATAGTTTAATTGCTACGGAAATCTACAGATACAGTCGCGAGGCTAACATGTACTAAGAGTGGTGGTAATCGATGTTATAGTTGATTTTTTTTTCAAAAATGTTTCATAACGCCAGGTAAAGTAGTGGTTATCAGGCGTGGTATATTCAGTCTTTTGGATACTATCCGGATATTTGGAGTACGTGCCATTTCTAACATTCTCTATGTAATTATTTATTATCAGTATTTTATCGTAACTACGTTGGTTTTTCATGAACATGCCTCAATTATAAGCACTGACATGATCTTGAACTTATTTCTTGACCGTCCTATTTCTCATCTCGAATAAACAGGTGAGAGAAAGTCTGTTGAACTTCACGCCTACCATCGTTATTCCTGCTCCTCATCATCGAAAGAGCAAGTCAGCATTGTTCCATCACATCTATAGCGCGTGAGTTGAGAAGTCGTTTCAGAAGCATTTGACTCCGTAGCGGAACTGGGAGCGACGGCGGCGGCGCAGCGGCGCTTACCAAGCGGAAGTGAAGTTTCTGGCATCGCTCTTGCAGCATTCCCGCGCAATCTGTCATAAGTGAGTACGAAACATAGGTGGGTCTTCGAAGAAGCTCTCGCACGAGGCAAGCAACCAATGAGGGAACGCGATGGATTTCGCTGTGGGGAATTCACTCGGATATACGCACTGAAGCCGTTAAGAGGATTGGAAGCTACGAAATACGATGGCTTTCGCGATGAATTTGTTACAAGGGGAATGGGGTATTTTACAGCGTGATGAAATCGAGGACAAGGAGTGAATTACATTTACGAGGAGAATGGAATGCTGTATCTCCTGTGGAAATGAACGGAGAAGTATCGCAAAAGATTAGGAGATATTGTCGACTTATCGCCAGGTCGACGTTTTAAAACGAATGATAAAATGGAATAATATACTTTGTTATGTATTTAAAATTTTGGGATACACCTCTTTTTACGAAGGCCAATGCTAAAAGCATGAACTAAGCATGTTTTATGTCAAAGCACGAGTATAAATAATACCATATATTTAAAATATATGGGTAGATTGTAATTAATGTTCAACTTTCAAAAAACAGTAAAAAAAAAATTACTGCTCAATGGCCAGATATTTGAACTGAATACATTCAGAGAAAGGGGAAATGATGCGATATTTAAAAAATCCATATTTTAGCAATAGATGGTGTTTTAAGGGTCATAATATGCAAAGTAAAAGTTTTTTTTTTGTGTATGGGGCTTTAGGGCTCGTCAACATCGAGGTCATTAGAGTCTATGCAAAGTAAAAGACGAGTCAAGTGCACGACACATTGCATTTGTTTATAAAAAACGCGGGGTATGTGAAGTTATTCCTCATATTACGTAGGCATGACTCTCTCAATGAAGGATCACGCTTTTCTTGTGAAGCTGTTTTGCAAGAACGATGACCATGCGCCAGTAGCTCTGAAGAAGTTCCATATAGTAAAGGGTATAAAAATGGTGTGACCGATGTCTGACTAGGGTCTCGAGAAAATCATTAATATTTAGGTTCTTTTGAAGTAAAATCTGGCAGAGGGAGGAATCTGGATATCAGTAGAAGATGTGGCCACAATATTGCAGGAAGAGGCGAGCGGTGGTTTTGTATACGTGCAGTCTAAAGAGAATTGCTCGATGTTAGGACATGCCTGGGTGCACGGTGCTTAAAATTGTCCAAAACATCCAACATTGCTGTTCATTCAAATTATCCAAGCTTAGGAGTTGCTTCGTGCTAACCTCCTAGTAAGACAAACTTTTGCCTTACAAAAAAAAATTTCTTGTGCAATACTATTTCTTCGAATATATTCAGTTAAAATTTCAGGTCATTATGAGTAACGGTTCTACGTTTAATCTTTTTGAGAGTATAACTTTAATTATACTCATTATGAATATAAATGAACGTTAAACACAAATAATGAGTAGCCTAATTAATAAACTATCTAATACATGAATATGGGTAAGATTTATATTTATACTCTCTGAATGAACCAGGCGTTTTCTGGAAAATTGAATTGGTGCATAGTTAAGGACAATGGCGTCACCTTTTAACCTAGCAACCCTACTCCATTCATATGGATTCTGCGGTAACAGAAATCTCATTATTCATATCTTTGAATACCAAAAACTATGGGTTCTTTTCAATTCATTCTCTTCCCACTCCACCCCTATAGGCAATTTACCTCCCCCAGGGGACTTACATCTAGTACGTATGTGTTTGGCAAACACGGGGCCCCGAGCTGAGTCTGGCATTACTTCCACTTACTTGTGCGAGGCTCCTTCCGTTCTCTTTTCTGACCTACCTTGGTCACCTCTTGTTCTTTTCTATCCCGACGCTATTAGAGATAGGCTATCTTTCATTTTTATCTTTCCTCTTCTTCTTTTTTAAAAAAATGTTTTTAATAAAGTCTTGAGATATGTTGGGATTTCAGTTTTGAGTTGTAATTCAGGAGGGATTTTAGTGGGTAATGGCTGAGTCACTCGGCGAGTCCCACACGCGGGGAGAGTCATGTTGGCTCTCCCTAGTGCGTAACTGCATTTTCCCTACCTGTACAAGTTTTAAGGGTTATATATATAGGCGCTTTACCATGAAGCCTGAATTTGAACTTAAGCGTCATTGTAGACAATAATTTTACTCATTTTTCAATTTCAGATGTATTAAGGAATTAAAAAGGATAGGATTCTTTACTGTCTCTGTTCATCCTCTTAATTTGAAGGTCGAACGAGTAAAATTTCATGAGGTTTATAATAAAACTGTAGATTTGTATGGAAGAGAAAAAAACACCCACCAAGTCAACTGGGACATTATTATTATAGTATATTGAGAGAAAAAAAAGATGGTCCTATCCAATCGAATTTGGAACCATGATATAATATGTATTAATAATAACTCACATGAAAGGATTATATGAAAAAAAACAATTGAAATGATTCCAAAACTACTGCTTTAATCTTATTGCTGACACAAATGACCATTAAGACATATATTTCACTCAATATTTCAATATTGTTTGATAATCCATGTTTATCTTTCAAGCAATTACAATATATACTTTCTCACTCTGAGCTGCTTTAATAAACGCTTCGTTAACTGTTGGTCAAAAAATGTAATAGACATATTAGGATAAATCCTATAATATTCCTGTAATTAGGAAAGCGATATGTTACAGTTATTGAATATGCCCGCTGAGCAAATAAACTTACAAAACAACCAAAGGAGATATCGAATTCTACGAAGGTTTAAACACACTGAATATTAATCAGTTTATATGATAATTTACTAGTTCTCAGTATTATATCAGTTTCACAATATTTACAATATTACTATTATCAAAACATGAGATTCTCTGATTTGTTATTTATTAGCAGATAAAAAGAAATTATTTTGCCATTTTGTTCCGTTATGGTTACAGGAGAGTAGATGTATTATTATATGATTGTGAGAAAATAAACTTACATCAAACTTACACATACTGCTTTCCACATTTTTAATATACACTATCCCTGTACCAAAACATACTCGTATACATAAACTTTAAAACATAATATACCAATGAAATACCTTATTGATTAAATTAAAAAAATTGAATCGTATAAATATGACTTGATTTTTCTCTTAATAATTCAATGAAATTCAGAAAGAAACAAATTCATCCTGTAGGGTAAAGAAAAATATTGTAAAATATTCCATATAAAAAAGTTAATTCTCGTTGTACCTATCCTCACATCGTAACGTGGGTGGCTCTACCATACGAAAACACATCATGCTATAAATTCTCTATAACTTACAACAGACGACTGGATATAGTATCACCAATAAATTAATGCATTTATTCCTAAAGAAAAACCTTTCTCACAAACAAAGGTGACAACATCAGAAATTGTACTGAAGAGAATACTTGGGCAAATTTTTTCAAAAAAAGTGGGTGCACATTTCTAAGAAACAAAATACTATCCAAAGATAGTCAAAGGAACAGTGTAATTGCTAATTATCGAGATGAAGTTTCAAATTTAAAGGGTAGAAATAGACTCAATATTAATTCAATTTATACGGAATTAATTCAATTTCAACCCTTAAATCCCAAAACTACACTTCCCCCTTTTGTGATCTTGCTAAACAATTCCTCTCCTTTCATAATACGTATTTATAGAGTTTGTAACCAAGCAGTTGTTTCCCCTTTCTTCGGAATTTATTGGACCCAGGTATAAAGCTACTCTCCTTTGACAACTCAAGACATTTGTCGAAATACTCATGTAAACACGGTCTCACAATATAAATCAAGTTGTCGAAAGAAAATTTTAATAACAAAAATAGTGATCATTTCAGGTTATTGTACATATTTACTGAAGAAAAATTACACCATTTTTCAATATATTCCAAAGAAACTCATTTAATTGATCAGTACAAATCAATAACTTGAAATTATATTTAATGTATGTATGTATCTCGTTTCGGCCAGGTAGGGACCACGAATGACGAGTGCTAGTGAGGCTCAGTTTTTATGTGAGTTTACTCACTAGACACATCGTGAATTTTTCCGAGTTCGGAGGAACAGCGTCTATATAGGATCCAGATTGCTGTATACGAGTATTACAACTGCGGTTGTTAGTCGCAGAGAGTAAAGTTTTCATACACCACAGCCATTTAAACTGAGACATGGAAATGAAAAGTTACAAATGTTATCATGCCTCACCTGGTAATTGAACCCGGAGGCTTGGAGACGAGCAATCACGCTTGCACCGTAGCCACGAGGGGACTGAAAATATATTTAATTTTGATAGTAGTTCTTTAAATAAGCTTTGTTTTTTTAGTTTAAAGTATAGAAATTTAAAAATAAAATTGAGTGATTAGGAGAGGAAATGATTTAATTTTTATGAATAATTTAAAATTTGTTTATTGGTTAAACCTTTTGAAAGAATTATCCACACTAGTGTTTGGGAGAGTTTCCGCACCTTAATCAGGAGAGGCACAAATATATATTTATAAGAAACAACAGTTTATGCACTTCCCTAAGGTAAATGTTCTTAGTTATCTCTCTCTTTCTTTTTTTTTCTTCAAAGTTTCATATATTTTTTGAAATTTCTCTATACTAATGAACAATTAAATGAATCAAGTTGTTCTATGATATAACCTAGTAGAAAAGTAAGAGTAATAAGAGTTTTTCTGCCAACGCTTCTCATTCACTTTTTCGTGAAGGCCTCCAGTATCACGAGGC
Organism: Laupala kohalensis; assembly: GCA_002313205.1. NCBI lineage: Eukaryota > Metazoa > Arthropoda > Insecta > Orthoptera > Trigonidiidae > Laupala > Laupala kohalensis. The sequence goes on along the minus strand of NNCF01126609.1, from coordinate 57,946 downwards.
TTCTCGACCTAACCCATTTTTAGCAGAGCTTAAATGGAAAGTGGATCTCCTGACCTCCTAAATGTGACACTTCTACCCGATTAAAACTCTCTTACCGTTTCGTGTCATAATGACCGTACCTTTTCTCTCTCATCTTATTCATAGCAGTTATCTCTGCTACTCCCTTTCCTTGCAGCCATTTTGCGTGTTAGTCCTCAATTTCCAGTTCTCTGGAGACGAAATTTCTTATTAATTCTCTCTCATCTCTTCTAACGTGGAAGTGATCACGGAACATATGATGTTGTGGCCTTCACGCATCCGTGTTTTAATCTTGAAAACAGTGGAACGCAAATTTGAGACAGTATAAACGGGGTGTTGGTGGTAAGGGGGGCATTTGGGACAAGAGGAATAGTGAGGAGAATTCACAGTAGCTCCTGCTTGCCATGCAAATCTCGTTATCTTCGAATGGAGCCAAAGTGGCTTGACTTGCTATCACTGGACAAGTAATCGGGTTACTGTACGACCCCGCCCCTCCGTGTAATGTTTAACGGGGTCAGGAGACATGAGGTGCTGTAGAATGGAGCTCGCGGTCGGGTTTGGAAGTTGTCGAGGGGACTGGGGGGTCGCGGGTGGGGGATCGGATCCACAGGGAGAGGAAATTTGTGGCATTTCGAAGAGGGTTGAGAAATTATCTCACTGTGCGCGTCGAATGTATGCGCGAGGTCAAAAGAGTTACATGATGTTGCAGTACTTTGACGTTGAATACTTGGTTGAGGAAGGCTATCTTTCGAGCAAAAGATGCTAGAGGGTAATGGTTTGGCTATTTGTATTGTGGAATAGCATTAGTAATATACCAAATAAAAAGAAAGTGACAAAATTTATTCTATAGTATATATTTATTATATTACAAAATATGTCTTTATAGTATAGTATATAATATAATATCGATTTCACGTAGATCAATTAAATGAATCAGATCGCTTCACAACGTGTTCTGACTGTTCGTACCTTAAGCTGAAATGAGAATATTTTACCGTTTGTCTTACTTTATACAGATGCAACAAACCCTCGATAGAGTAATAATAACAATAATAGCAGTAGCGTATGGGTCTCGCTTCCCGTTAATTGTGGACCATTTTTCTTTGGTTGCGACCCTTTGGGCTGAGCCACATTCACAATTTTGACGTTCCGTCTTTCGCTACCAGATGGCAGTGGAAACTGGAACTCTGCATGGGTGCATTTTTCACCGGGAATTAATTTTCCCGAGAGCACCAAATGATGCTCAAGGGATCTTTTACATTCAGTATAATCAAACTTCGTGTCGTGTGTGGATATTTCGCATCCTAAAAATCCGTTGACCTCGACCGGGTTTGAACCCGCGCACTCGGGTGTGAGAGGCCACTACGGTAGAGTAAAATTATTTTAAAGGAAAAGAAGAAAAAGAATGTTTTTCAAGTATCGGGGTAAACACAATTTTAAATTATAATTGAAACGAATAGCTTCTTGAAAATACCCAGTCTTAAGAGTTAACCGGAAACTGCTGTGATACATGTTCACAATGTGAGTTAACGTCTTTACAGAAGACCTTTATCACAGCTGTCCGCTGCAACTTCCTAAAAGTTTTGTTGAATCATTTATAAACGGTTCAGTACTTCAACCGTCTGCTCGGGAAGAATTATGTATTTAAGTCACGTAATACGCAAAGCACTGTCAAACTGATTAAACTTATGTACTTATGAGAAATTAAGAACATCAAGGTCTTTATTTACAATTATTTACACTTAGGCAATGAAAGCACATGTATCAGAGATGCTACACACCAATCGCAGGTTTAAGCCAAGCTACTTGAACGACTTCGAACGATGGTTTGTGTGGTGATTCTATTTATTCTAGATTATCTATAGCTTAGTATAGATAAAAACAGAACGGAAACATAAGAATCCGTGATGATATCTTAATTCGTCATTTTTAATGAAAATTCGTAAGAAAACACATTTTCCACTTATTCATGCCTTTAAAATCACAAGTTCGAAAAATCATTCCTTATTGTTAGTAAACCTCATCAATACATGATCAACAGCATTTTAAGTTTAAAGCAATTTTTTATGTGTTTCTTTCTACTTTTGTAAATAAGTCAGTTAATCAGGTATACGTACCAGACTTCTTCACCCGTTTTAAAACATTTAAAATTTAAATATAGAAAATAAAGGATTAAGCATTTAGGTTTTTGCTTAAAGAATCTTTACATGAAAAATCTGACATCGTGAGTCCATGAAATGTAGTGAAAATAGTCAGTTTTCCTCCACTTATCGTGAAGTATTGAAAATGTAAAAAAAAAATTCTCTCGTTTCTTGTATCATTCCCTAATTTCACTCCGAAATAAAATTGATATTGGTAATCCCAGGCATTTTACTGAAATTAGAAACTATATTTAACAACATTAAAATACAACATTCAAAGTGTTTATTGTTATATCTTTAAAAGCAAACAAATTCTTGGTTTGTGTCTTCTTCAGATGTTCACGAGGGTTGTATTTATGGAACTATCACTATCAACATTGACAATATTTCATCTTCAGGTCATTAAATATAATAATTTATTCCAAAAATACCTAGAATCCCCGATATTAGTTTCAAAAAGAAGTGTAAATAAGAATCGATAACACAAAAAATATATCTCATGATTTTTTAGTCAACTATAAGTGAAGAAACACGTACTGACACATTTATTTTGCGGCTCACAAAATGTATGTGGTAGTTTTTCTCAAAAAGATTTAAGAAAAATGAGTTTGGAACAAGGGCGCATTTTTACAATTTATAATGTGAGGTTTAACTACGGGTTGAGGAGGATCATTGGAATATTGACGTTTAAAGAAGACTAGAACTTTTTGTAGGGAGGTATCAAAGGCGTAGTGAGTGAACTTTTGAAAGGGGATTTGGGTCTGCGGGAAACAGCGAGGAAGTCGGTGGATCTCGACCTACTCTTTTTTATATTTGTTCACATTAATTAATTCCATTGTATATCTCCTCCTTATAATCGTTTCTTCGGAAAAATCTTTATTAATTATTTCTCTTCCTCCACCAAGATAAAAAAAAAAAAAAAAGTTGAACTTACAACCTTCTACACTCAGAACACAAGAACGGATAGAGCGCACTGCTCTTTTGGGAGTTAGACTACTTCTTCAAAAGATTTCGAACTCTAGTGCTTCTTCATCACAACAAGCTCTTCCAGAAGTATCCCTCGCTGAGCAAAGTTAGAACCGCAGACTGGGAGTTAGAACCTGTTAGCATATTTATTGTGTATCCGTGGTTCTATCACCGCATGTAACTTTCTCACTCCGTATAACTTTTCTTTTACTACTTACTTTCCTTGTAAAAGCTAAAAGCTAGGCTTCGAACAGCATCTCCTCGATTTTGTTGAAAACATGATATACCTAGCTCTCGAGAGAACTTTAACGATACCTTCCATTGACGTACCTGATTCCGGAAACGAGATCTCGTAAAATGTACTCATTTACGACCCATTTATGGAGGTTTGGCGGATTTAAATGTTTATGAAGCACATAAATCTTGTTCATTAAAATTAAAGGTTGTAAAACAACGAGAGAGTCTTTTATTACGTGTTGGATCTCATTGCATATGTTGTAAGTCATTGCTAAATCACGGTCGTAGTCAAGGGAGTTCTGCTCGTGCTTTCTGGCCACTGTTTTACTACATGCTTTGTGATTCTGTGTCAATCTGTATCGTTCTATCCACATTGCTTCTTTATACTCGGAACTTTTTTCATTTTAATTACTTATAATTTTTAATTTGCATCTTGTATTGGTAACTAAAAAAAATTATGCTATTTGATTTCCAAAAATGTTAGTAACACCTTTAAAATTTGTATATCAATATCAATTTTTATCTTTCTGTGCTACACTCTACTTGAAGGTATGTGGCACGTAAGTCTTAAAAAGGACAAAATCTTTAAACATCTGATCCCTTTTCTATAAATATTTGTACAACTTGAATTCCAGAGTTGAAGAATTTATTATGTTTCCCACTTATCATATAGTGTGTTCAAGAAAGCATAATGGAGATAAGAAGAGATTTGAGTGCTGGTAAATAAATGAATCAATTATTGCCAAATAACACTAACTAACGTGTGCCCTCGTGAAGAACAACAAACTAATATAGTGTTAGTTTCATTACGTTAAAATTATTTTCCGTTACAAAGTTATGTATTACTTGTTCTATTGATTCTTTCACAAATGACAAGTACTACCCAATATTACAAACGTTTTTTTCTCAGGTTATTAACAAATAATTTGTGACTACGTGTAGCATCTTCACCTTGCATATCAACAATTACGAACACGATTGTCCAGCGTCCTCATGCTTAAACTTCTCCTCATGCTTACTAATAAAACTCGCTCATTTTTATTAACAAACAATCATTTATTATTTTTACTCATTAACTTTTTATAATTTAAGATTAAATTGAGTAAAATAAATGGAAATTGTATTATTTTTTCTGTATGATAATATATTTTAAACAGGTGAAAAATCTTTAACTCATTATGCTTTGTAATACTGTTTCCAACAAAAATTCTTTCAATTCTTATAATGTAAACATGATACATAAATAAAAATGTCAATGTTCATGGTCTTTTAATTATTTTAGAAAAAATCAACGCTTCTCTTTCAAGTATGAAATGAGTCAAATCAAAAATTGTATCAATCACAGTAGAAACAAATCATATTCTGATATCGTTCAGTCCTATAGATGAAACGAGTTTATTTACAAAATATCAAACATTTTTATCATCAATTTTACCAATAGTGTTGAGTTAGGAATCCTCTATTAATATCAATTGTACCGAACAATTTATCCATTCCTAATTGTATCACGGAACAAATATACATTGACCTACACCATTCTTCGCTGGATCATAACACAAAATTATCTTTCGAGTCATTCAAATTTTATTTTACCTATAACATATAGATGGCACTATTCCTCAAAAATACATCCGATTTTTTTTAGTGTTCGGGATATTTTTAAGAATGAAAATATTTACTCAACAGCTCCTTAATTAAACATNAATGAAAATATTTACTCAACAGCTCATATTGTTTGGTTATTTGAACTTGTACGCATTTGCACGATACTTAAAGAAGATTTAAAAAACGGAGAGAAGAAATAGAGATTTTATGTATTCAGGAGCATCTGAGAAATAATGAATACTATAATTATATTACAAGAATTATAAATGATAATTCTTAAACTATAAGAAAGTTGAAAATATAGGAAAAAATTACAAATCCAATGAATAACTGATCTAGACCAGACTGAGGGGAAAAATGCATCAGTTCATATCATGAAATAACTTTTGGAACGATGGGAATACTCGTCTTGTTTCAGAGGTCTCTTAATCGCCACTGTGACTTCCAAACTCTCCTCTTTTCTTCTCTCCCTTCTCTCTCCTTATTTCCACTCCCTTCCTGCAGTGACCTTCTTCGCTGTCAGTACCGTTGCCACTTACCCTCCACACCGCAGAGAAGAGCCTTGCGGTACACCCGCCCTTCGCCTTGGCACCGTGCCCTGCAACTGCCGCTTCAGCTACTACAAGGGAAAGGACAGTGTAGGAGTTACAGCGGAAATGCTGCGTAAGCTACGGGGAAAAGATGGGGTTTTATAGTGGTTTCCTTCTTGCAAGAGAAATTTTACACGTCATAATTATTAACTGTACGACTGTATTACTATGTGTTGCATAGTTTTAATTTTACTTCTCGTTTAATTTAAGAAATGACTTTTGGAGTCATTTTCGTAGCACAGAATTTTAAAATTTATAAATAATAATAACAGATAGAAATAAGTTAATATTTAAACTGTATAAATAATTCTTCCGTGTGAGAAGATAAGTGATAATTTCGGTCAGATGAAAATTCCATTACTAGAGGAAGATGAACAGATGGTGGAGTGGATAACACCCCTGCGATCAAGGCAGAAATCTTGGGTTCGAATCTCGACTCGTCGTCATGTTGATATGGCTGAAGTTATTAATAACAAAGTAATATTAATAAATTATCAAATCTATTTACAGTATTGCTCATGTACCCAGGTTACACATTTCTTTTAATATCAATATAATAATTTTTACTGTCTGTTCAAAAACTTTAACTAAAATCATTGTTGTATAAATATCAAACATACTGATATTTATTTCAACACTGAAGCCCTTTTTCTTTGGAAGTGTTGGCCTGATGACTGAAAATACCAAGAGAAAGGTAGCTTGTCGCATAGGCTTCTGCTTCTTGGCTCTCTGCCTTCCTGCAGCTACCCCTTCCACCACAACAGCCGTTAAGAAAACTCACGACGTATTTACAAGGTCCTACGTTGACTACTCATTGCAGACAGGAAGAGAGCTAGTATTCAAAGGATCCACGAAAACAAGGATTCTGGGGCATTAACCATTCAAATTTACGTTGGTAAACTTCATATTCTTTTACACGTTTGCTAAATAAATTTACCTAGGTTTACTTTAGCACATTGAACACAAAGTTTGAAGGAAATATGTAGGATGTTAAATTATGCGTGCACTACCGTAGAATTTAAGTGCTGAATTTGAATATTCTAGGTTGCCATAACCTAGAGAAGTCATTAATCTGACGAATTTCAACTAACGTAGGTAAAAGTGGTCCTGAATTTATAATCCTAAAACATATTGACTTTTTTATGATAACTTTCGGTCAGGTGAAAATGGCGACGAGCCGGAAATCGATTGTCTCAGGCCTTCCGGGTTTAGTGGTTTACACCCCTGCGATCAATGAGGGAGTCCCGGGTTCGATTCCCGACTCGTCGCTATTTTCACCTGACCGAAAGTTCTCACATATCTTCTGCTCGTGTAGCGTACACGGAAGAAATACGTACATACTGACTTTTAGTATGTGTCAAAATATATGTATTTAGTATATATCAAAATATTAATAACGATGGCACATTGGAAGACACTGAAAAAAATTACGAAAAACCGATACCTTTTGCATGGCGAAGAACGATTTTTGTGGGTCTTGTTCAACCCTTATCTAGCAAGCGGACGAGCAACGATAACCGAATCACGTGACTGAACTTTGATTCGTCTGACGTCTGGGTATCTTCACCATTCAAGGAAGGAATTCAAATGTGAATGTTGTACATTCTACTCGGGTTATTTGAAGTTTAACAAAAGTAGTATGATCTATTTTTTTTTGATGGATTAAGTATTTATTTAGCCTTCTCGGCTACTTTTTACATGCATATAAAATACAATATACAACACAAAATAAGAATTGTACATTATAATGAAAATTATACAGTAATAAATACATTAGTTTCAAAGTATTGTTTCTGTATCTACATATCTATTAAATTTTTACTACTACTGTGAGACTAATCCGAAAGTATTTACTTCTTAACCAAAAAATAACGTATTGCATTTTCATTGCAAGGCTAAATGTCAGCATCCTTCATCATTTTGCTGACGAATATCATAGTGTTGACGGCGAGTGTTGTAACAAAACAAACACCACGCCGCTCGTAGTCACGACCTCGTCAGCATTGTTATATCTATGACTTAACAAATTTCTTCATTTGATGTTTATCTATCGTTTTAGATGTTTATATTGCATCCAATTAAAATCAGAGCGAGTTTCTTTAACTTTTCTACATGCATCATTCTTACTTATTATTGGCTGTCACTCTTATTCCATCTGAAAACCATTTTCTGCCTTCCCATACTTTTGGTGTTTTTAATTTTTTTACAGATGCATTTATATTAAGGGCTTTTACTGCACAATGAACTAATTTATCTATCTACGTCTCGTTATTCTCAATATTAGACTCTATATATGTATTTGACTCAGTTCAACATTTTTCCATGCATAATCCATTATTATAGGTTGATGGATCACTTCATCTGTTTTACTGTTTGAATATACTGAGTCTATAATTGTCTGGCTATCACTGGTTACTCTTGTTGCACTGTATACATATTGTTTCACTCCTAAACTCTGAATTTTAGTTTGTAGTTTCTTTGAATAAAAAGAATCAGTTTTACAATTTATATTGAAGTCTCCTATCACTTTGCATTCACAGTGAGACATACATTCTTCCACTACCTTCTCCAAAAACTGGATGAATTTACCATCGGATACACTTGACAATTGGTATATCGCTCCTATTGTTACCATTGTAGCCATTTTTATCAACTTTCACTTCTATAATCCCACAGTTTGTAAGTATTTTCTTTATTATTAACACTTTCGTTTTTATGGCTTCCCTCACATATATCAATACACCTCCTATATACCTTTTCTCCTCGTCACATCTAACTACATTGCATCCACTTAAATTCACTATCTTCAATTTCTATCCTTACTCTTGTCTGGGATAATACAAGCACTGCTGGATTCCTTTTTTCAGTGACCGTATTTTCTATTTCATCTTTATGCTCTATAATGCTCGGCGCAAAATAACATCTTTATTATTCTTGTGTTGCTATGCTTTTACCTCTTTATCCTCCCATTCTGGTCTTTTCTTATCCTTATTTAGGAATCTCTTGTATGTCGGACATTCTACGTTAATGGCATCGTGTTTGTCATTTATATTCAAATTAAAGTTTTCATTTTTAACTTACAATTAATACATTGTTTTTAAATCTTCTTTACAGTCTGCCGTTTCATGGTTTCCTGCGCATTTGTAGCATGCTACATTCCTCTTAGTTTCTTGCCATATGAAAGAAACCCCAACATTTAAAACATGCCAGCCAACATTAATTATCTCTTGTGTAAGCTCATCGACTTCTATAATTATACACCCTTCATTCTTTGTTGATTTCCTCATGTTTTTAGCTTCATTTCCTCTGTTTTTTACAATTCTTTTTACGATTCGAATGCGACAATATTTATTTCTTCCATTCTATTTTGTTTCTTTTTTTATAGATACCAGATCCGCATCACTTGCTTTTATTTTTTCTTCATCAATATCTATCATCTTCAATTTTGGTGTAACTTGCTTTGGTTCCACTACTTGGAAATCATCCCCACGTTTTTCTTGTACTTCATCTTTTAGTTTTTTTTATCTCTTCTCCCGTTTCACATCCCAGGATAACGGCACCATTACATCCTTTTTTACTTTTGTGATCCCCACATCCATATTTGTGAAATCAACTTTCTCTGTCACTAGTACTTTAGTTTTTTCACTTTCTTGAACCACTTTTGGTTTCACAACAATTATGTTTTCCTTCCTTTTTACTTTAACAACTTCCCAAAAAAGTTTCGTTTTTTTTCCTTCGGTTCTTCTGCCCCTTTTAGTATACTGTTCTTCAATTTCGTTATTTCTTGTCTAATATCTCCAAATTCTTCCTGTATCACTTCCTTAATAATTCTTCTAATGTTATTTCTACACGTTTCCTCATTTTTCATTTCTTTTATCGTTTTTACTATCCAGTCAATTTTTGCTTCCATGTTCGATGGCACATTTCCAGATGATTGTCGCCTACCACTGCTAAGCAGGTCAAAAGTGGTAGTGCTACGCAGACTACGACAGCGTCTTAGGTCCGTACGACTCTGATATTACCCTGAAGAAAGCCACAGCATGATGGCTGAAACGTTGGTAATTTTATCTACTAAGACGTGGTTTGTCCTTCACACACAAGTTCATATTATTTCAATACAGCTCTTATCATTCATTTAGTGCATGGATGTTGTATTTTACGTAGTTTTTATTTCTTCATTTACTTTTAGTTCCATGTAATAAACTAATTTTTCTCAGCATAAATAGTTTGAAGCTAAAGTACAGACAATTTGAAAGCTGGAGAAAGATAAAACCCTTTAATGTTTTGGGAATATTTCGAAGTTGAGGGGTTCGCTTTCACTATCTAACATTGTACGCATATGATGCAGTAAAATTATATTTATTGTAGGGTTTAACCTTCTTATATTCCCCTTTTGTAGACACTTTTTCGTATTTCCCCTTTCAATCTGCAGAGTTTGCACGCCCAACAGGGGTTATACACATTAAGTAAAATTGAAAATGTCCCCACAGTTTCAGAATGATTTATTTTGTTAGCTTTTGCTGGGACTTTGGTTTCGTGTACAGTGACGGAATTTTTGTCTTGAGTACATTCCCCTACTTAATTGTTTCATTGTTACCTTTCCATTACCGCGATTCGTTTATTTTTAGCTCCATCTCATGTTCTTATCTTTTGTTAGTGAATACCTTGGAAGTACGTCCAGTCTCATTTTTCCCTCTCCATCTCTGCGTTAATCGGAATTTTTTTCGTAGTATTTTTCCGTCTTTCCTAACTAAATGTACTCCCGTCTATTCAGTAAATTCCAGTCATAAAACTTTCCGTCCATGTACTGGCACCGCACCACACAACTAGTTCCTCATAAAATTTGATCTAGACCACGGATGTCAAAGTGAACACGTTGACCTAATAGTTGGGGAACCCTAAGGCCCCAATATTATTATCAATAATAATGAGAAGAAGAAGAATCATTATGAGGGAGTGTGCTTAGCTGAAGTCCGTGCTACCCTTTAAATTGCCAATTAATTATGTGAACTGTAAAATAATAATAATAACTCAACATATAACCGGAGATTGCAATATGTTGGCACAAACTGATTATTTACATCGCCATAACCAGGTGACTAACATGATTCACCAAGCATTAGCTATAAAGTATTGTCTTATAGAAAATAGCACATCTTATTACAAATATGAGCCGGTTGACGTTTTAGAATCAACAAACTTCAAATTATATTATGACAGGTCAATAATCACGAATTGACGTACAATTCTTAACAATAGACAAGACATAGTGCTAAAAAATCAAGTAACAAAGACAACCTATTTGATAGACATAGCTGTACCAAACAATCACAACCTTCAGAAAACAATTGAGGAAAAATATCAGAAATACAGTGATCTTAAGGCAGAAATACAAAGGATATGGAACATGAAGAGAGTTTACATAGTACCGGTAGTAATGTCGTCTACAGGAGTCATCCACAATAGTATTAGCATGTTAAAATTGCGTAAGACCATTTAAGTACAACTTCAGAAAGCTGTTTTGTTCAACACATCAAGAATAGTCAGAAAATTTTTGGATCATCCAGAGTGAGTGTGCTTGGTGTAGCCCGTACCTCACTTCGACCAGCAGAAAAAGCTGAGATCCTAAACGGAAAATAATAATAATAATAATAATAATAATAATAATAATAATAATAATGGGACGGAAAGGACCATACTGGAAGTTTCAGAGTAACGAACCTCCGTTTTTCTGGGAAGTAAACATGGAGATAGTGTATGATGTTTACTATTTGAGAAACATTTGACCACGAAGCATAATAGTTTTGAAAGACATTACGAAGTATTGCAGTTAATAACTAATTTTAAGCTAAACTAAATTATACATTTTTATTTACATATTTTTTCTGTATAATAATTTTCGTGTCTTTATTATGATTTGTCATGTAATATAATCTCAAATATATTGCTTGCTGCTCTATCCTCAGAAATTTTGTTAGGTATTACTTCTAACTCGCTAGTTTTATTCGGCGGAAACCGGTGAATCATAGGAATTTATTAATATCTTTCTGCTAGCAGAAATCGGTTATCTTAACTTAGATCTCTGGACACGCAGGAGAACCATTTTGCTGGCGTTCTCTTTCACTTCACATCACTGGTTTGAACTCAACAATTTTTTCAGATTCTTCCGATATTCTTTCACTATATGCTGTTCATTATTTTTCTGGTTAGCTACAATGCTTTATATTTTCATTATGTTTCAAGTTTAGGTTATAATTAATATTTACATTTGCATTATTAAGTTCCATATCCAACATATTACTGAATTTCACTTGAGCTTGATGGGAATGTTTAGGTCAATCCACAATTCAATATTCCGCGTATCAAATAAGTTTATCATATTTTGACCGCCGTTTCTAAAATTATTCATTACATTACCAGGAAAATTTTGAGCTATGCATCTATCTTAAATACCACTCAATTCTGAGTCCAGTTCATGTCGCCACACCAGTACGTTGCAGGTTACATTTGCTTAATACGATGACATTCATGCAATCAAGTTGTGTATTTGCTACTTCAATGAAATGCAATTATTCCTCATTTTGATTTAGCACTTACATCTCAGAGTACCACTAATGTGGTTTCATTATATCGTCCTCGCCTTCCCTGTCGTATATCAGTTGCCTTTACGACCAGTTGTATTCTTTGAATGTCCCTTCCATTACGTATCTCCTTCATATTTCACCTATGTTAATTTTGCACTTTCTACTAACTATTAAGACTGTTATTGCTCAGTAAATCCGTGTTAAACCACACAGAAGAAATCTATACTTTCATATACCTACTACNTTTGATTTAGCACTTACATCTCAGAGTACCACTAATGTGGTTTCATTATATCGTCCTCGCCTTCCCTGTCGTATATCAGTTGCCTTTATGACCAGTTGTATTCTTTGAATGTCCCTTCCATTACGTATCTCCTTCATATTTCACCTATGTTAATTTTGCACTTTCTCCTAACATTTAAGACTGTTATTGCTCAGTAAATCCGTGTTAAACCACACAGAAGAAATCTATACTTTCATATACCTACTACATATATAGATATACAAATAAGAAATACGAAAGTGTCTGTCTATTTCCTACCTAACCATGCCATCCAATCATAATAAAACTTGACAAGGAGATATTTTCGATGTGCAGGATGAACTTAGGCTAACTTTTATATTTTAAATGTGTGAAAAGAAAGATACAAAATAATTTTGACAACAAATGTCTATAAAACCAGAAAAAAGATAAAAATATTCACTTACGCAGACATTCGCAATTTGTAACTGTGTTTTTTGGCAACTTTATTAAATTTATTTATACGCTGCCTAAACGGTGAGACATTGGTAAAAATATGAGTGGCAATATTGTTCACCTCAAAGAGTTCTGCAAAAAAAGGTTCGCGACAACGCATGTCAGCGACTACAACGATTAACCTAAATGATCGAAAACACGTAATTACGATTAATTTAAGAACAAAAAAATCGGACCAAATATAATAATGTTTTCTGTGCATTTAAAAACGATAAAAAATCTTCCAAGGCGTAAAATTTGGATGAGTAGTTTAGATTTTACATGAGTTTTAATGAAATGGTGCAGCCGCGTTCTCACCATTGTGTCTTGCCTTGAAAGCGAAAATTAATTCTACCGGCGCGGCTACAGGCAAGAGAGGTTCGTCGTCCCTGACGTACTGAGATGAATAGAGACACTTCCGATGTTATGTCAGAATTGGGTAATCATTGTCCTTAGGGGAGGAGGACACACGTGTGGAGCAGAATTTGTGGAGTGAAATGGGCGAGTCGTGTAAAATAGTTTCATCAATAATAATGGGTTTAATACATAGACTTCGGGGTCATTCACATAAATTCAGTAATATAATGCCGGATAAATACATTCTCAACGCATAGTGGGGTTAAACACCCGTAACTAAGGGTGGAGTGGTGTGCTAGGCTTATTGGTGATGTTTCGATTGATTTGCTTCTCTCACAAACAGCGTAACGTTGCATGCTTTAAGATGGTTTCAACCGAAGATTGCTGCTGAAGGTGAAACTCAAAATGGTGTATATAGTCAAGTTTTGTATTAAATTAGAATTATTATGAATTTGTAAAATTAGGATATTATATTTTTCAAAATCAGTCAGTAAAATTATTTGGATCTTAAAATATAGATAGATGTTTTTCTTCCTGAGTAAAAGAAGATAGGTCTAAGAAAAATCCTTGGCAACGCCAGTAAGCAGTTAGTACTTCAATATGTAATATTGTCTATTGACAGACAACATGTGTGGCATTGCCTGAAATAGAATTGCTTAAGAAAATCTTCATATTCTAGTAATACTTTCTCACATGATCAGTAGGGAGAGTTCACATGATTTTTCTCATGTTCAGTTAAGACAGTCGTAAAATACATCGTTGACTGTGACAGGCTATGATGCCGACAGCAAAGTCACAAGGTCATGTGGGAGCGTGTGCTAAGGTTGAATATTCTTCGAATGGAGCCTGTTGAAGAGGCAGACTATGGAGTGCACTCTAAGCATTCCAACCGACACAGCAAACCAGTCGTTGGCACATTCATCCACGCGGTTCACTGACATTTACACTGTTGTAAACGTATGTTTCCCGCAATTGTACAAAGAATAAATATAACTTTGTTTGTTCGGGACGATCCGCGTTTCAGTTGACATAACTATCGCCATTCCAGCCATCTTGCTGTGACCCCCTTCAGGGAAAATTTCTTGGCAATATCGTCCCCGTAGAGTTGTAAACGTAGGCTTCCGCGACCGGAGTCAATATAAACTTGTTTGTCCGAGACTACGCGGAGGAGATTGCCAATAAACTTTGAGTATTTTCTAAAATGAGGGATAAGAAAGTGAGACATTTATGTCATCTGATATTTCCATGATAAGTCATTACAAGGGTATTATTTATAATTGAGCAAAAATGAAAAAAAGAAACACTTAGCAACTCCTGCGGTTCGCTTTAAACTTAAGCGTTCGGCCCAAGCCCTGTTAAAGGAACGAATCCGTTAAAGGAGGAGATGTCTGACCTTCCTTGAAGCGGATTTATAGCGATTGAATCTACGACTCGCGGCATCGCTCATTCATGAAGATTGGGTTAAGGTGGATTCTGTTTCCACCAGCTATGCCATGTGGTGCTTAGAAGAAAAAAAAATCTCAGCAAATTAACAAATTTAACATATTATCTCAGAAGCAGAACACCTCTATTGTTTGGTATTACTGTTATTAATTTTTCAGGTGAATCTCTTGAGGAAGGAACTGTGTCCCAACTAGAGAAAGGTTTGATTTCGACATTACGCCAAAACAGACACCTATTGGCGTTATTATTTCAGGTATTGAAAAAGCATTGGTATATATCTCTCCCAACGTTGTGGAAGAAATCAGGAGCGAACTTCCAGGGCTGTAACACTAGCAAAACCAAGCAAAAGTAATCTCAGTAAGGAAGAGAAAAGTGCGTTACGATCTCTTATGGAAAGAGATGATTTAGTAAAGGTGTTAGCTGATAAGGGAAACGCCATAGCAGGCCGAAACATTGGTAGTTATGTCTACTGAGACATTTATATATCTTTCTTTCTTTTATATTTATGTTTTTCAAAAATTAATTGATCAACATGTCGTCCCATAATTTGTGTTATGTAGTTGATCTACATTTTGTTTGTTTTATTCTGAACTCCTTTTCCCTATTCTGTAGGACTCGGAGAAATGGGGATGATATGATGCCTCCTATTTTGATGTGGCGTGGGTATTGTCAGGGTGCCGGATGCCCTTCCTGTCGCACCTCCCCGAGACGGGTGATGAAACCTGACGCGAACACTGCTTCGTCCACCACAGTGAATTGTACTTGGATCGAACAGGATTTGAACCCTCGTCACCAGAGGTAGAGGGCGAGCACGCCAGGCACTACGCCATGGGTCGCATATAGTGTTGATCTACTATTGGAGTAAAAGTGCGACTTGTTTTGTGGTTAAAAAGTTAAATCACAATTATGCATCACGTTTGTTTACAGCAGTTAACTAATATTGTGATAGAAGATTGAAGCATATTTTTGCCATTAGTAAAGTTTATGATCACATAGTAACGTTCTTATTTGAGCAATCATAATTTTATAAAATCTTATTTTCATAAATAATATCTATTTGTCACTTATTGTATGATTCTTTTTCGATATCTTCGTCATGAGCTATCGATAAGTTCCACATAACTTCTCTTGAATGCATTCCCCCCACTAATTATTTAGTGCGCTATTAGTGGAAATCTCCTGGGGGTTGAAGGGAGCTCGCTTCAAATTCCTGCAAAGCGGGCTATCAACTGGGAACCCTCATCAATAAATCCCTCCCCCTGTAGGGTATGATTATTCACGCATTTAAAAGGGAATAATCCAACAAATCGTGACTATACATTTATATCTCGAGAAATGAGATGACAATGTTTAAAATACTATTCTCTTTGTCAATAACGAAAAGCTATAACAAACGCAGTCCTCCAAACTGAGTCGATAAAACATTACATTGAGACATTCCACTTACGTTAGTTTTATTTGAACGTAAATAGATGTTCTTAAATTCGTTTCTTTCTCTCATAATGACTCTCAACAATTTTGATTTTGATGACTTGAAACTGGTATTTGTAATAAATATTTGTACAAATAAATATTTGTACAAATGTTTCTGTAAAAATTAACCAAAACGTGTCAATTAAGAGACGATCATGCATGAAAATACATTAACTATTGTAATAGCTTAACCTTAAAATAGGTTTTCCGTGATTGCCGACGGAATGCTTGACGTGTATTGTATTTGCACAATATATTGTAATGTCTCTCTAATACTAAACATCATTAAATAATTCATTTTGTGTACATAATAAAAATATTAGACGAACTGGAGTCTTCAAAAAGGAATTGTTTAAGTCTCTGCACCCCGGAATTTAGTATGCATTACATTCCACAAAATAGGGTTCTGGAAATAATCGTGAACAAGTATTAAGCCCCACCAACAGATAATTGTCAAAACACACTTTTTTTAGTTTCTAATGATCAGCTAACTTGTACGTGCTTAAACAATAACAATTTAACCTTCTCAGCAATAATAGCTCCTAACAAGCATTTCATATAATTAGCAAGGTGGTGATTATTTTAACAATATTTATTTGAAACAGAATTGTACATATCTCTCGCATAATTGATCACAAGCATGACCAAATATTTCGATTCAATATCAGGTAACATAGTGGCAAAGATAACGTCCTTTTTACAGAATTCAAATAGGAGTATTTGATGTACTAAATTACATCCAGTGTGTGTATCTTCTTGTCACGACAAATAATGAAGTGTTGATTAACGNTCGATTCAATATCAGGTAACATAGTGGCAAAGATAACGTCCTTTTTACAGAATTCAAATAGGAGTATTTGATGTACTAAATTACATCCCAGTGTGTGTATCTTCTTGTCACGACAAATAATGAAGTGTTGATTAACGTCCATGGAAATCAAGATGTATGTATTGAATTATTCTTAATATATACGTTACACAGAGCCATGTATATAAACTTGAGTTTCTTAGTAAATCTCAGTGAATTGATTGCAAATAGAAATGATGGGTCAGAATGCTTTCCAGACATGGCACGTGTGCTATCATGCTATTATGCTATCATGAGACATACGAGTATGTAGTCACTTGATAGCTACACATCACAAAAATTGGAGGGAAATATTTATTTGAAAGGAATTGGTCTTGGTGATGATATATTATTCATCAACACAAAATACATGTTATTAGAGGTACAAAATGAAATTTCGCGTGGTACATTTGTAAAGTGAAGGTACACTGAGAAAGGATTCTTTGAAATTCCTATTTGAAAGATATTGTATATGGAGAAAAGTGATTAGAATTTTCACTATTATTACCATATCTAGGAGCTTATCTAGGATTTTTAATGTAAACGTGCTGAAGACGAATATTATTTTGTTGTTTTTAATTGGAGTTAATCTCGGGATTCTCTCACCTGTTACATGAGAGATGACTGAAAATATTGAAAGAAATTAGAAAGTATCTCTCTGTATGTTTAATAGTACGGATGATGTCTTTGGGCGGTACAGTACGAATGAAGATATCTTAAATAGTTACGTATTTATCCAGGTGTATATAAGCTTTCTCTCATATCTCCTAGAAACACGCGTCGGATATCAAATTAAGTCAATGTTTCTGAGAGATATGGGAGAGATCCGAAGATAAATGAGTAAATGAAAGGGAGCGGGTTACAGATTATAGAAAACCTTGAAATGTCTCATACTAAATGGTCCATGGAGAAATATCCTACAACAATATGTAAAATGATTTATAAAGATAAGTTAGGGAAAAACCCTCTTTTTACCTCTTACCTTTCGCACTCGAGAAGGGAGTGTCACACACAACATTCTTTACTGTATATTGCCTCTTCCATTTTGTATACTGTCCACGTGCTTCTTTTCCCTACCATCAGTCTTCTCCCCTCGCCAGAACTGCATACCATCGCTGTCTCCGCTATATTTTTTTCGTCTCCTATGTTGTATCTCATTTGTCCACCTCTCCGCTCGGTTTGATATATTATTCTTGATGCGTACAATGAAGGACTACACGAGCTTTCAATTTGTGTATATTTATTATGTTGCTCTCATTGTCCATGTATATATTCTCTGGGTGTGAATACGTATTTCGCTTAATCATTATTATTTTTATNTGGGTGTGAATACGTATTTCGCTTAATCATTATTATTTTTATCAGTGAATGCCACGGTATTATCTTATTCAAATGTGTTATACAAAACTTTAACCATAATTTAATGATATATACGATCAAATAGACATACAGGACAAGGTGTCGTTTTATGTTAGAAGTGACACATCCTTAAGATTTTCCTTTTTCTCCATTCATCCCTGTACCACATCTGTTAAGTGAACCTATATAAATAAATGGATATTCTTCATAATATTTTCCTGATTTCTCACTTATATTTTGAACCGTTGCCTTAGAATAAAAACCACTCCATTAACAAAGAAATTTAATTATATGTCGTGTTTGATTTGAGGTGATATTTTGATTTGAGGTGATCATTAATGACAAATAGAAATAAGTACGACATTAGTACATTTGTATTATTTGAGAGACTCTTATTGGTTATCTGTAGAGGGTCATGTTTTCAACATTTTATTGACAGTGTTATGATAATTGATTCATTCTTCAAAAATGTTTGTTGTTCATTAGATTTACAGGGAATTGGTTAGAATGAAATCAAGTTTAACGTCCGGTAGATGTGCAAATCAGAAGGAAGGGTTAGTTTTATTTTTGTTTCCTTGAAAGAGAACTTTTCTTTGTTGAGTAAATAAATTTGAAGTTAGAAATGTCTCATCACTTCAATTTTTTTAAAAATAACCTAATAAATTAAATATATAAAAATTTCTTAAACAAATCAGAGATTTATAGCAAAATAATTGCAAAAATCGAAAATGTAAAAAAAATTGCTTAGTTCTCTGGTTGGCTACCTATGTTTGCTCGTCACGTCAAGCCGTTATTTTTTTATTGATATCTCTTTAAAAATATTATTCTCATAGACAAAATATACAAAATTTTTCTCCATTTTATTGAAAGTGAGTTTGTACGATTCCCTTGTGAATGAGAATGATAATAATAAGAAAACAATGAATTGCATTACACGAGAAAACAAAGAAATGTCCTGATAAAAATCATTTTAATTATATTGATACATACATCTGACAGTAAGGTACCATGGACATGAAATGTAATTTAGGTTTCTTGAATAATGTCAGGCACGAAGTGAATGAACTTATATCAATAAGTGGGCGACCAACTTATTGAAAATGTTATTACAAATATTGTTAACGTCTATATTGAAATAAATAATGATGGAAGAAGTATTTCGTAAATGATTAATCCACGACTACAATGATATGAATTGAAAATTACACATCAAGCATTTGATGGAAGAAGTATTTTTTATATTAGAAATGTTAATTGGGATAGATTTTTATTATATATTTGGTTGATTAAGAAAGCTCCTATAAATATGACAATAAATAACACACATAATAAATACTTAATTGTTAGTGCATTAAAATTTATTTCCCCTGAATTCGAAATTCAATTTTCTTCAAGTAGAATAGTATGTATTAGAGGAAGTAATTGTTAGTGTAAGTTCCTATATTGTTAGCATACATTTTAAATATGTCTATTACAAAACTAATAATCTGGTGATGATGGAAAAATTATGTATTTTGTTTGTTTGTGTAGGTAAGAGCCATAATAAAGATGACTACATGGTTGGTGAGTAGTATTAGAAAAAAAACTATTCGAAGCATTTAATTTATTTATTCAATTAATTTTATAATAATAAATGAAGACTCTTTAAGACAAAATAATTTAAAAACATAGGAAGATTTCAGTTTTATAATTTTTTTATGATATTTTGCTGAAAAAAAATGTATAAATATCATATAACCATTATTTCATAGTGCATTTAATAAGAAATATTTACATCTTTTCATACGCATATTCCATATTCAAGCCAAAACAGATAAAGATTTTGTTTATATATTTACATCACGTGTAATAATATTTCATGTGCTGGTTAGATATTCAAATAAAAATGTGTTTAATACATCTGTGATTGTTTTCTTTCTTACTTTTTTATCGAATGGAAACCTAGAAAAAAATTGTGCTCCCAGTATTAATGATACGTATAATAAGACTTCTCTTAAAAAGTGTAAAAATTATTTATAATAATAATTATCGTAAATTTTATTAATCCTTTCGTATGAATACTTCCGTTTATTTTTATACTACCCCGAGACTGATGCTCATTTTATTAGGGATTCATACTCCAACACTTTTTCACGTACATTGCTGTTTATCATTATGAATATGTACTAAAAACTGAGCTTCTACTCGAGTTCAATTTGACTTGACCTCTTCAAAAAGATTAGCTTTACCATTCTATTAATAGTCATAATTTTACTTTCCACAACGTTGCAATACCCGATATTCTTCTCATTTGCAAAACTTATTCACTGACATTTCCATCTACACAAAAATTAAGTGATTTTTAGAATAGTTTCTATAGGGCGATTTATATGAATTATGTACAATATGTGGCGAGACTTTTCCCTATACATCATTCCAAGTAGAGCCGTGACTTGTGCAACAATACCCTGGAATTTACTCTCAACGAATGGATTATTCCAAACTTGCTAATCTTTGCTTTCGAACTTTTAATGATTGTATTTCTTTATTTGTTATTGTACTACTATTTATTAGCATCATTTTATGTTTTTTATATTATTTAATTTAGTTTTATAGTATGTTTTAAATATATTGCAACGATCGATTCTTGAGCACCTTTGGGAACAAGGGGTAAACTACGGTCAGGACACGCATATATACCATAGATTGATCTAAACATATTTAAAAAAGTAAATCAGAGAGGATAAAGACATGATAAAAAAATATACAAGTTTGGTGATGGAAGTAAAAAATGAAAATAAAACAATTATTTACAATACAACAACATAATTAACGTAATGCCTTGAAACGTCTTCTCAGCACGTCTCCACATGAAACAATAAAAGACGAAGCGGTAAACTCACGGTTCATTTGTTCAATTGTTTCAGTGCATATTTGTATTTCTCTCATCTCGCTCACATAACTCAGGAACTGACCCAGGTACTACACTAGACATAATCTATTGTCTCTCAGTTTTACAGAGGCACACTCTACGCTTTTGTGACCACTTTGGAACGCATGAAATTGGATAAAATCAGTTTCTATCGGTCTTCGGGCACCTTAGTAAAATATGAATCCAACCTTCCTTTTATGCTACATTTTGTTATAGAATATATCAAGGCATTTCCCTACAAACTGTATCAATGTTTTTTTCAAAATCTATAAAAGCACATAATAGATTACCACTATTCACGGAAGTTGCTTTTCTGCGATTGTGTTAGTTATAAAAGTTTGTTTACTGTACTACGGTTATTTCTGAATACTTTTCGCAATTATTTTTATATACAAGCTATGGCGGATCTAAGATAAAATTGAAGTTGATAAATGACGTACTTTGTAAAAGTGTTACCAGATTAATAATTGTTATTATTTATAATTGTTATTGTTGTTAATATCAGATTAATAAAATTAATAATAGCATATTACTAACATTAATAAAAATTGTTATTGTTATCAATAATAACATATTAATATTTGTTAATTATTTATTTAATACATGTTGTTTAAATATAATATTTATAAAATTTGTGTTGTGTAATCATCATTTTTAAACAAAAATGCTCCCCGGTTAACCACCCCCTTGATTACGATCTAGATCCGCCACTGGATACATGTATGTTACTTTCGTTAATACTACTCCAGATATTACGAGCACATGATGCTAACTTCTCGTATGTTTCACTAATACAGCTTAAAATTTATATTAAATAATTTAGGTTATTAAATTTTATAAAATTAAAAAAATTGGTTTTTAAATTTATTTTCTTGTTCACTTTTCCACCCTGTTCCTTGACGATAACACCAGGAATTCTTGGTCATTGTCTTCCTTTTGTTTTCAATTCCACCCTTTTCTCTTGTAAAAAGATTCAACAATGCTGAAGAATGTTATTTTTAAACCATTATCCTTGCATATTATAGAACATAGTTTTCTTGCATACGCTACCCTTGTTTCTATTTAAGCTATCGACGTCTTAAGCCGTCAGCTCTGTTTCTATAACCCCAGGTTTTCGCACAGCATTCAAGTATAACGACGCCCCTCTCTTAAGGCCACGAACGGCTTTTCAGGCGCCAATTCCCTCAACAACGAGACGCCGTTGTCTGAAATGAAATTGCTTCAAAACAGAAAGGAGAGGTGAAGAAAACGAAAAGAGAACCAACCGTCCAAAAATAGACTGTATGAGTCAGAGTGCGGAACCCAAGGAAATGTCGGAAGGGATAATATGAAAGGGCTTCTATCAAATTGGTACTCTGAAGAGTTAGGTATATTTGTTATTACGTGAAGGAAGGTTAAAATGGAAGTACTTAGGATTGAAACGATGTCAATAAAGATATACTCGTATTTGAAATTTCATGCCCAATTTTCTGTTATATTTTACCTCGATAAATCAAAATGAATTATAAGAGAGTAAAATTTTGTTTTGGTGAAATATATTCGATGAATTTAATCCAAAGTTATAAGACATTTTCTCCATTTTTTCGTTTTAGCAGTACTATATCTGTGAAATTTTAGTGATCGGAATTTATTATATGATCCTTTACTTGCTTCCGTATAGTACATTCACTAACCTGCACTTGGCCAAAAGCAGTTACTATTTTTTTACTGTTAATTATTTATTTCTTAGTAAGATATAGCAACGTAGTTTTATATTCGTATATGAAGTTGCATGCCTGGTGTAATTTTAGGAAGCTTGCAGCAAGAATTGCAACTATAATGTGACTATGAGCATATCGTTATCTTCAGTTGAAAGTATTTTATTGGAAACTTAACAACACACTTGAAGACAGAAAAGTTTATTAAAGCGCGCTTTAAGTAATACTCTAAGGAATTTATTTTTCTTTTATTCCTATAGTTCTTATAAATCTCTTCTTTAGATGTGCAATAGTTATATTAATCTCTTCTTCGTTTCAATAACTTCAATTTTTCTTTCATATTTTCAGATCTAACAAAGTATTACTAAGAATGTTCATACAAAATCTGAAAATGTATTTGAAACATAAATAATATTTCTATGTTCTATTTAATATTCTTACAACAAATATATCAGATGTATTTTAATAGGACATTTTTTCAGTTAGCCTACATCGTACAAGTACAAGAATTCCTTTCCATATCCGTATAAAATCTTAGCAGGATTTTACGTCATTTCCCAGCCGTAAATAAACATTAAAATAATAATTTTTGAATCTGGAAATGAATTAGTTTTAATTTAGGAAATGCGTTATGATCTAGTTCATCTCATGTGATTTGATGCAGTGATTTGATTCCCTCTACGGTACACATGATATTATAATTGTGGTCAGAATAAACATCATGATTCAACGTTACGTTTACCAACTTCGTTTGTGTTACTTGTCATAGTCACATTTGAATTCCCCTTGTATAATTGTAATAACATTAACACCAAATTATCCAGCTGTTACACACGGAAAGAGTTTAATGTAATTTCGTATTCAAAATTTACTTAACCAGATATTTCATTGTATTTATACTATTCGAGTTATATTTTACTGCTGACTGAGATTCAATGAATATTTAATGTTCTCAAGTGAATCATGGTTAAAATATATAAATATAATGCAAAAATAAGTCCATCTTTTATTTTGATGTAGTGATCAGTTATTGCGCTATTTGACTCATTTCGTAGATTCCTCCCAATGGTATCCACTTTGTATTACATGAGATATCACTCCTATTACATTCTGACAATGTAGTTATTATGAAAATATTTTAAACTGAGAAATGTTCTACAAATTTGATTAGCTAAAATTATTTTAGATAAGTTATGGTTATTTTTCTGAGTAATTGTAAAGAAATAATTCAAAATACTAGTTTATTTTATGTTTTTATTGAAAGAAAAAGTACTCATTCATGGCTTACACCCTTTAATAGAAAAAATGCCACAACATTTTCTAAAAGTTTTAAAAAATACAACAAATATTTATAAAAGTACAACAAGTAACTGCTTTAGTAGCAATAATACAATAATACATGCCTAGAACAAATGACATTAATACAGGATAAGTACAGAGAGAAAAATAATCATGATATTCCTGACAGGGAAATAAAGC
The DNA here is from genome assembly GCA_002313205.1 of Laupala kohalensis. Taxonomy (NCBI): domain Eukaryota; kingdom Metazoa; phylum Arthropoda; class Insecta; order Orthoptera; family Trigonidiidae; genus Laupala; species Laupala kohalensis. Next base: position 33,503 of record NNCF01126609.1, on the reverse strand, counting down.
ATACCATATTCAAAAATACAATTTTGAACATTAGAACGAAAATACAATTTAGAATTTTATTAATATAAGTAATTACTAATATACATATTTTTTAACCAATAAATATTTGAAGAAAATGTACAATGGCGAAAACCCGAGAACAATGCACCAAATAAAAAGATAAAAATCTCTTCACAACACTCTTACAAATTATTTTTTTTTCAATAAATTAATTAAATGTATATTTATAAAAATAATTTGGAAAGTAATATGCTTTCCGAAATACATTCTTCCTCATGAGAAACAATTCATTCAAAAATTATGTTTCTTCAAATTGAAATCTGTATCAGCAACTCCGTGACACCCGGAATATTAATACTCCAGATTAATTTACTCATCATTCACTTTAAATGAGTTACAGCGTTTGATCTTTAACTGAATGAAATTCAACAAAAAATTTTTCAAATGAAAAAACTTCGTGTGTCTTCCAAATAACTCTCAGAGTAATAGAAATAAAATGGATCGTTAATGTATCTCTCTAGAAATAAGCAAATAACTTGCATATTATTATACTGTTGGGTAGTTAATCTCACCACGAATACCGATTTAAAGAGAACGGCTTGCGGTCAGCACGTCGGCAAAACCTGTTAATCTTTCCCGAACCGCGGTGCCTCTTGCCACTCAGAGATTCATAAATACCAACTCCTCTTCATTCTCCGCCTTCCACATCGTGTCGAGTACCTTCTGCGCTATAACCATTCCGCTTATCTCCACGACCCGTCCCCCTTCCGTTTTGGGATCTTGGTGGCGACCGCGCTATCTCACCTGCCTACTCCCTTCACGCACCATCAGCTTCCTCTCTTGCCGTAGCTCTCTCTACCTGTTACTCTCCCTTCATTCTTGCTTCTTCCACCGTTCAGAGACGCTCAATGCTTGGGGTTTATGATCTGGGAGCCGTTACGTCAAATTTATCGCCCACGCGGCGTAAGGGTCCGTTTCAGGATGAGACGATGAATGAATGGTGGAGGGGATGAACAGTTCCGGAGTGAGGTTCGAGGAAAATGGCAGGATGAGTGATAGCGGAGGAAAACGATTGGGAGGTAAAATCTCGTGGCATAAATGGATACTTTTCTCGGAGAAGCGAAAGTGCGTCTGTTTCGGGGGAAAGCAATGTTTTGTGATAAGAGTTGGATCCAATTTTAGAGCCACGGATCTGGAGAAAATATGTTTTTGTCCTACTTTCGATTTGTGTTATTACGACTGGGGAGTAAAAGAGATAAAACAAAAGGCGGAAGTCAGATATTTGTGACGTAAAATAATGAAAAATAATAATAGTCACCTTTATTTCAACTTTTGCACTTTTTCTGCTCGTATTCTTACTATCCATACATTTTCACTCGTATTTTAAAAAAAACACACTTGTGATCATTAAAACGGAAAAAGCTGAAATTTTCTGTTTAAAATACTTCCTAGACTACTTTATAGTCATGGCATGGATTAATTTAAAGCAATTTACTAAAGAGTGTAAAATGTTTTCAGACGCATTACAATGAATTGAAAAGCAAATACAGGATATGTTGCAAAATTATCAAGCAGTATTTATTTTCTTCTCTCCCCGAATATCTCTGTCAAAATGATAGAGACTCGGTAACGAAGAATATAGAGGATATAAATTATACAAAAAATGGTAGTGGAAACTGAACAACTATTGGAGTAACGCATTGAAAAATTATTCGATTTAATCTATCATCACAAGATTTTACTTGCACTAGTAATAAATTTAGTTTCATTTGTAATGAATACAAGTTTTGAAGAAATAAAATCGGACATTCTACAAAGACAACTACTTAAATGGTGAAAAGAGACATTATTAAAAATTTTCCATGTAGTATTTATCCCGAAGTAATCGATAATTACAAAAAGAATTCAGTAAAAAACTATGGTTATTGAAAATAAAATGTAATGATTAAAATTTATACTTACTAGAAAATGGTACAGGAACAAGTGAGTCTTCCTTTTTCATCTACAACGACATATTATTCAAGCATTTTGCTACAGGTGATTCAATGTAGAATTTATTGATACAGGTTTTTGTAAGTATATATTGATTAGTTTCCGTATTAAAAATAATAGTTATACAGTGACAGATGTCAAGAAGTATTTTTAAAGACAAAATTACTAACTCTCCAGTTAAGTTTTAACTTTATACTCGTGCCGGGAAACTTTTCAGAAGCTTTGAAAATAAGTGTTCAGGTTTTCTCAATTACACAAATTTCACAGCTCGTTGAAGTTTTTGAAGCAATGATTGATGTACAGAAAACAGTATTAACTTACGAACGTCTTCCATTTTAATAACGAAAATAAGATAACTGATGTTCATAATTTGTAAGCAAACTAATACAAAACATTGAGATGTCTAAAAAATATGTTTTTATATTATTTTAATGAACTATGAAATTTAAGAGAGTTACATTTTAAATATATTATTCACAATTTACGTAATTTTATAACATTAATCGTATTACGTGTTAATTAAATTATTCCGACAAGTATTTTATATTTACCAGTTTATTATATTGAGGTATCGTTGACTATATTTGTATAACTTATACCACGGATCTCTTCTATCTCAAGATCACTTAGATTCTCCATCATAATATAGTGAGATAGATTTATAGTTTCTACCAGATTATATAGAGTGATGTTGTTACTAACATACTAAATACACTCTAGGATTTTTACATAATTTATTTGTTACCACTATATTACTAGTACGTCCATGCGAAAACTTAGTAGAAATAATAATATGATTACCAACTGTTTCGAAATGATCCTGCAGATAACTGATAAAAGTACACCTGGACTGAACGGACACCTCTTGCGTACAGGTGCGCCACACGCTTGCGCAGTTCGTCAGAATTGACGTTCCCGCCTTGAAGATATATTAATATTCTTCAGTATCCTCCCGTCCCGGGAAGACGGAGGTGCCCTATGAGAAGGGCTCACGCATGTAATAGCTCGCATAGTTCAAACTTACGCCGCCGGAGGGAGTGCCAGTGACCGGCACAGTAAGATTATTTTGCAATAGCGCCGAAGTTCTCCGCTTGAGTACGCTTCGGTGGGTCGCTTGACTGTCAAAAAATACGAGCTTCATCTGTTTCATTTATTATGGCTGCCTTTCTAGGTTCACGAAAACACAGGAGAAAGGATTCGTATAGTATCGTATATTATTGTTTTATGCTCATAATTTCATATTGAACCATTTATTTTTCATTCGCATTCTTTATACTGTGAAGTATTTCTTAATTGAATGTATTATTGGCTAGGCAATTGAATTCTTCACGACAATGAAATCTTGTTTGTTATAAGCGCCAATGGAATTAATTCTACTTCAACAATAGGTGTATATATTATTGGAGTGATCTTATTGCATTCGTTGATTCTTGTGAAAACATTGCTTCAGATAACCAGGCAGCGGGAGCTGCGTCGAGAAGCGGATTCTTGAAGTTAATTTTCTGTGTGTATTGTGTACGAGGCAGACGCTGCGTCGAGCACCCGAGTCTTCAAGTTAACTTTCTGATGTTTATTTTTAAACACCAACCAATGGGCAGACACTATCATTAAAGCAGTGAACGACATAAAAATGTTATTCAGAATTTCGTATCTTTATACTCAAACGTTTCGATAAATAGTATTTATTTTTTCCAGTCATTCAAGGCTTAAAACAGTCTATCTAGATAGTATTGGAAAATTTCTGTTTTTTATGACTTTTGTGGAACTGATAACAAATTTCAGATTTTTTCCTCGTAAAAGTTCAAAAAATATGGACAACACTCAAAATAGCTATATAAAATTTATCCCTTTATGGTTTTTGGTTCGTTAAAAGAACAATGTTCAATTTCTGAAATCAATATAGTCGCCATTATAAAAATAGACATTTCCTACAACTTACAATTGTTCTTTCATTCTCACGTGAAATAGTTAACCTGCTCGATGTATTGAATATATACTCCAGCAATTTGAAAATTTTGTTTCTCTTAGATGTGGAGATGCACTTATTTGTTTTACAGATGTTGATAGTGAGTTTTAACTTTGTCATTTTAATAAGTTCCAAAAATATGAACTGGAAACTTTTAATAATTGTATGTACTGTTACCACAAAAAAACTATACATTTTTAAGATATTAAGAAGATAAGATTTGTTTTTAAGTTTTATGATAATACTATCACAATTAATGTCCATTATGAAATCAAATTAATTAAAGTCTTACGACCTATCCACTAATATTACTATGTATTTGGAATCCCTTAGCTAGTTGGTATATGTAAAGCAGGAGGAGAAAGGTGTTTATAGATCCAACCAAAGTTTCCATGCATTGGTACGAAGCAGATAGGATATAAACGTTATTACTACAGGGTTTACGGATTAGTGACCAGGTTGTTTGCGTACGCATCGATCCAACATTGTGGTAAGCTTCAATTTATATTAACATTTATACTACCGCTTAATATTAGAAACAGGTTTGTGTAGAGAAATGGTAAATGAAGGTCGTGTAGAATGTTATGCGTGAGCCCTCGTTCGTTTAAGAGGATAGCTCTTAACGGTTAAGAACCAAATAAGAGGCAGAAATGTTAGCGATATAGTGCTATGTGGTAATTATTTCTAGAGCAGGGTTCCCCAATTTTTTTAACATGCGGGCCAAATCATTTAGTGCACCGTCGGTTCTACTATATTTATTACCAAGTAACTACCACTTCTACTCTATTACATAATTCGATTAATATATACGCATTAAAATATTACGAAATAGACATAACTATCATGAATTTTATGCCAACTAAACAGTTATTTAAAACATTAAATAAATGAAAGAAATTTATTGTCAAAAAAGCAGTACAAACTTTGTATGGCCACGTGGAGGACAATAAACTACATACACACACAAAGTTAATTTAAAAAATATTAGGAAAATACTTTTATTTATTAAGAAATTGAAGAGTTAATACAGATCTGGAAGAAACATCATTGTCATACATTTTAATGCCTATAATTTAACTCCACAGAAATAATTCAATTTTCTTGGGTAGATTGTAGGTGTTTGGTGTTGCTTTTGCTCAGCAACATATATCAATTGTGGATCGAAAATTGATATCCAGTCACCAGAACATGTTAACATGCTCATGAGATAGTCCATGAAGCAGTGGATCGTACAAAACCCCTTCGCGAACCGAATGTGGCTGGCAGGTCGAAGTTTGGAGCCCCATGTTCTAGAATATTATGGTTTAGGAATTTTCTTGACTTTGGATACTCAGATGGAATAATATTAAAGGAAATATTCCTTAATATTTCTTACATAACTATAATTATCAATATAAATTATTAATAGTGGCGAGTTTCTTCAGTATGCAAAATCAAGCGCATGGAATAAAGAAAACAGAACTAGAATACAATGTTCTCAAGTGTAAAACTTATTAAAACTATTTTACTCTAAAGATCGCTTTGTAGAACGAAAAACTTCACACTATTAACTGAAATGTAGCAAATTTCCAAGTGCAATTTTGTGCANAATTATTAATAGTGGCGAGTTTCTTCAGTATGCAAAATCAAGCGCATGGAATAAAGAAAACAGAACTAGAATACAATGTTCTCAAGTGTAAAACTTATTAAAACTATTTTACTCTAAAGATCGCTTTGTAGAACGAAAAACTTCACACTATTAACTGAAATGTAGCAAATTTCCAAGTGCAATTTTGTGCAAGGTAGTTTTTATTTACATTAATATAAATTTTAAATCTTGTTTCTCTCAATCCCAATCTGTAAATATGAAATAATTTGGGTTTCACAAATCAGTAGATAGAAATATTTCATTTGAAGTAAATTAAATGAATGAAGATAAACAAATTTCGTCGTAAAATATATGCTGGTAATTAAAAGCGTACATTTTTACCTCATAAAAATTAAAACTTTAATAACGTAGACATAATACCATCCAATTTCTGAATAATTAATGTAATATAGAACCTACATTAAAAGCACATTCTTCTTTACAGTCTTCAGAAAAATGAAGTGATTATTCGGATTACTAATCAAATAGTCTTCCAATTGCTTTACTGTGAATTAGCTATCTCTGTTATTAAAGGGCATAGAAAATTAATATAACCAATATTCGGTGTGATAATATGAAAGTATACTTTTATTTGGGAAGACCATTTTATTGATCTAAATAATAAGACATATACTTCTTCTCATCTGCTAGATGTATACAGGTTTCCCACGGTTTTATATTTACATTAACAATGTAAACAGGATTTCAGAACAGTTATAATAGGGTATGATATTACACAAGGGAGCATTACATAACTTATGTACTATATTTCTCTACCCGTCAGACCCATCATTTGTTCAACCTAAGATGTCAAGTATCATGCTTTAAAAAGATGAGTCAAGCAGCATTTTTTATTCCTGTAATTTTTTAATATTGTTATCTCCATAAGAAAAAAGGTACAAAAATAAAATATGAAGACTTCAACACATCTTTTAATGCTCATAAGTACGATATTCCATTTGTGAGTTTTTCTGCGTCCATTCCGCAGAAAAGGAACAAACATTTTCTGGGACATTTGCGTATCAGTGCATTTTATGATGGTGTTAATAATGATGATGATGACGATGATTGACGAACAATAAATTGAGATAAGATATTATGATGATAGACATGATGTATAACTCCTAGATAAAATTCTGAAACATTCCATTGCAATAGAGATACTTAGAAAAAATATTTAAAAAATTATTGAAGTAGAAAAAAGAGAAAGTGAAAATAAATTCCTGAAAATATTGAGTAATTAAAAATATTCGTAAATGATCTGGTGAAAAGAAACTAGTCGCTTCGGCTATGACCAGCCCTGTAAATAAAATACTGGTTGGTAATTACCCTGTTTAGTGACGGCTTTTGTGATGCATCTTCGATGGAATGAGAAACTTAATGGAATGAGAATTACAGACATTCAATCTACGAGGAATTTTATCGATGAAATATTCTTGTAGGGTTGGAAACAATGGAAGCGATGTTAAATTTGAATGAGTAATTAAGATGTGAAATCAAGAGATGAATAAGTGGTAATGGAAAAATTGATGCAGCAGTAGAAAATGAATATGAATGAAAGTAAAAAATATTTTCTGGAGTAATTTGGATTTTGGATGTTACCGAAGTGGTTATTTTTTGTTCAAATGAAAAGTCACGAAAGTAATCGTATGGTAAAATGCACTTATATAACGTGGAGCAAATGTTCACACTTTACTGATTTTAACAAATATGTGGCTAGAAAATGGATAACTTAAAAAGATACTGAAAATTTAGTTCATTCCCTTTCAGTGAAGGTCATAGCGTAAATATCCCCGATTTTTGTCCCAATAGCGCAGATATTTGCACAATTGGAGAAAAAAATGACAAAAACACATTGAAAGAAAAGAAACAAAAAATCTTTATTCGTAATAATAATAATAAAATAATAATAATTTACTACAAAAGACCCAGAGGCACAACGTTAATTTCTTTAAATAATTATTAATTGCACATTTTACGATTGTTAACCCGGACATTCAACTCACCTCTTTAGTGCACCTCACTTCACATTTCCCGTTCCTCCTTTTCTAACTCACGCATTTCCCTCTCATCACTTCACTTCACTTCACTACAACTATCTCACAACAACTCTTCCGCACCCCTTCTTCCAGAACTTGTCTATTCCTACGACATATCTTAACACAAAGAAGGCTTTACTTAATCCCTGAATACGTCATAAATGCACTCATAGAATAGTGAAACTAAGGCACTTCTTCGAGGAGGACTCTTAATTAAGATTTTGGTTTGGAAACAAATTCCTTCTAGCTATTTTAGCCTTAATTCTAGGTCTTTTCTTTTAGAAGGGTCTCAGTGAGAGAGTGGTTCTTGGCTTACGTGGAATACAAAAACATAAATATTTATATGGATAAGATTTTGTTCATGAAATAGTTCCTATTATAAAAGTCATAAGGAATTAGTTTAGTTAAGTGAAGAATATGAGTAGTAGATATATTTTACAGATGCTTATACCTATTACTTCAATGTAACTTTTAAATATATTATATTCAAATAAAATAACTATCTAAAATCGATTTGTAACTATGGTAGAAAACATAAGCCGTGAAGACTAGGTATCCTGCGGCAAAGTTTTACATTCGGACATGCAATTATTAAATTAGAGGAATCTTAGTGGTTTTACGTTTGGATGCTGCTGCCTATATCAGCCGATTCGTAGAATCGGAAGTAATTGATATGCCAACTGTGACGGACAGGCGGTTTGACTTTTAACCTTTGGCCACAAGGAGACGGTCTGAAATTAGCTTTCCCGCTGGATATAGGAACCTTTGCATGAGAGACGCAGCATGCCGAGTGGAAGGGGTGGAGCTATGCTAGACCACTCTCGTAGCATGCTTGTCATAACGCCGCTCCATTGGATACATTCGTTACTTTTCTTTCGCTGCGAGAACTATAGTGTCAGGGAATTCTGGTTTGCGTTCCACAAACGTGTAATGAAAGGGATATACACACATTGTTTGAATCACTTGGCGACTATGCGTACTCCGCAGAAATGTGCGTGTTTTCCTGTGTACTTTTCCCTTTGTGGACTCTCATGGAAATACAGAAAGTTGAAGGTCGAATGGTACCTTTGAAGAATATCTTGAATCGAAAGCTAAGAGAACTCACATTTGGTTAATTCTCTGTGCGTTTGTTGTTGAATGTGGGATATCAATTAACTCAGCCATTTAGAATCTGTTTAACTATTTACTTACTGCGCGAATTCCTCTTCCTTAAAGTATATAATTATTAATTGTGCGAGTATGTAAAAGTATTTTACGACTGTGTCAAATTACGGAGTGATTAACCTCTTACTTCTTCGTCATTATTTCGTTAAAAGCTTCACGTTATTATTTCAAATGCTCTGTTTTCATAAAACTTTCCGTTTTGTAAATCAAAAAAAGTTTTGAAAAAAATACGAAAGGTTATGTTTCTAAAAATGGTTTGAAAATTCATTATTCATACGATAATTTGTAATACACTGTTATTGGCATTAAACGTTGTATATTTTATATTCAAGTGATTCTTTAAAAAAAATAATGATCGAACAGCCGATTATTATGTTATATTTCTACATAATTAAACGAATGATTTAAGTATTTTCAAAGAATAAACCATTGCAACAAATATTTTGTACATTCAGTCATAAGGGAAATCATCTTAGAAATAATTTATTGATAAAAAATCTAGAATGTGTCCCACCCAACTTTCCAAAGACAATTCTTAAAAAGATTATTAGAAAAACACCCTATCATTGCAATAAAAAATAAGAAGTTGGAGAATTATTTATAGATTAGAAGGATAAAAATAATCAAACACGATAACATACTTCTTCAATCTATTTCAAACATTTACTCTAAAAAATCTAATAAAGTTGCTTCTTAAATACATATCAGTCATTCAAATACCGTGCTCCTAATTTATTTTCCTCCATCAGCTCTTTGCAATTGGCTCATATGCTATTAAAAAAAAGCGGATCTTTTTTGCATAAGTAAATTTTCGCTGTAGCTTTGAAAACGGTACGACGCACGGAAATACTGTTTAAAATCTGTACTCTGCAAAAAAAAATATTTATATTCATATCAAATTTTGAATTTTGAGATACTGGAAGTTAAGCGTAGTTTGTTAATGAAGTCAGAATGAGCTGTATTCTATTCGTAATGTATTCAAAGTTAGATTTAGATGTATCAATTCGTTCCTTAGGTATCGGAAATATAAAATTCCTAATATACGTACATACATACATAGGCACTGATTCTTGATTCTTGAAAAGAGTTGATAAAAACTAGTACATGATATGACATTGGATAACATCGCAAAAATTTGAAAATAGAATCTTCTGGAGCTAGTTCGTAAAGATCCAAAGAGATTAATTATTTTTTCGACTGATTACGATACTTTCCTTATACATAATTACAATTGAAAAGTAAAAAATTAATAAGAGTCAAAAATTGGTATAATGTACGAAATTATCAGAACAAAGTTTAACCCAGTCGTCAATAAGGAAGGGATATAACGAATTCAAGTCACCAACTTCTTAGTGATGAGACCAAGATCTTTCCAATTTACGACCAGCATCAGCCCATCTCCAAGAACATCTTCTTCCCAAAGGGCTAGCGGGCGAACATCGTGTTTCAGAGCTCACGTGCGCTGAAACGGCCTCCTGCAAGTGCGACCCCGATAACAGAAGGCGATGAGACACGAAGAGCTTGTGCATTATCTCTCATCGCTTCCGCCTGGCACCGCCACCGTCAGTGGCAAGCGAGTCTCCGAGCCGCCAGCGACGCCGCGCCGCGCTCTGGCGGTAGTCGCATCCTCCGCCGAGAGGACGATCAGATATCCGCACGCTCATTAAAAGTAGTGGCGGCGAGAAGCTTCTCTTGGGACTCTGTCGCTATGGTTTTGAGAGCTCGGTCTCCAAGAGTGGGAGAGAAAGTTCAGAGGTTGGCAGCAGTAGCGAGCGAGTGAGGGTTGGCACGCGTCCTGCTGTCCGAAGATATGGAACAGAGATATTTGCATCTGAATAACAGATGAATCTGTGGGAATATGTTGAATGGTGACTGGGTTATATAGTTCATGTCCATGGAGAAATGATGAATAGCTAAAAACTCGCCATTTTCAACCTTTGCTCGAAGGGAAACTTCACAATCAATGTCCAGCAACTTCAGAAATAAATAGTACAGGACATGTTATGAAAACCTGACTTCCATCAAAAATAAATAATACTAAAGTAATGAAAGTGTTCGATCAAACACTGCAATCTCTAGGATGAAATACAGGATACACATAAAATTCTTTATCATTTTTGTCACGGTGATAAAAATGGGTATTTCACCCAATATACCATACAAGGGCAGAGAAAAAATCCTAGTTTTGTGATTTTGTACGCTGTAATCTTTACATTGAATAAACTTGTATAATTATTGTCTCGTTCAATGCACAGTAACGAAGTCAAAAGGAGAAACATATTTTTTATAAAAATATTTTTTTATCATGAAAGTATGTCATAGGCGAAAATTTCAATATAGATTAACGGATTAAGTGTACATTTGTTGAAGACAATGAATTTAAATCGTGCATGTAAACAAGTCTAGTGAATTCAACTGGTGCTGCATGTTGTTTTCGTAACATTCTGAAATGATTCAAAAGTTCAACACACCGGTCTTGGAGATTCGTTCATAGCATATGTGAAGGAAACACAAATGCCCTGAATATTCAGACAAAGACTGGAGGAAATCCTTCCGAAAGCACAATACTTGCCAAAGATTCCCTTTCCTTCCCATCCCACAAAGCGATGGACCATTCCTTTCTTACGCAGAGAGCCTTCAGACCGTTGCCACACTGGAATTGCAATACAGGACGCGAGGGACTGACGGGAGCCGGAAAGGGTGAAGTCTAAGGCTGGAACCGGAGAGGAGGGTTGGAATTCGAAGAAAAATCGGACACGTGGGGTAGCATTTGGAAGGAAGGCGTCTTACCGGAAAAAAGGGGAGAGGAGCTCTATAGCTTCCGATTTCTTCTGAGGTGAGAGGAAGTTTTATCTTGAATATCTCATGCAGGATGTGAAAAAGTGAATTGGATATGAATGGAAATTCGAATGCAATGGTCTCTAGAAATTATTCTTCGTCTGGATTTGTTACAATATTGGGGATTAGGTATGTGAGTGAGTGTAATTTATTCAAGATATTACCGCCCAGAGGACTTACATCTAGCAAGTACGTGTTTGGCAAACACGGGGTCCCGTGCTGAGTCTGGCATTACTTCCACTTACTTGTGCGAGGCTCCTTCCCTTCTCTTTCATGACCTACCTTGGTCACCTCTTGTTCTTTTCTATCCCGACGCTATTAGGGATAGGGTATCTTTCATTTTCCTCTTTCCACTTATTTTTAAAAAATATTTTTAGTAAAGTCTTGAGATATGTTGGGATTTGAGTTTTGAGTTGTAATTCAGGAGGGTTTTTAGTGGATATGGCTGAGTCATTCGGCGAGTCCCACACGCGGGGAGAGTCATGTTGGCTCTCTCTAGTGCGTAACTGCATTTTCCTTATCTGTACAAGTTTTAAGGGCTCTAATGACCTCGTTGTCGACGATCCGTAAAGCCCCACAAAAAATATTCAACATTTTTCTGTGTGAATATTTTATCATCTTATGTAAGTCATACTTCAATGCAGTGTTAAATGTGAAAATGCAATATAATTTATTTTTCCGAGAAATAAAAAACCGAAAAGAATTCCTGAATCAGAACAGCATGTCTTCTTCTGTGAATTAGGACTTTTTATGAAAAATAAAGTCATGGTGAAATAAATAAAAACTCACTAAAAACTTGAGATAAAGATTTAAAAAATTGCTCAACTTTTAAATATTTATAACGCTACAGTGGCCAGACCTTCGTATTTATCACAGTCTGGATGATATATTCATCTAACAATATGCTGCTTATTAAGCAGGTTTATTTTGTTGATTTTTTAACTTAAAAAAATATTTTGTGACGGATATAGCCACCCACGCTTTTACTTACTAAAACAAATCTTTATATGATATAGTTTAGAGAAAAAATTTTCAATTTTCATTATTCGTATATTATTTGAACGCGTATTGTGATTTAATAACCTTACATAATTTTTAAATTGTGAAATCGCTTACGGCACATTGTCAACAACTGTAAGGTATATACAGAGAGGGGAAAAACCTATGGGTTCCCGGAGTGAACATTTGCAAAATTTTATCATATCAAATAATAATAATTGACCATTTAAAAATTTGATTTACAAAATGGAATGCACAATTGAGTATACGTTCAGGATAAATTATTTTAAATTTTGTATAAACAAATTTATTTGAGACACTTTGATTCCACCCTCCACCCTCGTCAATATTGTTCTGGCTTCGGGCCAATTTTAAGGCTTATCATGATGATGCCAATGGAGCAGAAATTTTCTTGTAAAGAAATTAGATTTAAATAAACTGGTTTAAGTCAAAACAATGAATTTTATTAACAGAGGATGTTCATACAGTTCAATTACTTTTGTAAGACGAAATATTTTATATACTTTTGCTTTAGTAAGACAAAATATACAAAATTTTTGTATGATAAAAGTTATTTTTATTCTTATTTGCATTGTAACGTTATTCCTAAAAGATAATGCTGTTTGAAGAACGGCATGTATTTTATCACAGCGTAGTTAGGTTGGCCGAATATACACTGGAATTTAATTTCAACATTCACATTCCAGGTCTAAACACATAACTTATGTAATGCAAAACAAGTATCGTCAGTGAGAATATATATAGAAGAACACTAATTCTATGAGAAACAATCGTACTCGTATCGTAGGCTAGTTTTAACTAGTTAATTAACATTCTTGTCATCTGCTACCAATTTTGACTTTTCAATATAAAATTTATATTATTTGAAAAGATGCTTTATAGTTCGAACAATGTCAGTTCTTCACTCCGAGTCATTTCTACGTATGTCGAAATTTTAATACATAGTAGATTGTCTATTTGCAATTAATTGAATGCAAAAACAGAAGTTTTTAAATATTTGAAGTATTCTTGAACGAAGGAATAAATACATTTAAATGTTCTTTTATCAAATATCTACACATATTTAACTTTTACATTATTTCTGAATGTAAATACGAATATTTATGGAAACATTCCTGGCAAAGTTTTTGCAACATGTTTTTTCATGTCTTCGATAAAACATGGCATAAGTAAAAATTCTCCGAGTGGAACCTAGAAAAACAAACTTCTTCGTGTCTAATTAATACTAAGAAAAAAAGTCGAGGTCATGTAACGAGATTTTATGACAAGTTCTAACCATTAAACTGGTGGCTTTTAACTAGTTTGAGAGTAATTTAGTCGTTATTGTGCACCGAGTAGTGAATTCACTATTCAATTTAACCACGCAATTAGTTTTTATCCTCTCCATTGGCCCAAAAACATCCATCTCTCAGTGTGGGCGATTGAACGTTCGATACGGCTGAACGCTTCGTTGACTGTGCTCTGTGGGAGAGGCGACGAAGGGTATAGCAACTCCGCTGGTGGCGACCGAGCAAAAAATTACACGCTAAACGAAACAAATAAAGCGGAAAACTCCTTCCGCTTTTAGTGAAGACAGCTTTAACTTCTCTAACGGCTAAAGGGTTCTGATTTACAGTGGATCTTGAAACTGCGATGTTAATGATTATTTTATTAATGTCAGAATGTCGTCATTTTTTTCCGGGCTCTAATGACCTTGAACTTGGAGAACCCTAAAAAAAGAGTCATTTATACTTTGAGTAGAGGAAGATTTGTACATAGTCGTGAATGGCCACAATATTTCTGTTATATTAATCTCGAATTTTTACTGCATTAATTATACTCGATTTATTTGGGACATAATACTCTGGTAACAAGAGGTATTTGTTAAATAACGTGTTTTATAAATATTCAATCCGCCACCGCCCTTGGGTATTTGATCGGAATTGGTGGGATAAACTCTTGCTTCTTTCTGGAGATAGGTTTCTCTTGCTCTTACTTTGGTTATTACTCTCTGATTAGTCACACGCAGTTTGTAGCTGCTTTTTCAGAATAAATATTATTTATATTTATTTTTACAATTGTTTTCTATTGCTTTTGTGTCTATTCAGGGGGAATGTATGAGAATGAGCATTTACGTCACATTTTTCAAAAATCTAAAACAAAACAAAATTTTAATTCATTTTCTTCAAAGGAGGTACTTGTTGGTGTCATAGTCCGAATTTTGTTCGACTCTATTAATTATGTTATCTCCCCCGTTTCCTAGACAGTTGGAGAAAAAAGTGTATTTTTCTGACCAAAATCTTTCCGTATCTTAGCTGATCCCTAACCCTATTCTAAATCGTAACACTAGATTTTGAAAACGCTGAAGTTTGTAGAGAAATATGGGTTAAGCTTGGTGTGAAATTTGTGTACAACGCAAATAATGTCTTACAGAGTTAAATATAGCAACATTTTATCGAAGTGATTCAATTTACTTAACTGTGAAGTTAAGTGAATGTTAATGGCTGAGTAACGAGATTGCAGAAAAGCCTTGCTTTTCTTAGTGTGAGAACAAATTCTTTTGGTAGTCTAGTATTGCCGAACACTAGAAAATCAACAAAAAAGTTAAAGTGTAAGTTTTTGAAAAAGTTTAACCTTATTTAAATCGTGGGAGTGGCTTTTAAAATATAAGGAGATATGCGTGAATGATGTATATAAGAGATTTTGTATACTCGCGGCGTATGGGGTAAATGCCGGTCAAAGACATTAACATGGAAATTCTTGAACCTTTTTCCCAACTACACACAAAAATCATATTTATAATGTAAAGAAGTGCATAGGATCGAGTCAGTTCAAGAACACCAGTACAAAAATAAATTACCCCTAAAAGAAAAATGCCCATAGATATAAAAGAAGAACACTGTCGGTCATAATCGAATGTAACTTGAACACGGTCATTGGAGGTTACCGGTAATGCAGAATATTAATGCTCGTGATAGACCATCGAACAACGCATTAAATTTCTGTCCTGATAGATGTCGATCAAGACATATTGTGTAAATGTCCAATCATGATATACATGTGCGAGTGGTCTCAAATTGCTGTCATAAGTGGTATAAGTCACTGAAATAATCATTGCTGCCATAAGTTGCATTGAACGATTAACCCATATATTTTAACATTAGAAGATTACTTCACTGTGTATGCAGGGTAATAATCGCTTATTACCCATAAAATGTCTACACTGATGAGGGAGAGGAATCTCTAAATTGAGTGCTTACAGCCTTACATCTACAGATCTGCCACTCCCAGCAGTTCATGGGAGAGGGTAAGAGCCAGTAAGCTACAACAACCAGCCCCTTTAAGTATCCGTTATATGCATATCCATTTAAAAAAGTTATTTATTGCAACAAAGCACATTCTCTTGTGAATCCGACAAAAACTTGCTCATCCTATTCATGCTGTTCGTGCCATATTCATTAAAGATGCTATTTTCTTCAATTAGTAAAAATTATATGATTATTAGATATTGAATTGAAATTTTTTATTTACAATTTCATCCCAAAAGAGGGAGTAATTTGTTCTTTTAATGACAGTGTATATGTTCGTAGTTTATTGATTCGAGTAGCACATAACGTAATAACTAATAAAGTTGTATTGTGGCAACGATCGTCGTAAGAAGTTGTAGATACCCGAGTGCATATAAATGGATTGTAACCAAAGATTTCATATGAATGCCAAATATTACTTGATTCTCTTGATCTGTAAGCAAAAAAAATTACCATGTCTGGTTAATTTTTATTATATGTAGAGAAAGTCTCAGAAGTGATTTTCGACGCAACTGAAAGCAATCTAATTTTTGGAAATTTGTGACGAAAATAGTGTCACTTTGATTGAAATCAAATTTTAACAATATATGGCGAAATATTTTTAAATGTGTTATAATTTATATTTTCTATAAAACTGAAAATAACGTCTTGTACATTATTTTAAACTATGGTTTTATCAATTGTACGCGATCGAAAAGTCTCTCCTTAGAAAGATTTCTATCAAAATAGTCGAAAGAGTAAGTTTATATTCCTTGATGTGTGGTAGCTGATTTTATGTGTGTTTATATTCGGTATCGTTAAATGTATTCAACACTTACAAATTAAGTGTTCACAGCAGAAAAGTATGAACAACCCTAATTGTAAATGAGCTCAAGTTCACAATTTTTTCCTAAAATACTTCCAGTCTCTTAATTTTATAAAAAAGAAACTCTTTGAGTCGTTTCGAAAAAAATATACTTAGTAGATAAATAAAATTATTGCGAATTTACTAGTGCAGGATATACGTTATTATTGAGGCAAAGTGAAATAAACGACACCCCCTATGGTTACCCAAACTGACTAAACTTCCGAAATGCATTATGTCAATACTAGGTCTCAATACAAGCAGAGAAATTGAAAGCACCTGGATGGAATTAGTGACCCTAATAGCGTTAACAACAACTGAATGTAGACCACATCCAATTGACAATCCCGTGAGATTGTCCTACAGAGTACGCAGATGGAAGATGGAGGGCGTGGGTGGTTGCTTGGGACGCTGCTCACATTGATCGCCAAGAGATGCGTCCTAACCATTATTCCTCCTCAGTCCTTGCAAATTTTGTTCAGCCTTGATGAGTGAATTTCGCTTTTCTCATTACTTCCACATTGAAATGAATTATTGGAAACTAGCTGATTATCTGGAGTTGCCCCGGATTTTTCTTAGACTAATCTAGTTTTCCTCAAGAAAAAATAAAATCTATCTATATTGTAAGATCAAACTACTTTTTCTCATTGGTTTTTAAAAACATGTACATCATTCTATTTTCATATACATAATAATACAAATTTATTTCAAAACTTGCTGTATACACTACACCATCTCGCGGGAGTCACACCGGTGGATTATTTGCATGAGGCATTGCGCGACTGCACCATTTCTTTAAAATTCTTGTAAGATCTAAACAATTTGTCAAAATTAGCGAATTAAAGACTCATTTTAAGTTTTTTAAGCGCACAATGCAAATAATCCATTAAATTTGATGGTGATTGATATTGTTATTCTTAAATTACTCTCTTAAATTGAAGTATTAACACCTAATTTTAATAACATTCTCTCATCCGGAGAGTAAATTAGTTTTTTTTCCCCTCCACGTGGTCATACGCAGTTTGTACTGTTTTTTGACAATAAATTTATTTATTCATATTCATTAATTCAAGTTAATTTTTGTAAATAGACATATGCTGTCGTGGAAATTTTTATAGAAGTCTCTTAGGCAAACAATATTGGCATGAATACTTGTCACCTACCTCTAACCGTTTAGGCAGCGCAAACAAATATAAATCTTTTTTGTCGATTTCATAGACATTTATTGTCAAAACTCATTTCAATCTTTCTTATCACTCATTTTTTAAATAAAAATTAGCTTATGTTCATCTTGGACATTTAAACTATTCCCTTGCCAAATTTCATCACGATTCAGTAATAAATAATAATAATAATAATAATAAATTTATTGTCAAAAAACAGTACAAACTGCGTATGACCACGTGGAGGAAAAAAAAACTAATTTACTCTCCGGAAGCAAGCAAGGGACCATCCCATCAATTCCGATCAAGGGCCCTAAGGCAGAGGCGGATTCAAAAATTTCAGCTAAAGTTCCTAGATAAGATCAAAAGTTAGCTGCGAGTAATAATACATATATTATGTCAATATGTTTGTAATTTAACGCAAATATGTTTGTAAATATACATGTACAAGTTATTATCGAACTATAGATTATTCTGAGCATATAGTTTATTCTAAGTATGATAGTCGTGATCAGGTAGCAAACAGACACACTTTCGCGTTACATCTTTTATATATTAATGTGTATATAAGTATGGATAATACTGGAAATCAATGGTCTAGAAAGAGAATACTCTACCTTAAGTCGAAACGTGACTTGAAATTCTTTTTAAGGAAAACGTCCGTTATAATAATAGACATTAACATTCAGACTTAAAATCAATGACACGGTTCATCATCAACGACACTGGTCAAACTCTGGTCTAAGGTCGTATGAACTTGAGTCCTTTATATGGGAGAGAAGCGACATGGATTCCGCTTGTCTGTTTGGTATGCTGAAACACTTCCCACCAGTGTGACGAGAACAGTTAGATGACAGCCATTTTGTTCTCGTAGCAGTGAGAGATTGCCGTACTTCACGTACGTGACCATGTGTAAAACGTACACCCAACACACCAAAGCATGAGAACCTACTCGATACTCCTTGGAATTTTGTTCGAGTTATCGTCTCTCTACATATAATGACCTCTAATTTGAGAACGAGTTAGAAGCTAGTCGAGCACGTAACCACTCACGAAATTTTCAATAATGTTATCTATTCTTTTTATATTGAAAATAGTAATTATAAAATAATTTATGCATTATGGTATATTACAAACTGCGAATCATTTATTATAACTTTTATATTGTCACAATATATTTGAAGAATGTCTCTTGTTTGACTAGTTTTGTATTACTCCACAATTTGCATTGAATATCTTTCTTAATTGTCCAGAAAGACAAGACAAATTTCATACTGTTCTTTTCTACATAAATGTACCGTAACTCAATTTATTAAACTTTTACGATAGTTAAACACAAAATAACTGTACTGTACTCACAACATTTCGTCATCAAGCTTGCGACTTGTTATGCCATATATCCTTGTAAATGTATTGAGATTCTTGAGAAACATCTGACGAAGTTGCAAATCTATCGACAAAACGTTGTGAGTAAAATTGTTATTTTGTGTAAAAAAGGTAGAAAAAGTTTATAATTTAGTAATATAATGATGAGAGACTTAAATAACTTCACTATTAACTCGATTTTCATAACCTTGATTGAGACCAATAATATTAATTAATGGAACTGAGGATCGCGCCGCGAGTCCTTGAATGCACCTTAACCCCTAACCGCAAAATGTTCCCCATCCTCTCGCTCCTTCTTTCCTTCCCTTCCAACACCCACGCCGGTCAGTGCGGATATTGCCATGACGACACGTCGCCTCGTACCGCATCTCATACGACGGCGCCGGAAATTTCTACTACTGCCCGCGCGCCCTCCGCTACGTCACACTCCAGACGCCAGGGGATGAGGGTGTAGGATGGAAGGAGGCGTCGTGCTATTGTGTTGCGCAAGGGATGAGTGTTGTTCTGGAGATCGCGTCACAGCGATGCATATGCATGACGTAGATGAGCGCTGTGATCTGAACGAATGACCAATCTGCTGTTTTGGTTTGGGCTCTGTTGGGTAGGAATAGGGGTGATTCTTTTATGTTACTCTTTCAAGATGATAGAACATTGGACAACGTGACGTTTAGTATGTTTTCAATTCATGTATGAATAATTTACATATAATTATTTCTTTAATGTATTCTTTCAAAGTACGTTTTCATTTTTTTATATCTGAGTAATATATTTGTTTAAAACGTTCCTTTAAGTAAATCTACAAAATTAACCCTTAAAAATTAGGGATTGCTCACAAAATTAATGAATACAAAAATATTTTCACATTTTCTACGTAACTAATAGTAGTATATTATGTTTTGATTGAACCTATATTTTGTTATAGCAGTAAAATTATGAAGGTTTGGGAGCAATTATATGAAATACGTGCATATAAGTAAATTGTCATTATAATACTCAGACAATTGCTGGAAGTTAATAGTATTTGACAAAGTTACTCAGGAGGACGTTTAAAGTACCATCTTGAAGTACTTGTGTTTGGTTGTATATTTTTGCAGTTGTGATGACCTTCAGTTTCACAAAAAGCATCTGTGATTTTTATGACAGTATTGAGTCAATGTTTCCTATTTATTATGTACATGAAAAAATGAAAACACATACTACGACAAAAATATAACACACCTTTTGTCGATGGGAGAGCAGCAAAAATATATTAGAAAGAAATGATTATTTATTATGGGAGCAGAATATGTGAAAATTCCATACCATATTCCGGTGCGAGAGTTTTAAGCCTTTAGCAAAATCGATCTGAAGTAAATTCGTCTCCAGAAACGACGTCATGATCACTCGAGAGAACAGCTGTCATCGCAGTCAGTCCCGGCAAACCATCGAGCATCCAACAAGCCACGTGACAGCGACGGCAGATGGCTGTGGCTACGGTGGGCGACCGAGGGGAATCCCACGGATGACGGGTGGTGCCATGTTGATTGAGAGCGTGACAGCTCACCGTGGGGATCGAGGTTTTCCACTTGGAGTTCTTCTTCTTTACCGTCATTCAACGTGGTTGAGAGGGAAAGAGAGAGAGAGGGATTTCTTGGGTAATCTCGGGTGACGTAAGTTGATTTAGTCGTCAGGTTCACTTTACGTCAGTTCGTGACTGATTGAATTACGAATGTATTCTTGAATTTGAAATGTAGAATTATTAATGTCGATCACCACATTATTAAGTTATAAAATATAACAATCTTCAATATGCAATGACTAAATTTAAGACCAATTCGTTTCAACCAGAATTTTGGTCATATTCAAGTTTTTACGTAAATAAAGTACTATTCTTGTAACCCAACAGGAATGGAACTGTACATATTTACAATATGAAACAAACCAAAAACCATGTATTGGTTTGATCAAATGTTCTTTTAAGACGAAAAATAGGGCGAAAATAATGAAAAACTTGATCTTAAAAATACTACTTTTAGCTACTGGTACAATGTATTTCATGTATAAAATAAAATTCGCACCCATAACAACAATATTATTTCAAATAACATTATTCTCAATACCATGGCATGAAATTCACTCATGAACTGCGGCTACTTTAGCGGTGATTTTACCTTCAGGGAAATATATGATAGTACAAGAAAAAAAAAAGATGACTAAAAATGTAAGTGTGAACTTACAGAACAGCAATTCGTTCATTCTATTTTTATGTAAAAAATTTCAGTTCTCGCACTCGTTGAAATTTATTGCAAACATAATATTAATTTTTAATTTATGCAAAACAATGCAGAGGTAATATAGAGTTAATAATTATTCAGTTAATACGAGTACTTCAAACAATTCAAGAAATACAATAATGTCTTATAACTTGATAAATGTCATGTCTTCAATTAAAGTCATTAATTTGTTTCGAGACAGTATTTTCATAGAAAAAATTCCTCCTCAAATTGTTTCAGAAAATCATGGGAAATATAATTACTTATTGACAGATCATTTTTGAAAGAAGGAGTAATAATTACTTCCTGAATCAATTTCTTCTGTATTTTTGTTTGAATTATGCTATACGTGTTCATAAGATAGAATAATTGGGGTCATTGAACTTTGTCTCCGTAGGAAGAGTGTATACTGTTTTCAAATCCATTTTTTCTAGATGTGTGCGAAATGATGTAAAAATAATGTTAATATCAATAAACAAATTATTAAGAATAATTATCTATAGATCGTGGTCGTACAAAATCCACTTCATCACTTTGTGGTTTCCATATTGAACACATCTGACCTCTAGTGTGCCTACTACCAAAACCTTCCTCCCCCTCCACAATCCTTCTACTTAGTTTAGGCTTCATTCTGCGTAACAGAAAACGTCTGTGGGGCGTTAAGGCAACGTGCTCTTTAGATTGCAAGAGGCTACATCGTATTTACCGAGAGGCAACTCGATGGGACCAAGATGTAATCTCACCGCGCCCTTTCACTTGCAGACGTGCACGGGTTAATCCGCTTTACCTGCCTGCACTCACTCGTATACTCTGCAGTCTAGTGACCCAGACCTCACTCGGGACGTATATGATTGCACAGGGAAAAGGTCTATTTAAGTAAATGGAGACTCACAAAACTTAATGAGATCATTGTTCTAATTGTTAATAAAAGATCGAGATTTCTAGCTGGCATTGATATTTTAATTAACTGCAATAGATATATTATAATTATAATACTAAAATTCATGATTTCTTCGTATTTTTTGAATCGTATAAATTAATTTGTAGAAAATATTGATAAAATAACGACTGTGGGTATAAATGTAAAGTTTCCTTTTCAATGGTTACTACTTCCTGAATTATATAACTCAAAACATTTCATGTACTCATGTAACTGAAAAATGGATATTGTTTACTATTAAGGCTAGTAAAATACTTTGTATTTCAAAACTATCGATTTCACACTTCAATCACTTAATAATTGACCAAATATAAGTTATTGTACTATTTCTTTAAAATTTTTAATGGATTTGGGATACGTTAATACGCCGGTTATATATTCAAATTAATTATTGAATGTATTTTTCTACTAAGAAAAGCAACGTAAACTTGATGTATTGATTCGACGTTTCCAAAGTTTCTTTTTTCAGGATAGTTACAATTTGAGTACAAATTATGGTCATTATCTATTCAAATCAAGAGCAAAATCGCTTTCTAGTACTTTTGGAACGTCATTCGCCACACTGGGAGTGATAAAGTTATTTTGGTCAACTTGATGTTGTATATGATAACACTCTTGAGTTGTATTTTATTTTTTATTATAAACAATCAACCATTACTAATACATTAGTTTCAAAAATACATCATTGTTATCCGAGCAATTAAATCGGGCATTCATTTATTTCTTTATGTAATCCATCAAATTTGCTATAACGAGAACATTTAGATATTTCACTTTTAAAATTATGAGGAATAAAATACTTAAGAATACCACCAATAATAAAATGTATTTGTTAAAGTGTGAGAAAATGTTCGTGCACATGTCTTTTACTCAAAGAAAACTTCCAATTTTTGCCAACGAATGGAGTGTTGCTACAAAAATATTATTAGATAAGTTAAAATTTGTATAAGGGATTGGAATATCCATACAAATTTGTATGTCAATCAAATAGAACATATGTTCATATCGTACATATAAATAATAATGTTCCAATTTTTAACTTGTAATTCTGTTTCAAAATTGTAATCGTTCCCATTTGCCTCTAGTAATTCATACTCTCAACGAATAAAAGGAACACTGTGACATTTACAAGAATCAGTCACCCTTTTAAATGAAATGCTATTTTAATGAAGATTCTGTCAAAGCTTTGGTGCGAAGCAACGCAGCACAAATTAAACCAATCTGAACAAGATTAATTCAGAGAGGAAATATCTGAGAAGGAAATTTTGACACAACTGTTTTTTCATGTTCAGGTTGTTAAGTTGTGCTGAATATTAAATTTGTAATGAAAGGACAAATTAGGCACAAAGCAAACTGCTGACTTGAGTCGGAAGAAATTAACTAACTAGATTATTTAGTTAATTTTATTTAATTATTTTCTCATAAAATAAATTATTCACGGTAGGAATTTTTTTTAGTGAAAAAGAAATTTTTGATGGTGTCGATGTCAATTTTCTTGCTAATTATTTGTTTCAAAGTTTATTTCTGGTTAATAATACTCAGGGGGAAATATTTCACATTTTACACGCTATGAAAGGAAAATCTTCTTTTCATATATTAATGAAAGGAAAAAGCATCTTTTTCTCAATATTAATTTTCACAATTATGCTGTTATATTTAATATGAGAATAGGATATAACCTAACCAATTTAATCAATATATTATATGGGTCATTCTTTGTATCATTGACCATCACGAAATTCAACAAAATCCTTTTTTCTAGTTAATTAATTGAAAAATTAGGTTTATGCCCATTGATTCCATATTCTTGTCATTTTTTACCATTGAGTGAATCAAAGTCTTTTTTTAAACATACATTAAGCCAATTTGATGTTTTGCATTTGCTGTTCATACAGCAAATGCAAAATGCTNTATACGAAAAGTTTATGCTTCATTATATTGTTTTCAATCGTATTATTATATTATTTTTTAAAACGAATTTTTCGGTTGAATATGGGAAAATGCTATGCTTTCAGAATTAATCTTCCAAAATACAATATCAAGGATTTTCGCGGTTGTTATTTGAAAAAAATACTCAAATGCATTGAATATTTGTTGGTTAAAATTTGATCCATTTTTTTAATAATTGACAGAGATATAGTCAATTATATTGAGGTATTATATTTCACGATTTTTTCAGAATCCATGATTATTCGTCTTTTGAATTATATTCATAAGTAAAAGTCAATTGATTTGTTTGTAAATTTTTACCTCCAACACTCAAAGGTGTTACTTGTGTGCCCGTTAACATCAATTTGAAATTCCAATGGACTGCGCACACACATACAGAGTGCGTTCCTGCAGCACCAGCTAAAACGCAGTTGCGGTTTTGGTCGCAATTGCGGAAATTTTGTAAAAGAAACTCTTGAATCAGGAAATAGCTCATTGAAATATGATGAATTTCATTTATTCTTCATTATGTTTCGAAGTCACATGTGATAGTTCACAATGATTTTTTAATCAACGAATCATGTTTTTTAAGAATCACAAAAACTTTTCACATTTTGCTCATAAGAACTTATCAACTCATTTGAACACTCTAGGCTAACCTCAGTTTTAGATCTATTTTGAAATAAAAACAGTTCTCTTTCGGAAAAATTGTCAACTGTCCTGTAATTTTCTTCTTGCGAACAAATAGTTTTAAATTTCCATTGTACATGCTTTTTTAACACAAAAGAACGGTGAATTAAATATTTCAAATGAAAATGGGCCAAAAATCCAGTAATTAATATAACCAACAATGTCTCTATTGATTTCCTACTTTACCGACATTCGATCATTATTGAACGTTTTTCTTCAAATTGAATGTGATTTATCTATCCGAAATTGAAAATTATCAGATATGACATAAACATTTGTCGGTCCAGAAACAAATCAACTTCAAACAAACGAGCTAAAACCTTTGATTAAGTAAAATTCACTTAACAGCTTTATCTTATACAGTTCACTTTCCTGCAGTTAGCATTTGTTTGATAGAATATTTTCTAATTTTTCTTGTTTTAGAAAGAAACATACAAATTAATGGAGGTATAGAATAAATTATGAAACTAATATTTTCGCTTTTATAGAAAGTTTCAACTTAACAAAATTTAAGCCATTTTTATATTTTACTGATAAAATATATTTTACTCTTAAAATGCTCTAAAAGGAAAGTTAAACTATTTTATAGCCAAAATAACAGTTGTTTTCCCTTTCAAAGAGAGATTTACAATTAACCAAAAAACGTGTTTTCAGAGTACAAACGTTGTTGTTAAAATGGTGAAAGTGGTATGAAACGAAACAAGATTATCAAATTAATCGTACATAAGCTTTATACAAAATAGCTTAATATGGTGAATACGTCCCGAGCAACATATGTTACTAATCTCGTGGGATGTAAAACATTCTGGTACACTCGTATAGGACTGTATTGCGGACTGGTACGAAGAAAACTAAGAGTAATAAGTCTAATGGATGAGTATTCAACTCTTGGCAGGATATTTGCAACCCACCTACACTTCTGTTTTTCTATCTACGAGTTGAAATGCACCTCCCATGCTCTCTTGTGACTTAACACAAATAGTTAACCCTGCAGTGGTCATGCGAAATAATCATCCTTTTATTTGAATGTTGGTTCATGGCATCACAGCATGCGTTCAGATTAATAAACATGTATTGCATCACCTAAATAATTGCCTAGTCTCTATCCCGCGCGGTTTTCTTTGAATTCTATTACAATGAGAATGGATGACGCGCGTCATCCAATCTACATATTTTGTATGCACTTTGATAGTGTTGCAAAGTGTATTTTATGCACAACTTGAGTACAAAAATTGAATTTATAGACAGAAAGGAGATACGTAACAGAAAGTATTAATGACATTTTCTCGTAAATAAAAAGTACTAAGAAATAGTCATTAGTATTGCTATTTTTAAAATGGATGACAATTGTAATCTACATGATCTGAGACTCCATTCGCAAGCGATCAATTCAGCAAATACTTTTTATTCATGTAAATTACATAATGAGCAATTTACGTATGAAAAATTCAATTAGAGATATTTTTAAGATTCTTATTAATTCATCAATGTTAATAAAATTCTATTTTTCACTTAAATTTCCACTTTGAATGTAGATGACAGGTGTCATCCGCGCGATCTCTCACAATAGATTCGTAAGCGCGACCACAGCAGGGTGAAATGATTTTATTATCTTTGTAAAAGTTAATTATTTTTCAAATCTTTCAGGATGTAATTAAATGTCATTTGGAAAGATTCTAATGTAACAAAAAGTATATATTTATATTATGAAACCCAACAACCATGTAAGAATACTCTAGCAAGAATATCTCCAGCGTCATCGATTTGCACAGATGTCAATGGCGTATATTGAAAAAAATATGGACGCATTTTTTTTATTAATACAGTAAAATGTAGTAATACAATAGCAATGTATTACCACTCATACCACAATGTTGATGTTGCTGATTATGATGTGAAACAAAACAAATATCTTTTATTATCTTTCATTTTTTACAATGAATTTGAACGTATCAAAGTTATTGATCACTCAGTTAAAATGTAACTTCCTCCGTGTAATTGACTTCAATTTATTTTAAGCGAATAAAGTAAATATTATGAACTGTATTTGATAAAGATAGTACATAAGTAAGATCTTTTTCCCACCAGGAAAGAATTGAGGTATTTTATGTAGTTAAGGAATGGGATCTGTTGTTGATATGATGAAATTCGCAGCTACTTAGAGTGACTAAGTAAGATATTAATGTTATTATAGTGTTAGAAAACTAACTGAGAAATTTATCCTGTTATTTGTCTGCTTGACATAACACCTTCACACAATATCCAACACTTAATAAAACGTTTGGTTGGTACGGTGAGTTTGACATTTCTCTGAATTCAGAGATTTTATACTCCCCGAACATATTAGATCACATCACCAACACTATCCTTCAAATGTTGCCGTATGACTAGCTTTGTCAGCTGCATTCACAATCATTGCTTTACTCCTAGTACTTCAGTAAACGGCTCCGCCTACTCCTTTCGTAACCATTGTCTCACGGAGAGTCTCCTCAACATTACTCCTTTGCGTGTGAACTTCTCACAATCTTCACCACCGCATATCGTCACATTCGCCTCGCTTTGATACCTCCACCTTATCCCCTCATATTCTCCAGCCTCCAACCCTCTTCTCCCAGTCTCATAAGTTACTCATGTCCTCCCAGAGTACAAGTAGCCATTATCTGTTAGACTGCTTTCTTCTTCCTGCTCAAACCCATCCTTTCATTTGTTCCTCCTCGTTCCTCATGACTTAAACATGTCTCCCATTTTCATTCTCCGTCCTAGTTCTTCACTCTCTCACCCTACACTTATCACTCGTCCTTTCTTCTTCTCCTCATCCTTCTTTCCCTTCCATGCACTTCCTCGCTCAGTTGCTCTCTTCTCCGCAGTGCGTCGGAGACGTCTCTAAAGGCCATAAATCTGGAATGCGGCGGAGAGTTAAGGTGGTGACTCGTGCGCACGTGCTTCTGTAACTTGAAGCCGCTCCGCTACGCCGCGCTGCGTTCGCTCGGTGGATTCCTACCCACTGGATTCCACGTCTCTTGCATAGATACGGTGCACCCGGCGGGCAGATGTGTAACATTGGATTGAGGTTAGGAGTTGCAATCTTGACGCATAGTTCAGGTTGAATACGTAATCACCGAAAACATGTAAGTTGCTAGATGGATGGATTAGTGCAGCTTATCAGGTAACGCGTGTACTTATTGACGTAAAGAGCGTTTCTGAGATTATCTTCTTAAGGAATAAATGAGTCATCCAGTATCCGTACACAACGTATAACTTTGACGATTTTTTTTCAGGAAACACTTAAGATTGAATAAGACACCTATCGTTAAATAAGAAGTATAATTTTTCCTTGCAGCTTGAATATGATATGGACAAGTGTTTCTCCAAAGTATCAAAGTTGTTAAGTTTTTGTTGTTGTTGTTTTTTACAATATATATTAGAGTTTTTATTTTCGATGTCTTATTTTGTTGGTTTATCTTGTTTGGTGAATCATTCGTTGGATGATGTGTCTTCATCAACTTGTCTTTGAAACCAAATATATTCAGCGCTTTAAAACAGTTTGACGCGTCCTGATTTAAATTATGTTTTTCTTGTAAGTTCACGTAGGACTTGTAATATCAGCTATAATTTCAAAATCACAAAAATAGGGATTTGTCTTGTTATCGAAGTAGACGACTCAAATTATGACTACGAATGCTATACCTGTATCAAATAAAATAATAAGAATAAATTTATTAACCAAGGTAAATTTGTGATCAAAATATCATGGGCTCATTACGTTTGTAAGTATTGTCTGCGTCAGTTTCCATTGAGTATCACTGAATAATGGTTGATACGTGTTTATATTTGGTAAAATATTGTCTGCGTTTGTTTCCATTGGGTATCACTGAATAATGGTTGATACGTGTTTATATTTGGTAAAATCAAGTAATATGTACCACATGTCAACCTCATTCACAACTCATGTAAATTAAATAAAGATATAAAATAGTTGGATACGAATATTCAATCAAGAACATGCAATTAAATATTCAATATGATATTAAATGATGATATAGTTTTGAAAAGTAAATATACAACAGCTATAATACATTGTTTTGTTTAAATTCTGATCACGCTTCAAGCTGTTACAATTATACTAAATCTTATAACTTCTTAAGTTAGTTTCTCAATTTCAGAATTTAGTTGTTTTATTGGTAACCGTTTTTCTAATGTGATGCCTGATCAGAATCAGGGTATCTGTCTAATACCCGATTTATTATTTTGGAATGCAATTTTTGCAACATGATGATGAGCCTATTTTGTACCCGATCTCTTTGATTTCATACGGTTACTTCTTCAGTTGCGCAAAAATAGTATGGAATACTGTGATAAATGTTTAACGAGCCAAAATTCATTTGTAGGTCGTTAACGACAAAAATGTAAACCGATAATAAAAGCATAAGTTAATTGTAGTCTGTTCACAAATGAATTTATGTCCCCCAGCAAATACTTTTCAAATTGTATTTTGTTAAAGAGAGAGAAAATAAACTTTTGCCAATATTAGACGCAATCAAGGGAGCAACACAATTCACAAATATGTTCGCTTATCGTGGGATTTAAACCATCAATCCAAGAGTTCTTGATCACCACAGAATTTGCACGTGAGAATCAATAAGAGATAAAAAAAACATGTAAGATTTTTATGGTTTCATAATTTTCACCCATAGTCCATCGGTCACAGTCGATACGTGTGGATGAAGGAACAAAAATCTAGTTAGGGATAAATTTGAAATTATATGTCATGTATCCGTAAAACGCATACGTGCTCTTTATATCTATGATTACTCATTTTCCATTTTTTTAGTTTATTAATTAAATTANCATTTTTTTAGTTTATCAATTAAATTACAAATGTAATAAATTATTATTTTGAAATATATTTTGGTCATCTTATTATTCTCGTAATAAAAATATAACGTTTTCAAAAATGTTCATATTTGATTCTATTTTAATTATTTAGGATGATAACAAGCTTGTGTGATTTGGCGAATTTCAGAGATAAAGTATTTCCCGAAATACTACACGGAGAACTTTGTGATAGCTATGCGGTCAAAAGATTCTTACGAGCCGTTTACATCGAATGGGAGTAATTCTGCGAAAGGAATCGTAACAGATACGAGTCATTTTTCACGAGCAAATGGAGCATTGATACCATCACTGAAACTGACCACAGCTTTACTCCTCCGTTGTGCTATCACACACTCAACGTCCATCAAAATCAGGATAGAGTTGACCGGAGAGAGATGGAACTTGTTTCATTGTCGTTGTTGCACAGTAATTTAAGCTCAAATATTTTGTATGTTTATACTTTTTGATCTTCCTCAAATAGACAAGATGATTTAACAAGAATGTATTCCTCAAATATATCCTATACGGATTTCTAAGTGAGGTTTTAATGAGATAATTCGTAACATAAACAATTTCATGATTTCATTTTTTGGCTTATTAAGCTGCAAAAGTATTCGACCTACGTAGATTTAAAAAAAAATAGACAATTATTGTATGACTCATTAATAAGCTTGAGAATAGACAAGTGTAAAAGTAAAACTTTTATTGAATCTGGACAAATAACAATAGCGTAACAGCACCGTGCATATCTACTCGTATACATTACACTGAGATTTCCTTTGCAAACCAAACTGCAACACTGGGTTAAGGTCTGGTGTTTGGACTTTTCTTTATAACTCACCGTTGAGCAAAGAAACTAATCTTTTCTTGGTATTACATGGAAACTCTTCATCTTATTATCTTTCCACTCGTTACAGAACACTCCAAGAGGATACGCTTCAATGAACTTCATTAATAGACGGTTAAAGGGTGGATTTGATTAATTGTATCATTTGAAATAGTCTGATGATATAGTTCAACTTGTCTCCACATTCAACTACACGAGCTTATACATGTATGAAACCTTAGCTGAAGTTCGCAGCTTGGCTGGAAATATTTAGATATTTGCTGCGCTGTTACGCCATGGTGATTTGTTCCTGAACGAAACTGAACAAACGTTCCTGAATCTGACGATTCAATAAATGAAGTAATTTTGTGTTTATCATCTCTCAAATTTCGAAACCACATTGAGTTGCATCATTTTTCGTGTGAGAATCAATGCTATCTGCAGCTAAAATTGTACAAATAATAAGTTATAAGCTCGGTGTTACGATGTATCTTACTTCGATATTATTTTCCATTTCAAATAGATATTACACGCACGTTGATATTGAATCGCACTGTATTTTTCAGTTATGTAAGATTTAAAGTTTGATCCGTTGAACAAATGTATGATTTTTGGTAATTGTAAATACTTGTGAATATTTATGATTTTCTTACCCTTTTTAAAGCACATTTTAAAATTTCTATTTAATTCATAGAATCTGCTCTACTATTAATAAACAGTGTATTCTAGAAGAATATATGTCTTTTTTGTAATCTATATCCACCATTCGCCTGGGATTGAAAAAGAATAAAATGAGGAAAGCAATAAAGATTACTCAAACCCTACCCGCCAATGAAATTGAAGTCCAAAGTGATAAAGCTCTTTACGATAATAATTTTGCTCAGTTAGCTTGCTTTAATATATAATAAGTCAGTTAGCTTGAATTTTTCATATAATATGTGGTTGGTAGTACAAATGTTTTGCACTGAATAATCATTTCGAAAAAAAATATATAGGTTCTTGAGTAACTTTTAAAAAGAATTACAAATATGATTTTTTGACATACTCCATTTGATGATTTATTTTGTTTGTAATGAGTATGTGCTCATATAGTATTTTGTAAAAGTTTCTCACTTCCTGAGAATATATTTTCAATTTCAAATCAATATAAAGTTTAGTTTCATTATAGTATTTGATTTTAAAAACAAAATCTTTAAAATCCTCTCGTTAGTACAGTGATTTTGTTAATTTTAGAGGAAGAAATAGAATAAATATTAAAAATGAGTGTATCGACTATCAGGAGAGTGTATTCTACACATTAACTTAATTCTTTACAATGTGTTGAATTATCACCGTGATGTGTTCAATTTATTACTTATAAACTTTAATGTTATGAGTTCTTATCACAAAATATATATTAATGTTATGAGTGTATCGACTGTATTAATGTTATGAATGAATGACAAATACATAATGACTCACGATCTTTTGTGGAAAAATAATATATATTTTGTGATAAGAACTCATAACATTAAAGTTTATAAATAATAAATTGAACACATTTATCCATAAAATACCGTCTTTTATACGTCATGAATAAATATTCTTGTGAAATCCCTTTCAAATTTAAGAGGATTAAACATGTTTTTCAATCAACAGCACATAATAGGATTAATTCACCTTTAAAAACTTCAGTCTAATCAAACATTGTTGTTTTGAATTCTTGCGTTCTGTACGTATAACTGAGAATAAAAATGAAGACGGTCAAATAGTGATCTCCCAAAAGACCCATCTCTCATCAGTGTATCTCTAGATATACGTCATTTCTACTACTCCCTCCACAGATCATTCTCGGAGAATGACCGTCTCGCAATTGACCGTTGATCCATCCTCGGCTCCAATGGCTTCCCTTCTGAACCTCAATCATAGTGGACATCTTCCTGTTCATCTCTCTCACTTAGTAGCTGCTGTAGCCCGTACTACGTCATAAGTTCTTCTCCTATCACATTCACGATTGCGAATCCCTATCCTTCAAAACTTGGAATGATCTATGTATCTGTCTGTAGTGATTCGACTTATACCATCTTCAAAAATTCTTTCTGGAAATGTCATATTTTCTGTGTATATAAATTCTCTATTCGTTGTGTGTTCTAAACCATTTCCTTGT
Source organism: Laupala kohalensis (assembly GCA_002313205.1). Lineage (NCBI taxonomy): Eukaryota > Metazoa > Arthropoda > Insecta > Orthoptera > Trigonidiidae > Laupala > Laupala kohalensis. The sequence continues at coordinate 519 of NNCF01126609.1, read as the reverse complement.
TGTGTAAGTGTGTGTTGATTTGTAACACTCTCATCCGCTTTACGTAATGAAATTTCTAGTACAATGGTTTTATCTCGTGTAGTTAGCATACAATCCACTGTAGGCGAGTGTTAAATGAACTTTACCCGTACGTAATTCCAAACATATTTTTAAACTAAAAGACATTATTTATGTTAATAAATAAATTTTTGAAAATTACTTAACGGTTCTTAGTTTGTAAAGTGTTCTTAGTTGTAAATACATTCGTTTATTTTATGTTGATATCTACACTACAGATCTACATTATATGTTTCTTACGTTATAAAATAATACTGAGTAAATTAGTTTTTCTTCCTTTTGTGAACTTCGCGACTTATACATTTTGAGAGATCACGGTTGTTTCAATGCAAGTATTCGCCCAGTTCATGATGATATCTGTGCCGCTGAAAAATGAGCGTCTATTGTGAAAATAATTCTTGTTGCATTACAATTGTCTCTGGTAGGTGAGGATTATTTTCATGTGCTTCTTCAAGTTTCTCT
>NNCF01126608.1:357917-393100 GCA_002313205.1 Laupala kohalensis | reverse complement strand
TATATATATATATATATATATATGAATTCCGACACCATCAAAAATCAAGAACTTAGTGCAGTTTGTTCGAGATATCGCTAGCTGTGCCACATCATCGGAACAGCAAGCAAGTGCAAATTAAGGAGCAGTTGTAATTTTATTAACACACGTACCAAAATTACTCACAATAATTTTTATGAATATGAATATGAATTATACTTTGTTTCTCATTAAGTAAAACATTTCAAACCCGCCATTATTTCAGAAATATCTGAAATAATTGTGTAATAATTGCATATACTGTTTAAGTTTTAGAGATTCAGTGGTTGAATCGCTCTCAACTATCTGGGCTGGGAAAAAGGAAGGGTTAATATGTCCGGTTATCGCAGTTGTAAATAGTAACCGCAAATCTCATACTTGTAAAACTAAGACATCGCTCCGGAAAACCGAGGTATATTGCGCTAGTAGCCAGACGTCAGCTTCATATCGGTATGTGATACGTAATAGTAGTAGTAATTTTTTCTCCCTGCGTTGGTTGAATCCCAGTATTACTGACGCATGGACAGTGGACACATTACTTAAAAGTTCAAGTTTTGAAGCACATAACAGAAACACTAAATTTCATGTCGGTACTGGTCTATGAGTAATTATGAGAAAAATTTCTTAAAATATTTAGAAGTATTACTTCCAATGAGAAGAGAATGTACAATTGTATCCGGAAGTTTTGAGACATTTTCTACAATCGATCAATTTGTTATTTAATCATTTTATTACTAATTCTGAAACTCCAATGGAAGTCATAAAACTGGTGACTAATTTAAGTTAAACAAGATACCTACAGTAAGCAAGCGAGCGTATGAAAAAATGTGATTGGGAAGAGATAGGTCCAAGGGAACTGAACTACTTTTGAACGAAACACAAAAACTCCACAGCAAAATAATCAAAACTTTCTAACATTTAAAAAAAGGCGGTGAAAGTAAAGTCCAAGCATAGAGTAAAATTAGAAGTAAAATATATGTATAAATTACATTTAAATTGAAAAAGATATGTTGAAAAATTCTGAGTCTCTACCGAGAGATATTTGGTCTTAAATGGGGTCGGAACGGTGAGTAATAAATTTATAAATACAAATTTATTATCAAAAAGCAATTACAAATTTCACATGACCACGTGGAGGATATAAAACTAATTTACTGTCGGGAAGCAATCAAGGGACCATCCCATCAATTTCGATCAAGGGTTGTAAGGTAGTGGAAGGTTTATCATTTCTTGGAGTGACTTTAAAGTTTTGCGAGTGGGCAACTACTTCAAGTGAGGATTGAAAGTGGGCTTGTCGTTCCTGAACGTTGCTAAAGGGCAGGAGTTGAAAACGCGGCGTCGTGAGAACAGTTGCTGTAGATAAGAAATTGGTGACAATAAAAGTAAAAAGCATGTCAGTCGTATATTGTTGAAGTAGGAATATAAAACCAAAAGTATCAGAACTCTGGAATTTCCGGGTGCAATACGAGCAGTGACTTATAAATACGTCATTGAATGTGAAGGAATCAAATACCTGCGATATGTTAAACTACATACACTGTTATTTATTTGCAAACTTTAATTTTTATAATAGACTTAAAGAAAATCTTTTTATTAAAATATTGCAATTTTTCTTTGTTTGTTTAATTCAAATGTCACAGTGAATACTCCTTTATATTCTACATAAAAACTCACGAACTCCTCCACGAAGACTGCTAGGTGGTACTGATGCTGAATTAAGTTCGTCAAAATCACTTCAAACTTGTTCGGTTGTAATACCAGTAGAGGTCGGACATCTCCAGGCAAAGTATAAGAGCTGTGAAGATTTTCCTTGTAAAAACATTTATCACTAAACGATATTTCCAGGCTTTTAAACATATTTTCCGTACTTTAGTTTGAACATAAACTAACTAATAATTTATGAACTTGTCTGTCCGGGACAAACCGCGTCTTAGTCGTACTCTGACATTGCCCTGAAGAAGGTCACAGCGTGATGGCCGAAACGTTGGTAGTTTTATCTACTAAGACGCGGTTTTTCCCGGACAGACAAGTTCATACTGACTCCGACCGCGGAAGCTTTTGTTTTTAACTAATAATTTATTGCCATAAATTACCACGCGCAGGATAAAAAAATTATTCACTCTCCGAATGCTACCAAGAGACCATCCCATCAATTCTGATCAAAATACCCGTAGGAAAACCGGAGAAAACCCGGACCAGAGTGGGGCTTGAGAGTTAATATACTTGTTCGTGCCAAGAATAAATTTAAAAAAATGAAACTGTAATTTAATAAGATCCAATATAATTACCATGCGTTACCAAGTGATTTTGAATAAAACAATTATTTAAATGTTCTATGAAAATAGTATGATAAAGTATGCAAGGAATATGAAACTTAATAAATTCATATTATTAAACGAAATATTTTCCTGAAGATAAAAAAATATTCTCAACATATGAAATAGGATGTTGAAAAGACATTAATACAGTTTTATTTATTTGTTTTATTTAATGTCATTTGACTCTACGGTATCAAGGTAACGAAGACGATGTCACTAGACCACAGCTGTTGGTAAAAAAAGTTTCCTAAAAAAGTTCTACTAAAGTCGATAAATTTCCTTTACATGACAGAAGTAATGATACAATAAGAAGCTTTTTACCGTGCATTTGAAGAGATTAATTTTCAATATCTTTTATTTTATTTGCAAGAGAATTATTCTGTATTTCTGAATGACTTGGCCTCTTTTGACAGTTATTACTTGAAACGCTAGGACGGTACATATTCTTATTTCGAGTATTATGATGAAGAATAAGTTTGTTTTAAAACAAGAATGTCACTTAAGTAATTCAGTCTGTACATGTATTAAACATGATCGTTTAATAAATGTAAATGCAAGGAAGAATTAAGATATTTTTTCACTGGGTAAGCGTTTACACGAATGATGGGTATTCGATTTACATATTATCAGAACTATTCTCTCTTGCATTCTGAATCACTGCGAAGTGGCTTCAAAATGTAAAGCTAGGGCATGGTAATAAAAATTTGCAAAATATTTACTACGTCGCGAGCGGATCGACTCACAACAAGGTCTAGAATTCGAAGTGCATAACAAAATGTACTCAGGAATTTTGATTATGATATATTTGAAGTTATTCTTGAATATGAAAACCTAAAATTGTTATTTCCTTAACGGTTTTCTTTTGGGTTCCGGAAGTGGAGGCACTTGTAGACCATAAATAACTACTATTTTCAAAATACATACGCAGATACAAAAAGCATATACGTCGTTTTGTAAGTATTTACAATGAGATGATTGGCATAAAACCAAGAGGCGGAGTTAGATGAAACCGCAATGGTGGATAATACGAACAGTGTCTCCGAGGAATCACATAATTTTGAACTTAACTCCTCATTGTCGAATACAACATGTATGAGGTAACTGTTTGTACTCTATGATTCTATTTCATAATATAAGTTATATTAAAGTTAATGATAAAATTGCAAAGAGAAATTCCATAAATTAAATCTTCATACTTAAATACAATATTTTAAATAATGTTGGCAACAAATAATAAAATAGAAACCAAATAATTCCACAAATTAAGCTAAAACTATAATTGCTACATACAAACTATTGCCATGTTATTTCCTTGTAATATTCACCTGTTTAATGCCCAAGTAAGGACTGGAGTACTCTCAATCGAATAAGATTCTTTAAACCACATTATAAAGAATATTAGCAACATCTTCAGTGACATTTTGCTTGGTGATGACGCCATGTTAGGAATATGACGTTACCTATGTAAACGACGTTGTATATGAACAAGTCGATTACAGAAATGAATTAAGTGACAGTTGAATTCCTATGTGAAGTAAAGAATGTTTCACTAATCATTTGTGATCGTTCAGTCAAGGAATAATAACCCAATTCTATATTTATACTACCAACTCATTGGCAATCTTATCATATTCAGAACATGAAGTAATATTACAACAGGAGGGGAAAGTAGGGTGGCACCATCTAGGGGGAGTTCCGTTAACTAAATCGACAATCACGCCGCGAGTGACCGGTATCAAAATTAGTTGGTTGTTAGGTTAACAGGTCTAGCAATACTCTCTGCAACTACGTTCTGCACTAATTGCGGAAATAGTTCGTTTCCTTACGTTTTATTACTTACCTTCCAAATTCAAACAGGTAACTCAAATTACAGTTTTGGGTGAAGGCGAAGTAAAGGAACAATAAAAACAGATATTTCAGTAATGTACATACAAAATGTATTCTAAAAATAATGATACATATTACATTACCTAGACATAATAACACTAGGAAACATTCTGTAACGTTGTAGAACAACACAAAGATATAGGGGAACTTGCGCAATAACTCTGGAATAGATTCTATAACATTGAAAAACATATACAATGACATGAAGAAACACACCGGAAAACTTGAACACAAACACTTCTTACTTGAGCATTTTCGTTTTACAAAGTAAAATGGCTGCAACATGCTCACAAACTCTTTACTGTTTATCATCATAAAATACATCCACGACCTTCTTCACCTCACTAATTATCGAACCTCAGCAATTTTGGTGAATTTCTTTGATGATATTGATGACAGAACTGGTAACACAACTTCCTGCAACAGTATCTATCTCTGTCTAAGACATATTATAACTAATAGAACAGTAGTTAGAGGAACTCCCGCTAGACGTCACTTCGGGTAAAACGACACCAGTGCCATTGCCTCCTACAATTACCAGGTCGGAGTCTAACGCTTGACAACACCGGTCTCGTAGATCGGCCAACCGGTCAAAGAGCAAACACGTTCATATATTTGATCGTCAATACCATAGAAACTAAAACATAACGTGACCAAATAAATAAATAATTACTTTAATTTCGGATTTATATGACACGAAGAATATGAATGAGCAAGCAATCCATTGGCTGAAATAAAGTTAACCTAGCCGGCCAACGGTACACCACTGTCACATAATACATGATCCAACCTGGTAATTGTAGGAAATCATGCCAGTGCCCATGAAGATGGAGTCGCGCAACTGACCGTGTTTCCCCTCCTGTTGTTATTTTACTTCATGTTCAGAACACGAATACATTTCGCGCAACTCGTATTGCAGAAATGTTTTATGAAGATTATGTAGCTCAGGGGCAACCGAAGACGATAGTTGTCGACAGAGGGGATCCTTTTCATGAACTAACTGAACATCAGTTTCAGGAACAGTTTAAGGCTCACCAAGAGGATAGTTTTGTCCCTCGCGTAGCGCCTAAGAGTGAGGTTAGAAATTCCTACGGACAGAAATAGGTTTTTAAGAAGAAAAGTCTTATTATTCATTATATTTACAATAACTCCCTTGATGCGCCAACTGTGCGAACTGGCATCTAGTAAAAGTATGACGCAAAGAATTATAATAAAACGTTTATTTTAGAATATAATCTGTACATTTACGGTTTTAAATATTCGTCTACTGCGTTTCACACGGCACTATTTTCGATTTGAACATTATTTTAAAATCTCTACTATTAAAAAATAATCATACTCAAAATAATTCTTAAAATTACAGGTTTGTACTATCTGTTTACTTTTACTCAGCCGCTTTAGAATCTGGGCGCTAGATAAAATTGTAAACTATTTGTTCTGCTCAATGATTTTGTAAACGTATGACAGAATAAGTTTGCGAAATCTCTATGCTATTAAGTTCAAGGCTTCTCCTGGGGAAACATTTACACTGCCGTAATAAACCGACCGATGCAAGGGCAGTGGCGCGGTCTTCCTTATTTTGTTTGTAAGGTATGTCTTGACCCTCTTCAAGATCTTTCGAAACCACCCCCGTTCGCAATAGGTCTATTCGGAGTCCCGTACCCAAACCCATTGAGCTTACTTTGAGCAACGGATCGGTTCCTGGGGAAAGCGGGGAGATGTTCCGCAAGTGGCATCGGCAGATATTCGTTCAACGCTGAGGGGGAAACTCATCTATCACGATTAGAGAACCCCGTCAGAGACCTCGATAGTCCCGTCGTTTGGAGGAAAACCTTTAGCGGGAAAATAACGAGGGTACACTGTGTTCCACCGTCTTGAGTGCACTCTACCGGGGGATATTACAATCCTAGACCCAGACACCACGGAGCAAAGGGAGAGGACGCCTAGGACAGACGGGAGAGACTCCGGTCTCGGCGGTTAATCATCAAATCTCGAGGACCAAATGTGATCCCGTAACATGGGAAGAGGATTCTTACTCTGCGCTACTGCTCGCGGGTTGGGTAGTCTTCTGGTGGGCTAAAACCGTTGCAAATTGAGAGGTCGTTATGTGTATCACTGGACGAATGACTGAGACCCTAGCACGCCCTGTACTCAATCCCAGCAGAGCACTGGGCAATGTTGGGGGTTCTTCGAAATGGTAGGTTTTTTTACGCAAACCCGAATGCCACTCAGCATTGTAAATCGAGTAGGCAGGATTGGGTTACCCTCTGCCTGGTAGTGGTTTCCCCACCCATGGTCACGAGTAGGAGAAAAAAGTTTCCGATCGGTAAGTAGGTTTGCTGTTCGGATAAAATTGTGCAGAAACAGTAGGGAGGCGATCTAGGCGTCTCCCAGTCCACCAGAGCGCTTATTGGGAGGTCTGATTCTTAGGAATTTGGCCGGTGCTGTTGGCATTCTTCGGCTTCCCCGTTGTAACCCAATCTGAACTGGTAAGAGGTCCCGGCGCAACGTGCACCAGTTGGTAGTTAATATACCGGGGCCTCGTATTGCGTGAAACTATTCAGGCGAGGTGACCGTTTAGGTCTAAATAAATGAAAAAATGCCGGGACTGGTGGGAAAGAACAGATGAAGGGGGTTACGTCTCTTGTGTCGCAGTAGAACTCTCGAGACAACTGACCTTCAATCTTGAAAACGACCGCTCACTTGGGCGGGTTGTTCCGGAAATAAGGTGAACCTGATAATCGTTTTTTAAGTCATCATTATGTGCTTATATTCGCTACGTATTCAAAAATAATTAATAGAATTTAAACAAAACCGAAAATTTATCATGAAAATTAATAATAAACTCAATAAAAACAATTATTTTTAATAGAAACTATTTACTAAATAAGCATTGTAGAATATTACGAAAAAACAAAAACAAATCTGGAATTGTTTCTAAGATCTTAAGGTATTACGAGCGTCTAGGCTTAAGCCTCCCCAAAAATCTTTAAAATGACAGTATGAACCATTCTCTATTAAGTGGCTTTTAATTTTCATACCCTTAAGATGCAAAATTTTGAATTGTTTGACTCCAAATTAAAATTAGCTTAGATGGAGAAACTTTCACCGTCTCATGTTTTTTTTATATTCTGGCAAATGTATCGCCTTAACATAGCGAAAAAAACCTACTACAACATAGCAAATAGAAATGGCACGCAATGATGTTAAGCTTTTCATACCTTACGGGGCATTTCCAAGAATAATTCACAAAAATGCTTGGAAAATACGAAAAAAATTCCAAGAATAATTCACAAAAGTGCTTGTTCTAACGGAAAAGTCGCATTACGTGACTAACGACAATGCGACCATTGTCAAAGATGGAGTCACCAACAGTCTGAATTAAAAACACAAAATATTTGGTCTCATCCAATATAAAAAAAACAGTAGAATGAATTATTTATTTATAATAATTACATTGGTGAATATTTCCAAGTTTCGTGAATAGTTGGCAACTTGACTTCAGTTATTGCGCATATAATATCCTAATACATTAGTCTTAAGATGAGTGTGCGTGAAACATGGTTTATCACATGTGTCTAAGCAGTCAGAAATTGATGGGTATTTTTATTTAAAATAAATTTATTGTCAAAAAAGCAGTACAAACTGCGAATGACCACGTGGAGGACAATAAACTAATTTACTCTCCGGAAGCAAGCAAGGGACCATCCCATCAATTCCGATCAAGGGCCCTAAGGCAGAGGCGGATCAAATATTTCAGCAAAAAATCCTAGATAAGATAAAAAGTAAGCTGGGAGTTATACTAGTAATAGAATGTCAATATGTTTGTAATTTAACACAAAAAATTCATTTTACATGTACAAATTATTATCGAACTATAGATTACACTGGGTATAGTGTTTAAAAATCATAGTAATTGTAATAATACTAAATTCACGATTTATTGTTACAATAAACACGCCCCTAGACAAAGCCTGGAGAACCTGTATAAGAAATCCGCCTCTAACCGAAGGAAAACCGGAGAAAAACCCGGGCCAGGATGGGGCTACAGAATTATTATACACAACCGTGCCAAAGTTGAGTACACATAAAACTAAATTAGTTTGAGCCATAAGACAACACATCATGCAAGAAAATAGTTTTTGTAATTGTTATAAATTATTTTAAAAGTACTACAGCAATGGCGTGATTAAGTACTAGACGGATTTAACTTTTATTAAAATCAATAATTCTTTTACATTGTAGAAGCACTGGTGCAGGAGGTAGTTTTTAACCGCGGATTTGAAGAGATTCAATTTCATAATATCTTTTATATTCTTGGACAGGGAAATATATAGAATCATACCCAAATAATATGGTCCTTTTTGGCAAAGACTGGTTGACACTTTTGGGCGATCAATATTATTACTATTGCGAGTATTGTGTTCGTGAACGAGATTGTTTCGCATGAAGAAAGGGTGGCACTTCAGTAATTCGGTCTTGATAAACACGACTGTTTCATAAATATAAATGCAGGGAAGTGTTAAGATATTTAATTCCTTGAATAAAGGTTTACAGGAGTTTCAGGGGTGAGATATACAAATTATCCGAACTATTCTCTTCTGAATTCTGAAAGTTTGAATACTCTGACCGGAATTGCCCCAGAAAGTAATGGCGTAACGTAAATGTATGTAAACGTTTACAAAATATACACTACGGGAAATACGTGGACTAACTGCGTTAACTAAGATTCGGAATACGTAACACAATTTGCTTAAATGATAATTAAGATTGTCAACGTGACTATTCCATTTGAAGTTGTCTTGAATTTAGATACCTAAGAATTTTGTATTCGTAACAGTTTTGAATTGTGTTCCGTTTAAAGAAAGAGAAACCTGGGGTAAAGATTTTGTGATACTATTGTTATAAATGATATAGACACTGTTTTGTCAGTGTTTACAATGAGACGATTTGCATGGAACAAAGTCGAAAGGTTAGACAAACGTTTTGAGCGTTGGCATTCTTGCTTCCGGAGAGTAAATTAATTTATTGTCCTCCACGTGGTCATACGCAGTTTGTTCTGCTTTTTTGACAATAAAATTTATTTATTTAATTATTTACATAGTAAATTAGTGTCATCAATAAAAAGAACAATTTTCCATTCTGATGTGGATGATGACATGTCGTTCACATACAGTATAAAGAGTATAGGGCCGAGAATTGAACATTAGGGTACTCCGCAAGTAAGTGGCTTTGTTTCTGATAGACAACGCTGAAGTATTTTATTTTTAGTATAGAATATTTCGACCTGTTGATGTCTATCTTTCTGTCTTTTAAATAAGAAGATAGCCATTGATGTGGAAATCCACGAATGTCCAAAGAATGCAATTTGGAGAGGAGAATTTCGTGATCGACGACATCGAATGCTTTGGATATGTCAAGAAAAACACCCTAAGGATTTTCTCCACGGTCAAGAGATGTGGTAACACCGTTTAACAAAGAAAATATTGCTCTTGTAGTGGAAAAGGATTTCCTAAAACCGTGTTGATCGTCAGAGAGAATGTTATTTTTTGATAAAAAATCTAGAAGACGCTTATAGAACAATTTTTTTAAAGGATTTTTGAGAAAATGGGTAGTAGAGATATTGGTCGGTAATTCCCAATATTAAGTTCGTTTCCTTTCTTGTGTAAAGGTTTCACTTTAGCTCTCTTAAATATATCAGGAAACACCCCTTCCGATAAAGAAGTATTAAAAATATTTATGAGTGGATTCAATATAGCGTGGGACGAAAATTTAACTATAAACTCGGGTATATCATCTAAGCCTGTTGAAAATTTGTTTTTTTATTGAGCTGATGATTCTCATGACTTCACTGGCGTTAGTTTCGGAAGTGAACATAGAATTGGGGACGTGGGTGGACATAATTGGTGGACATTGATTTGGAAATATATGGAGTTCGTTATTTTACCTACTTGTGAGAAGTAAGAATTAAACAAATTTGCGATGTTCTGAGGATTTGATAAGATTTTGTCATCGTTTAGCAGAGAAATATTTTCTTCGCGATTTTCAGAGGTTGACGTGTAATTTTTAATAATATTCTACATGACTTTCATCCTGTTGTTCGATTTTAATACCTGCCTGTTGTTTTCCATAACTTTTAGCTGCATAGACTATTTTTCGAAGAATAATCTTATATATACGAAAATTATAATGGAATGCGGGTGGTTGGTTATAGATAATATAAACGGCGTTTGTTTTTTGAAGAAATTCTTATCTCTTGGGTGATCGATGTATTGTATTTCTTTGTGTTAATTAACTTGCGTTTTATGGGAAAGCTAGAGTTGTAATGTTTTAGGAATATTGAGATAAATACATTGAATTTGACGTCGGTGTTTTGGCAATTGTAAACATCTTTCCATGTTTCTTCACGCAAATAATTTATAATTATTGATAGCTTTGTGTCATTAAACTCTCTTGAAAACTTATAAAGGATTTTAAGTGGTTTTAGTTTATTATTGATAGTCTATACTTGAGCAAGGTGATCGCTGTATTCGGCGATAAACTCTTCAGAGAGCCCCATCGGTAGCGCTGGTGGTAGTGTTATCTATTCACACCAAGTCTTCCTGGGTTCGATTCCCGATGGGGCCAGAAAATTTGTAGCTTTTCACATTAATGTCCCAGTTCATATAGCTGTGATTATTGAAAAGCCAACCTTCCTTCCCCTATTGAGCTCCTCCTTATATCAATAACTAACTACTAACCACTTCTACTAACCCCTCCATGTGGGCCAAGTTGTTGGTAAACCCAGCTATAATAAATAAGAAATTTATTGTCAAAAAACAGTACAGACTGCGTATGACCACGTGGAGGACAATAAACTAATTTACTCTCCGGAAGCAAGCAAGGGACCATCCCATCAATTCCGATCAAGGGCCCTAAGGCAGAGGCGGATCAAATATTTCAGCAAAAATTCCTAGATAAGATAAAAAGTTAGCTGCGAGTTATAATACATATATAATGTCAATATGTTTGTAATTTAACGCAAATATGTTTGAAAATTTACATGCCTACTGGCCCACCTACTAACAATGATGTACCACCCAACTCCTAACTCCTATCGCTTCATGTAGATAAGCTTCAATAGCTCACTACATTTTCCATTTACAAATACAACGATAATTAAAATTACTTCAGAGAGATACGAGATTCCATTTGACTGCATCCTTTCTTTTCCCCATTTTTGGCATCATAACAGTTATTATGATTGTTCGGTATATAGTGATATCTTTTTTTCCAAATACATGGATAATTTTTCTATCTCATCGACTTGATCAGATGCTGCATTGACAAGGAGAAGGATTTAGAACAAACATTCTGTTTTTTGCAGTCTTTGAATCTGTTTTTCAAGTTAGTTAGGAGGTTGTCTAAAGAAGAAACGAAAATTGTCCTTCTAAAATTTTCCTCTCTATTATGTGGCTGGCTGTTCCATGCCATTCACTACTCTGGGTACTTACTGTTCCCCATCAAAGAGCTATTTTACTTATCAGAAGTGAGCTGGAACAATGTGAAGTACTTTTGATTCAGATAATAGTAGTGTTTTTAATAGTGTTTGTAATAGTAGAAGCGAATCTGTATGCTGAAATTAAATTCTTTTCTGGACTCTGAAGAAATTTTGATGGAGTTAGAGTGAATGTAAAAAGTTTTTAACAAGTAATGTTATTACTGAATTGAATCCATTGCTCCTGATCTCATGGTATACAATTTATTCTACTAATCTTTAAGAACTATTATGAAATTGGTAACAAATTTTCTAGAAAATGTATATTAACGGATTCAGGAATACAGGAAATAGATATTAACTATTTTCAATCTTAATCTTTTATTTCAAACAACATATAAGCTTTTCACTACTAATATATAAATACAATATCTATGCCACGCTGGGAGTCATTATACATTGAATTAAATCTCATTCATTTATTAATTTCTTTAATATTTGAAGCTTGTAAAGACCCAGAATTTTATTTAGATAATGGAATGTACCAGTTTCCTTACAAATCATTCTTGAAATTAATTGATAAAGCTGATTGTAACTAATCATATATTCATATTGTGCAAACGTTGATCTGAAAATTTTATGAAACAAGTCATTGTAGTTTAATTTTTATCAACTCATATTGTACAAAATTTCAATTCACAGTCAATATATTGACTAAATATACTTACTTGTATTTGTATTGGAATAGTTCATAGATTTAAAAATTAAAAATTAATTTAAAATTGTTTTGTGAAAGGTTTGGAGGATTGTAAACAACTATTTGCCACAAATGATACTTTGCATATCTCTTCCTAAATAGAAAAATAACATGTGAGTTAGTAAAAAAAATTAAACCAATACCCTTTTCAAAAATTTAACTTCCACGTGTAAATGGATGAAAATAATATTATCAATATAAGTGTTTTACAAAGTAAATATTTGCAGAATTTTTTAAAAATATTTAAAGTTATTTAAAAAAATTTAGATATAAACTTCAACCAATTCATATTGTAAAATGTAACATTGACAAAATTCAAGGAAAGGAATGTTCATGGAATACTATCAAGTATTTTTGAAGCATTCTACTACTTTAAACTTTGTCATGCATATTTTCACTGTGTACTGGTATAGAATTACATTTATAACCATAGAATTTTTTATTGAATGTTAATATCAGTCTTCAACTCTCATTAACTACAGACCCACACAAACACTTTAACGAAGCTAACGATCTCAGTATGAAGAAACATATTATCTAAATCTCAAAAACAAAATGATTTCAATACAATACTATGAATGTTTATACTTTAATGAAAAAAATCTGAATTATTTTTGAAACATAATTATGTAGCTCAATTCAGAGCATTATATGCACATCATGTCACACCACATTTTTCATATAGAGTCACATAACATTTTTTTGTTTAACATTTAATTTATTTTATTATATAATGGTTAATATGATAGCAGATCATTGCCTAAATTTTAATTGTTTAAATTTTTGTAAACTTTGTCTCAGTGGGAACATGCATTACCCTGAGTTGTACAGAAAATCTGATATAATATAAGAGTAACTTTTTCACAGTACTTTGTCATGTAATGGTTCTGTACAATAGAAAAACATTATAAATTGTTTTCTTACAAAATAGAACTAAAATATTTCTGAGAATCTACATTTTTATATACTTCATGAGGACACAAAGAAAATGTTTCAGTCTTACATAATAAATGTTCTGTCACATATTTCCAAATTAAAATTAATTTGTAAAGAATATCTCCTGTTTTGCTTCATACAAACTTCCTCTTCAACACTTCATTCAACTGAGAACTAAGTGTTTCATGAGTTGTTGGTTACAAATAAATTTTTTATGAATTATTACCTGAAATATCATTTTTTTTCTGTGCATCATGCATGACCATGGATAAAGTAAATACTTATTTGTCATTCTCTCTTCTTTACAAAATTTTGCATTCTTACACATTGAGAGGATGTAATGATCTGAATTTAGCCAGAGGGAGAGTTTGGATGGGATGGGAGCACCTACGGAAATTATTTATAGATGAAATGAATGCACTAGATCAGTATAAAATATTGTTAATTTACCATTTGTTAATTAATAAATTAAACACATTTTGAATATTTTATGAGTACAATAAAACTTCCGTCAATGGACATTTCTCTATTGCTGACAGTTTTTCATCCCCCTTCATTTTAATCTATGTTGTCCTTAATGTTTAAAAGGGAATACTTCTCAATTGCAGACAAATTTTAAGGTCCCACAAGTTTCTGCTATTGAGAAGTTCATTTTATCTTAAAGGATAATGTTTATTTGCAAGAATATATTTTTTACAAGAAGTCTGCCCCCCTCACAAAACGTTTCGGCTATGGGCATGCCAATTGTATATATATCAACTGGTAAAATTCTTGCAAAGATTAAAAATGATTGGATTAATTTTGATGATAGTTTTATTAAGCGTCAAAAGTAATATAACTAATTAGCAATTAGAGAAAATCTCCTTTTAGTTAAACACAAGCTTGTTATATTTTTATAAGCCTTCATTGACTAAGCATTAATTTAAATTTCTTTAGGGGCCTGGAAGTTGAGTCCATTCTCTACATTTTTAATAAATTCTAAATTAGTAGTTAAGTAATCAGTTGATAAAGAATTTCTTAGTAGTATTGGAATATTAATTTAAATTTTTAAATTATCACATATACTTTTATCATTCAAATTATGTGTGAGTTCCTTTAAAACACTGGATTCCTTGACTTTAATTTTATTTTAACCAGTCATTTCCAAAATATATTCGAATAACCTATGGGCATTGGGGCATATTAAAGTTTCATAATGGTTTCCATCTAGTACTTCTTGTGTGATTAAAAACAATTGTTATATTTTGGTCAGCTGCATAGCCAAAGTTATGGGTTACATCAATATAATGAAGTAGTGTTGTAAGCATAAATAAAGAGAGAGCTTGAAACTTGAAGTCGACATTTATTCATGTAAATGTTATGCCAGGTGTACAAGTATGAAGTGCGGATTTGAGACAACAGATGGTGCGCCATAAAATGGTGTGGAGTATAAAAATTTGACGCATACGCCATTTTCTTGTGTCATTAACAAGAGTCAACGCGCGCAAGTGATAAGTTGAAAAAGTGTTTGCATAGTATTGTTTTGCTGTGTTCAATTAATCGAAATTTGTACCAAATAAAGAGCATTCGCGGACAGCATTAACTTTTTGTTTTCATTTGAAGAAAACTGCTGCTGAGTCATACTGATTACTTCGAGGAGCTTATGGTGAACATGCTCCATCGCAAGATACGTGTGAACGATAGTTTCGGCGTTTCAGAAGTGGAATTGCTAGCATTGTTGGACGAAGACGATTCACAATCACAAAAACAACTCGCAGAGCAATTGAACGTTAGTCTACAAGCTGTTTCCAATCGCCGACTAGGGATGGGAAAGATTCAGAAGGTCGGCAGATGGATACCACTTCAGCTAAACGAGAGGCTGATGGAAAACCTCAAAACCACATCTGAAATTTTGCTCGAACGATACAAAAGAAAGTCGTTTTTACATCGTATCATTACTCGGGATGAAAAGTGAATATTTTTGAGAATCCCAAGCGCAAAAAATTATGGGTAAACCCAGGCACACCATCCACATCAACAGCAAGACCGAATCGCTTTGGCAGGAAAACTAGGTTCTGTGTTTGGTGGGACCAAAAAGGTATTATGGTCTATTATGGCTGTTACAGTCTGGTGAAACGGTTAATACCAAACGCTAACAAAAATTGAGCGATTTGAACCGGTTCGTGACACGTTGGAAGCACTCAACTGAGAAGTGCTATCCCATGCGGCTTACTCACCAGACTTGGCTCCTTCCGATTACCACTTATTTGCACCGTTGGGCCACGTACTTGCTGAGCAGCGCTTTGGATCGTTCAATGAGGTGAAAAAATTGGATCGATGAATGGTTCACGGTAAAAGGGGAAGATTTTTACTGGTGTGGTATCCACAAATTGCCTCAAAGAGGGGAAAAATGTGTAACTAGCAATGGAGCATATTTTGAATAAACCACTTTTTATCATTCTTCCGAATTTAGCGTGTTTTTGGAAAAAATTCACATTTCATACTTGTACATCCGGCAAAACATAATATATGTTAGTTGGTTAACTTAAACTTAAAACATATAAACCATAAAGTAGGCCCTATAAGATGTACAGCAATAAGCTACAATGTAGACTCCACAGTTTCATTATGTTTAGAAGATTTATCGGTTTTCATTGTTATTAATACAAAAATTTTACCTAAAACATCCGTAAATTGAGGAAGGTTACATTCAATTTTCCTAATGTTAGTGTATATCTCAGTGAACGACCTCTCCCCCTGTGAGTCATCCCATCTGTGTGAAGAGGTGATTTAGATTTTGTACTACGGCACACTGAGAATAAACATTTTATATCTAGAGTAAGATATCTAGTCTACAGGTGGGATCTGTGTTCAATTGAGGTCTGGGTCATAAGAGAAATTTCTCAAGTTATTTGTTCTCAGAATGGAAACCCTTGGAATGTTCTGTACTCACCATGTCTGTTTGTAAGAGAATTGCTCCTCTATTTTCAGTATCATCTTTTGATGCTAAATAATTTATATAAAGATAGAATGTATATGTTTACACAAAATTAAAGAAAACTTAAGCATGAGATCACTTCTTCCTATTGTTCTGTTTTACTATAATACGTCTTAAAATTTCCTCTGTTTCTTCAAATCACTTGTGTGAGAAGTATTGCTCGTCAGTTTTGTTTATCCATTTCATCTCCACACTTGCTCTACTTTAAATGTCAATATTAAACTTATCATTGAGACATCACACAAAAAAAGACACTGGAAACATCGAAACCAATGTGCTATCTTTGCATTTCTTCCCCAACAATTAAAGAGACTAGAGTTTGCTCAGCGAACCACAGACAGATACTATCAGGAAGCTTGTCAAAATGTCATTCAAAACGTGGTGACGTGCGAAGCACCCGGACTGGCATCTTGCGCCCTGTGCCTATTGTCTCCAACTGAAAGGCTGATGTATCTCTGCGAGAACGCAACTGAGGAAGCGCCATTCGACTCTCTGTGCACGGGGCTGAGGTAAGCGTTGGCTCGCCTCGGTGGTTCACTGTTCTCTTCGTCCTTGGACTCAAGCGGCTTCCGGAAGTACGCAAGGTCTTCGGAATCCACGTCGGACGGCGTCGGCAGCAATCGCGCTTCTTCCTCCACGGAAGGGCTGGGCAACGGGAGCGAAGGGCTGGGTTGTTTCCGGGAAGGGCGCCCAGTCGTCAGGTAGTTGACGGAGTCCGTCGAAAGAATGTTGATGTTGCCGTAGTGGATATCGGAATCCTCTGAGAAAAGTAACGCACAGGTGTCATATATAGCGTTAAATCAAATAATAATAAGAGGTAATTTCAATACTTATTTTATATTTTTTTTGTTAAGCATTTAATGCTTTTGAGTTATAATCATTACAATAATACATGAAAATCAATAATTCACAAAATCCTTATGCAACTAAAATTATGACCTGACATCTCTAAAAACAGTGAAAATTATTAACTTGACATCTTTAATAACGATGTCATTTTAAAAAGTAAATATTTTGGGCTTAAATGTATAGAAAGCTTTTGAGATTTTACTAAGGGTAAAATATGATAATTCATTAAGAAATAATAAGATCTCGAAGATTCGAATGACGCTAGCTACTTGCGCTCAAGGAGAGTTAAGTATAAGAACTTATATATAATTTATTAAGTATACGAAAAGACGATTTGGCGTTGGAAAAATTCATGTATTATCCAAATAACATTTATACTTTTTCCTCTCCGTCCACACCTGTCCAGTGCCCGTGAGCGACTTAACTACTAGGCTTTACGTTCATAACTTTTTTATACGTCTAAATTTCACTTTTTTTGAAATTTCAAAGTTGTCGAAGTGAGTCGGTCCACGTCCTAACGGTGGGATACAGAGAAGGCTCTCAAGTATTTCATTTCTTTTACTTTTCATTTCTCCTATTTACCTAGTTTTTATTTTTATCGCTTTTATCTTTACTGGCCTTCTCTGTGTGCTGAACGCTCACCCATGTGTTTGCCGTGCATGGCGACCTGTGTCGGAGGGAATGTGTGTCCTGGCGAGTTGAGGGGCCATGCAACCCTAGAAGGATTTACTTGTATGCGTCATCCAACACGCTTACTCTGGCCTCGGTATCTTCTAGACGGGCGATCGGGGGCTAACCCACACCCGACCAATCGGCTCGGACTAGGTCTCTGACTGAACTCCAGGGTGAGGGAGGGCATGCAGGGGGTTCTTCCCGCTGGTCGGCGGCGTTGGTGCAAATCACATGCTTAAAGAACCCTGCGTCTCCTTGTTGGACTCCGTGGTGGATGGGGAACACGGGGATGAAATAAAATACATACGCATGGAAAATGAAACCGCCTCGCCTTGCGGAGCGGATGGACCGCAAGGGGTGTTACACACCCAAAAATCTTCGAAGCGGCAGAGGGTTCATAGTCCTCCCACTTCAGAAGAAAATAAGGAACAGAAAGGGAACATTCAACACCATAATGTTTTTATTGTCATGAATAGAGTGGAAGGATCCTTAGAGAAAAAGTTCATCTTTCTACATTTACAAAGCAATAGAAGGCATTTGTGGTACGTTAAAATCTATGAAAAGATTGCGGAACGGTTCAATGTTGTTGGAAACGAATTCCAGCAAACAAGCATCGACCCTTCTTAATTGTCAACTGCTGGGAGAGTTCCCTGTGAAGTGAGAGCTCCATGCTGCGCGTAATCGCAGCAAGGGACATCATGGACATGTCAATTGAAGAACATGTTGTAGAAAGAGAGGCTGACCACGTGGTTGAGGTCAGTCAAATCATGAGGAAAGTTAATGGTGTTCTGCAGAAGACCAGTTCCTTCATCGCGACATTTGACTGTCCTCAACTACCGAAAAATTTAAAAGCTGGATGGCTTAACCTGACAATGCGACCCTTCATTCCAAATTCTCTGCGCTGTTTCAAGTTCCAGAGATTTGGCCATACGACAACATCGTGTAAGGGCCGTGCTACTTGTGGCAAGTGCGGGAAGCTGGAACATGAACCCGGCATTCCATGCCCGAGGCCTACTATGTGCATTAATTGCTCAGGCAGCCACGCGGTATGGAGAAGGGAGTGCGTAGCCTTTCTTGAAGAGAAGAAAGTGCAGAAAATTAAGACACTGGAGAAAATTTCCTATGGTGATGTTCGCAAGAACTATAGGGCCCCGTATCCTGTATTTTCAACAAGCTACTATACCGCTGCTAAGACACCCGTGCACAAGAAGTCCATTCAGACTGACATTTCCACGGAATCAACGTGTACTTGTCAGTGCAAATGTGGAAAGAAACAAGTTCACGCAGAGAAGTCAGCTATTCCAGCAACCAGCAGTCAGCCTTCAACAAAGAAGAATCTAACTCCCAGCAACTCGAGTTGACTCCGTAAAACAATTGCTGAGACTGCGCCGCTTCAGTCAGGAGTCAACAAACCAAATGCATAGAAGGCAACGCAGCTGAGTTTCATTTAGCTGCAACTACGAACGCGATCAGCGGCGAGGAACAAACAACAGTTCTTGTAGCTATGTCGGATTTTTGAGCGGGGTTGAGCTGTTACGCGCAAAACTCATAAACTATAGCTGTTGATGTAACTTTCTTCCTCCAAGACAAAACAGCGTTAGCTTCCGCAGTGATAGGAAATTGGTCTCGCTCAGACAAAAACTGTTTTAGGGCAGCTGCAGCATGAGCTGTTGCAGCTAATGGTACTGTCTGTCCGCTAGACAGCCAACGCATGAGCTATCACAGCTAACTTTAGGCTGAGCTATCTAACTTATTTTTTTCTCTGTGGAGTTAATAAATTTTTCTAGAAAATATGATGCGATGACCATGAAGAATTTCATGAGAAATTATGTAAGGAGACTTCGCAATATCTAAGTATGTGCGAGGAACTCTTCAGAGGTTTTCTCCGTAAACCAGTGTGCAGAAGACTGCTTTTCCGAAAAGATAACTCACGGTACCAATGATGTAAAATCACTCAAGCAAAAATTTGCGCAACATAAAGTGCTATTTGTATGTTTATTATATATAATAAATCAAAACGCCCCATAAACAAAATAATCTTTAAATCATTATTATAACAATTGAAATATGGGTTCCACAAGAAGTAACGAATAAAACGAATGTCCAGGAATTAATTTTTCTTCTTCAATCATTAGCGCGTAAGAAAATAAAAAGCTAGTTAATTATTAAAAAATGGATGTTTACGCATTATATGGGATATATATGTGGGAATATGTATGGGAAAACACGGTAAAATTGTCGGTATTCCGTTTTCACAACATTGATTAAAAATGGGTTTAAACCGTCTTTTTAAGTGTTTTGTCGAGTAGAACGATCAATTTAAAAGTTTAAAAAAGCTTGTACTTTAAATCTCCTGAACACGAAAACAAACTCATAGACGTACGAGCGCAGAGGAAACATTAACAATGCGCGTGGAGACGAAATATGTACGGGATACCCAGTTGCTGTCTATTCACACTGAGACTCGAGTTTTTCAATCACAAATTCATTTCAATCAAAATTTCAATTTTCGATCAATATTGAGACATCAATTTTGTTATGTATGTATTTGGATACATAGTTCCTGAAAGGCCTTAAAATGCAAATGACATAACTTTATAAAAATATGGTTTCTACCATTTTTATTGGAAATTTAATGAGGAATATTTCTTCATATATATATATAGATCCGAAGGGGAGATTCCGGAACAAAAGTTATGAAAAGTTAATTTCAAAGTTATAAAAAAAGGAATTTTGTAAAAGGGAATTCATGAGAAACGTTTTAAGCGGATATGGAAACACTTGTGCGAGTAGGCAGTGCTGATTGCAGTGTCAAGCTTTCGGTCCAGAGTTTGAAAGACGTCACAATGTCACTAGTTCAGCTGAAGGAATGTTTCATCGAAACCGGCACGTGTAGCTAAGATTTAAAAAAGTGCATAATGGTTTGTTGCTAAGTGAAGCTTGGGGACAATCGGGCAAGCGTAAACTGAGGTGAGAAGGGTGTAGTAGCACGGTGTGGGGTGACGAACTGAAGGTTCGGGATGGTGAGTGGCAGACGGAAGAGGGTCTTGATCTGATGCGGATGTGAACGGACGTGAAGGAAAGACTTGACCATCGGGTGCGGGTGTGAACGGACGAGGAAAAGAGACCGATCGCTGTGTGTTGGAAGTGAGCTGCGACCAAGTGAACCGACCCATGATGAACATGGCATACCGGGTGAGCGAACAAAGTGTACGTGTGAGGTTGCTGGAATAGATAGAATTTTATTCGAAGGAAAGTGGGAGTAGAGAATTATTATAGAGGTGTGTTAAGCTGGGGATTGGATAAAGTAGATTAGGAGGAGGTGGAATGGACTTAGTGTTAATTGTACTATAGAAATGTAAATCTAACGAGTAGGAGGAGTGAAGAGCTGGACCTAGATTTAGCGGGTTTGCTGGATAAGGAATGTGTATTTCTCCCTGTAGTATTTGAATAATAAATGGATGTTGTAAAGGGAGTAAGTTCTTTGAATGTAGAGTTTCCCCTGGCTTTCCTTCCCAGTCAGTAACCAGGAACCACATCCCAGTACAAAGAAGAGATGTCACAGAGGGTTACGTGACAATATCTTTCTCGAAAACCTGACCGTTTTGCGACAAAATCGCATGGACGTGCACTTTAGGGGTGGTTTTTAGGGGTGTGTGGCTCCGTAAAATTTGAGGGAGAGTTAATAATAATGTACTACACTACACCTAATAATGAAGTTTCGGAAATTTACGAATTTTACCCCCTAAGGATCTGCTTTTCGTAAACTTTCAGTATGTTTATATCTCTTAAACGGATAAAGTGCGATTTTCACTTGTTAGTCGTGATATGAAACTCATTATTTGACATATTGAAATGAATCGTAGTTGTCGGCTGCAGATACTGGCTCTTTTATTGTTATTTAATGTTTCTGTGTACTTTTTCAAATCCGAGGAAAACATGAATAAAAAAATATATCATTAATTGACTATGAATGTATACCAAAAATCATCGCAGATAATTCAACATTTCCTAATATAAAGCACGGTTAAAGAAACGACGTTGCTTCACACCTGTACGAAGTCATCCGGCGCTACGTAAAACCGTGCAGTGTTTTTTGTAGATATAACAGATTTTTCGTTATGTTGTTACTCTCTCGCTATGCTGTAATATTCAATAAATATTATATCTTTGATTTGAAACACAAGTGAAAAAAAACATTGTTCTGTTTAAAAAAAGAATAAAAGTGACAATATTTCTTCAGCTTCTTTTCGGTGTGTAAATCACACTTCGATATCTTTACCCGTCTAGGGCATATTTGAGGTATTCGTTCTTAATGATTAACAATGTGTATATTTAGATAATTATAACTAATGAAATATTTAATGACTATTGGTCTATATCACGTTACCTAACAGATCTCTTGAACTGGAGAGACTGGAGAAATAAGTCATGTTGTGAACTGTTCTTGGGTTGAGGTCTAAATAATCCACTCCGTCTTCGAGCATTTTTTCAAACACAGCTGTTAATTCCTTGAAGGTTGGTCTTTCCTCGGGACTCTCTTGCCAACAAGCCCGCATTATCCTATACCTGCATTAGAAAACCGGAAATTCAAGGTACGTTCAATTATTGGAACGCAAAATTTGAGTTTTTCCTTCAATCAAAAAGATAACTATTTTATATACATTATTTAAACTGACAATACATAAATATCACTTTCATGGATTAAAAGGTCTAATTTCTACTATAAGCTATTTCAAAATTTGTTCCTAAAAATGTTTATTTTTTATTTAAAATGAAGACTAAGGTCTTTTTTGCGAATGAAAAGTAATATCTGGAGCAAGACTTTAATATGGGTACTGATATTTGAATTATTATTTTCAACTTAGTTTACTGTACCTATGGTTAGAGTGTACTCACAAGGCAAGAGAACAATTCTCCGGTCGTTGCATTCGGTAACCAGCTTTGAGAAGGTGGAATAAGTTGTGAACTGCCACTCCGGGATATGGCGATGCTCCAAGCGTCACTAACTCCCACAACAAAATTCCAAAGCTCCATACATCTGATTTACTTGTGTACATGTGATCAGCTAGAGACTCCAAGGACATCCATTTAACGGGAACTAAAAAGAAAAATATACATAGCTTCATCATTTAAAGAAAATGTATTACAACTTACGGTGACGGAGAAATTGAACAAACCTCGTCCTTTGCTTCTCTTCAAATAAGTGTCGTCTTCGTAGACATCCCTCGTGAGACCGAAGTCCGACACTTTGCAAATTCCTCCTTCAGCCACAAGAACATTCCTCGCTGCCAAGTCTCTGTGGATAAGCTAATCAAAAGAGGAAATGTCAGTGGGTTCAATACTCTTGAATGGGAATACTTTGGAAGAATGAGAGAGAGAGGGACAAACCTTGATATCGCTAAGGTACGTCATGCCCTTGCTGATCTGCCACGCGAATGCGAGGACGTCGCGTGGTGCTACTCTGGGGACGGCAGGTGCAGGAGTCGGTTCGGTGATGGAACCATCGGGGGGTGCAGAGCAAGGGAGGGCGACTCCCGCCCCAGCATGACGCCCTCGACGGAGGTACGATCGCAGAGAACCATGTTCCGCGAACTCCATGACGAGTAGGAAGGGCTGACCCTGCGCGCAGCCTTCAGCACACGCGCCCAGCAGACGCACTACGTTAGGGTGGTTGACACCACGCAGCAGAGAAAATTCGGAGAGCAGATCTGCCAGCTCAGACGATGCTGCGCCGGGCTTCAACGTCTTCACCGCCACTGTGGTCCAGCCTGTGAAACAAAGTATCTTTGAGAACTGAGTATGATAATTGTTCCTTGTCTTCGGAATTATCACGAAAATAAAGTCGAGAATTGGGTGGTGAATTAAGATAAGTATTTCTGGAGAGTGGAGGGTATGACAAAATTTGCACTTTCGTGTTATGAAAAATATAAGAAGGATAAAATGTAGAAAATATGGAGAAAGCCACAATTTTCAGATGAGGTACGAAAGTGCACCACAGTTCTCGATCTTTAAAAATCTTTATTTGTCTCAATTTACCTAAACATTAAAATGAACGTTATAGATAGTGATCTCTAAATGGAGACCGATTAAGTCTCTTGCGACGGTTTTTAGTCTGGGAAGAAAAATATACGAGAAATTATAGCCGATTTGGTTTTGTAGGTGAGGTTTACGGAATTATCATGCATTGTGCGAACTTTCGAGATACAGTCGTTGACTTATTCATTTACGTGTTATTGTATAAGAACAAACAATGCAAATTATTTCATCGTGCAATTCTTTTCGTCATAGATACGTTTTAAAAATATCTATTGGATTATTTTATTGTGAATAAACCATTTACCAATGACAAGTGTCCCCAGGGAAGAAAAAACTAATGGGTAGGAAGACTCACCATTGCGGCCAGCAATGTTGAGAGCACGTGCGCGTAACACTTGACCAAATTCTCCTTCTCCCAACGGCTGCTCCAACACCAGCTGCGCTCTCGGGAATTCCCAGCGAGGATCCGGCTACACTTGGAAATAACAGAAACGAGAATCACCTAAAGAGCCAATTGACATTGAATAAAGTATGGTTGGGAAATTCCAAAAATAAACAGTTTATCTCAAATTCCACTCATTAGCACATATGCCTTCGAAATAACTCTTACATTGAAACAACTGAAAACTTCCAAATTGTTAACATATAAGATAACACTCTTCTATTTTCAATATAATGTATGACCACAATCACTCTTCTTCCAAAATCTTTGTTTGCTTTACTAGTAATATATGAAAATATCGGTTGCATTTCTCGTTCACTTCTCCGTTAGGTACTGATTTTGTAATGAAAATTCCTTTTGTGCTTTGGTACTCTCTTGGTTTGTGTTCAGAACTAACTTTGAGAATTTGACTGGCGTTCAAAATCACTGGATAATGACAACTGGAAAATTGAATTTTTCGCAGCACTAATATTAAGTTGATGCTTAAGATTAATTTTAGCATTCTGCGATGATAAGCATCAACGAAAATATAAGGAAGTCTCATTTATGTTAGAAAGCATTAAATATTATTGACCAAAAATTTCATTTTTGTCTGATAGGAGGATCAAAGAACATTGATCAAAAAGGCATAAAATGACAGCTATAAAATACAACAAGAATGAGAAAATGCACTTACTACAAAAATAAGATGCCAGTAATGTGACCATATATACCCTACTGTTTGTGGTGAAGAGGAAAAATCTAAGTGCTTTGTAACAAAGAAAAATTGACAAAAGTTATATAATACGTATTGGTTCTAATAATTGACATCAGAAAACGAAACTAATGCTGAATATGCTGTCATTTGCCACTTCTACTTACCGCTACGAAGGCGATTGAATTTTGAACGTCAGTGGTGGTGGTGAGGTTGGCTCCTGGGACTGGTGGACGAGGGCGAGTACCCTCCGGCGCTGCAGAAGGTGACGGAGATGCCAGCTTCCTCGCGCATCGCCCCTTCCCAGACGCTCTGAAATACACATGACGAAATGAGGTACATCTCAAAAAGAAAAAAAAAATACAACATCAATAGAGCTCTTTATAGCTCTCTATGGCACTTAAAAATTTTGGACAAAACAGACGGGTCTCTTTTTACAAGCATTCATTTAGCTTTTCTTGTTAGTTAGTTGGTTAGTTTGTTGTACATAAATCTTATAAGTAAGTTTTGAACCAGTTCTTGTTATCGGATTGACGGAAATGTTGTACAAATTTATAAACCGCATGGCAAGTTAATATTATGGTGCAGCTGATCTGGCGAATTATAAATTATTAAAAAGATTCATAATTTTGTTTAGGATTCTTTACGGAAAAATAGAATGAAACGCTGTCCCTGTCCTCATTCAGGTAAGTGTAACGGGTTGCATTAACAATGTCTATTTGCTGTAAACGCGAAGATCTTATCTGATCATTACGTTAGCTCCTTAATAAAATGTTTTACTAACTGGAAGTGTATCATATTAATGCTATTATTGCGCAGAACAAGAAATACTACGAAATCGATGTATATATTTTATGACTAATTCCCCAGCAGATATAAAAATACCGAGAAAGTAAAGAAGGAAGAACACGAAAGAACAGGGAAAGCAAAGAAAGATAAAAAAAGCGTAATATATTATACATGGGATAATGTGAGATACTACATTTTAAAGTTAGCTCAAAATACATTCTGTAAATATTTTTCTCTTTTGTTAAAACTATTAAACATTACCTAGTAGAGAAAGGTTTCATTGTTTGAAAATCTTAGAGGATCCATATGAATACAACTAAGATTTAGAAATTTAAATCAGAATGAAATGTTTATTTTTTAATTATATTTGCTGAATACGGAAGAAATCCTTTTAGTAATGTAACTGAGTGTGAACACATTATTTTATGTTGCAGGAAGGCAGCCAAAACATTGTACTGCCTTGGATTAATACATTTATGTTTATATATAATAGGAAACTCATAGCTAACAGAAGTGATGAAGTGCTATCAGAAATGTTCAGATTAAGACGTGTCAAAAAAACATGAAATAATATTATACGAAAAAAATTCCTAGACAAAGCTTGTATTTACGTTTACTAAAATAACAGAAATAAAATATTATTAAACGAAGTAAAGAATTTTATTCGGGCAACTAAATGGTATTTGTAAGTGGATATAGTTCACTGGGTGGATCTTAATAAAACTAGTCGCAAAGTTATCGCTGAAACAGTTTTAGGTAATTATGTTATGACGAAATAAACCAGAAAAGCTTGTGATGAGAATACATTCGTGCAAGTATGATCCTCTCATACGTTTCGCGCATCAATTGTTCGTACACTTCAATCGTTCGTTCGTTTAAATAGTGCTCAAAGATTTATTCTATACTCTACTTAAGAAATGGTATTTTCTTAATCTAAAGGAGAAGGTATCTGATACTCAACCTGTATCTCCAGAAGATGAGACCTCCAGTGGTTCCTAGCAACAGGATACTTCCCGCCACCACGGCCATGCGACACCCTGCGCCGCAAGAGGACGCACGCCCTACACATAAGTAATGACGAACGTAGCGAATTGTGGAAATAGGACCCATAGTTCTGCAGGTGAAAGACTTTAAACTAAGTTATGTACATCTTATTAAAATTTCGCGAACCTAAACAAGAGATCAAAACAGGGAGAATATTAATATCTGATTTTATCAATCGTGTGTTTCTGCTGAAAATTATGTTGTCAATAATTGATCCCAGAAAATATTACTGAAAATTCAAAGAAGTTTTTAACTATTCGAAACATTAGCATGGAAAATATTTTCATAATCATCTTTTTATATCATAGAAATGAAATGATATAAAATAACCTTACGTATCGCAGAAGAAGAATTAAGTTCAGGTGTGTAATTAGTGTAGTAGAATAACTGGATAATCAATTACTCAGTCTGCATAAAGGTAGTTCAGAACGGACCCTGAAGACTGTGCCATATAAACCTTCACCTTCCTATAAATTCGCTTCCATTACTTTATATCGACATCGAGAAGTCGTCGGTCTAAATTTAAAAAGTAAACTTTTTAACTGTGAAAACTTTAACAAATTTAAACAATTCAAAAATAAGATAAAAATTTGTAATATTTCACGATATTTACATATACTCGTATAATGTCAGAAGTTGTCAGTAACATAAGGATTGTATTTTCCGAAACAGTTTTCGACATTTATGACAAGGTGAGACTGAGATAAAGTGTGACTACTGAGGATGACAGAAGTGCCGTGTGGTGCCGTGGAAAAGTAATTAGAAAAAAGGACACAGGAATATCAAGAGTCAGCCATCGCACTCAGATAATCAGAATAAAGTAACCTGGCGAGGATATCGTTCTCTCTCACAGAGGTACGATACGAACTTACCCATTTTGTGCTCTTATTTCTTTTATTTCCCCTACTCGAAACAGTCATTTTTACTATTCTACTAGATTCTCTATTTCTTGTTTATTCTTGGACCACATTATATCATAATTACCACTCAGCCACTCTACCTGTAGGGGAGTTGTAAGCAACCTATTGCTTTTGATGAATTACTCCTGTGAAGCACTTTATTTTCTTTTAATATTCACATCTCTTTCTAGTCTTCATAAATTTATTCAAATACATCCTGCCTCTCTTAACTATTATTGGATACAGATCCATAAAATATGGGTGTTTTTATCTTCTTCAATCTCAAATACTATCTTATTTAATTTTTTTCTTCTTTGAAAATTGCATTCTAATATCCATGTGATGATGTTTATGTAATAAGGTTAAATTACTTCATATTCTCTGCACAATTGACCTTGTCTATAAATTTGTAAGTTCACCTTTCTTTTGTTTCAATGTCCGATCTATCTTGCCATCGCTCTGCTCTATTGTTACGATTTTTGTCTGGTAATTCTTGTTTATTCAATATATCGTTTCTCCATTTATTTCAATACTTTCGAATTGACGTATTCACCCTCTTATGCGCATTTTCTCCTCAAACAGATCTCATAACATTTCTGCTGGGACTACTCATATTATCTGCGAGGTCACCAAGTAAAAATAATTACACTGACTTTCGCATTACATAACCTTAGAACATTACACAGCCCCAGATACTTTAAACATAGTGTAAAATATTCTTGAGATACACTTTCAATACCTATAATATTAGGCCGTAATATAGCTCATATTGTTCAGAAATAGATTATGTTTTGGCTCCATGACGTAGTTGCTTTTGTTTTCGAATTGCCCATTATTTACAATTTTTTCTTTCTATTTTCTCCTGTCTACCTCCTGTACAAAAAAGTAATTTCTTGGGTTACTCTGCGCGCGACGTGATTCGTAACCGCGCTATGAAATGCAATAATTGAAAAAAGCAACTGACGTGATGTCTTTGTACGGAAGCGATAGCCAGATGTTCACACTGGGAGGGGAAACCTTACGATAGCGAGTGATACCCATAGAAATGTACAATCTATATTGCTAGGTATTAAATTTCTATCATGATTCCGCGCGAATTGGGAGATACCATAGCAAGTCAACTTGCGATTTGGTGCGATCTTGATGGACTGCTTCCACTAACACTCACTTTTTCCTTTGATTGTGCATTTATTTACAATACATCAATAATTGTATTTTTTTAATATTTATTTAGATCTCAAACAAATACCTAGATCACTCTGTATGTAAACGAAGTCACTCCGGGGTTCTTATTCTTAACACAACCCTCTTCATATTCCTTACCTTCACATCACTCCTGCCTTTCATCTCGTACTATTCCAATTTTGGCCGTAAATCGTAAGAAAATCCTTCTTACTCCTTCTCGATTTCAATTAGCTTTCTCTTGTCACAAGTATTGGGCACAACAATTTCTTTCATCCTCATAACACATTCTACCCTTTCTGGTCCGTGTAATCGCGATCCCACAATTGAAGCTCCGGTGTATCTTCTTTCTCAGAATCACATGTAAGTTCTTCTTTCTTCCCTAGTTTCTTTAGGTATTTGCAAAAGTTTCCATGTTATCATATATTGTTGGATGAACTCCCTCCATAAGTTGTTCGTTCTTTTGTGCGTTTACTCCACCTTATTTGCTGTTCTTCAATTAACTTCTTTTTATGAGGGATCAACGGTAGTGCAACTCCTGAGCAGATTCTTCAGTATTGTCAGGGGTAAAAGAGACACAAAGATTTTGGGAATATCGCAAAAATGTGATTCTGCCGCCCCTTCTTAAATATATTTCAAGTTACTTGGAAGCTCAAAAAGGAAAGCTAAAGAAGGAAGGAAAAAGCAAGAAGATAGCCTCGGTATATCTTTACTTACTTACTAATTATTATAACTTATTATTTACTGATGTATTAATTCATAGTTAATTTTATTACTACTACCTATACATAATTACTTACTTGTAATATATGTATTGTACTTGCTTATCCTGACCGTTGGTTTTCCGTGGTTTCCAACGGTACTCAACGAATATTCTAGTCGCATTATTCCGCCTTTTTTTCTCATAAAACTTAAATACAACAAGCAACTAGAACATTCGTTCAGAGTGAATACCAGGGTACAGTATGCACAGCCCAAGGCATATTCGGGCTTAAACATAGGTACATCAATAGCTCCGCCAATATTCTTTGCAATTGTTTGTTTGTTTATGAATATAAAAATATCTAATAAAGCCCTTTTGAATTGAGCTTCTTTTTCAATGTATCGGATCCTTTCCCTCCATCCACCTCTATTTCCTGCTCGTTACCATTCACCATTCTTTTCTTTTTCAAATACCAATGTAGTTTTAATTTATTTAAGTACAGGTCTATTGACATTATTCCCATTAGTACCTGCAAGACATTAGTCGATACACCTTCTGTAACACCCACTAAGTCCCATCAAACAGACGCTTCGCAAATTTTCCATTCTACGTTCAACATTACATACGGCTAGTTTTACAGTACACACTGCAGTTTCCTAACCTATTATTGATCGCAGACTCCCTTCGTACAAGCTTATCATTTCTTCATTATTTATATTAAGCTTACTGTGCCATAAAAGTGCATAATGGATCCTTTTCACCTAGTTCTTTAAGTATTTAACGTGTTCTTCAAATCTCAATCGGGAACCCTACATTATTCCCGAGCACTTTATTTTCCGCACCACTTTCTTTCTCCCTAACAATTTGATGATTGGATTTCTCCTCTTTTACCGACCATTCAAACCACACACACTTAGTCTTTTGTTATGATAATTTCAATTGCATTTGGTCACAATACATGACGCATTCTGACAGGGTAAAATGAAGCTCACCAATAGGTACGGCGTTGGGAGGAGGTCCAGGGGGTGACGCGGGCGACGAAGTCTGTGGCATCGGCGGCTCCAACAGACACACGCAGTTGTCCTTATTGGAACAAGTGCATGCTCCTGGTCCTCTCTTGATGCCAAGTCCATGGGAGTTGTACTCGATGTGGACTGCGTTGGCGTCTCGCTTTACGCAGTCCTGCAGCAAATGAATACATTTTGATGTCACTAAAATAGTATTAAGAGTAATATTCTTGTAAATCATGAAAATGGTATTACGAAAAATGCTTCTAATTAATCTTGTTCACGTGTCCTCTCATGCGACGGGTTTTACTTAACCGAACGTAGTAATAAACGTGATATCGACAAAATTTTCAAAAGCACATTGCACTAAAATCGAACAACCGGACCAAAACCAGGTGAAATATTGTTAAAAATTACACGTCACCTTCTGAAATTCGCGAAGAAAACACTTCCCTATTGAACGATGGCGAAATTGTAACAAATCCACAGAAATTTTAAATTTGCAAATTTGGCATTACAAATTTGTTTAATTCTTATTTCTCGGAAGTAGTAAAATAACGAGTACAATATCTGAAAACGAAAGTCCTCCAAATACATCCACCCACGTGCCACATTCTATGTTCTCTTCTGAAACTAACTAGATGATATCCCCGAGTTTATTGTTAAATTTTCGTCCCACGTTAAATTAAATCCACTCATAAATAATTTTAACAGTTCTTTATCGGAAGGGGGTGTTTCCTAACATATTTAAAAGAGCTAAAAGTGAAATCTTTGCATATGAAAGCAAACATTTGGAAATTATCGATCAATTTTTCTACTACCCAAGTTGTTGGTAAACCCAGCTAACCGGTCCACCTTCCAAGAATAGCCTGTCACCAATATATTTTTCATGAATAATTTTGTGAAGTAAATTTTAACATTATAAAACCATTTCGTCTAACATTTTTTAGATATGTATATATTACCGAATATTGAATAGGAACAAGCTGCTAGAAAATGACGTTTTGCACTACTTGTTCACTCAATGATAACACATTCTATTTTATACAACTAAAGTAAAAGTTCTTTGTGGGCGACAAGCTCAAATGTAATTAATCTTGGTACTTATCTAGCCGCCGTGGATGAATTCCAATGACCGACCGCACAGTTTTTATGTTTCGGTGCAAATAAAAAAAAGTATTAGGAGTTTGTGTTGATAAAATAACCTTTTTTGTAACAAACAATATATTTATTAAACTTTTAATAAATATACTTCTTATATTCTTTTAAGTAGGAGTGTTTCATGAATCATATTCGTCTATAATAAATAGCTGTTGATGTAATTGTTAATGTTCATTTGGTTTTTTTCGATAGTGGCGATAAATTGGTATATATAACGAGATGTAGAAATTGATGAAAAAGATTAACTTTGTTCAATATAATGTAATTTTTCTTTAATTTTATATTGTTTGAAGTATAAAAAATATCACAAATATTACAATAAAAATTTATTTTAAGTTGTTCAATAGCCTACAACAACAACACACTCGTAGTAAAAATTAGAGATACCCGAGTTTCTATAGTAAACCCTGGAGATCGTCATGAAAGGCAGGCATAACAATATTTAGCTTATGTTATCCTGGATGTTCACTAATACTGCTTGATTTTATATAGATTTATATTTAACGCAACGAAACTACATATCCAACGCTTGTGTATGAGAAAATAAACACAAACTTGTATACAATCCTGCAGTTCCCTCTTATAATGTGTAAGAATTAATTTTCTCGACTATTTGTTTTCTGACGACACTAATTTGAAAGGATGAATCCGCATAAAGCATATAACGAAACAAATAATTTGTTGATGACATTTCATTTTACTTTTCATTATACACTGTCGGTTTCGTTGTATATTTGGGAGAGCAGAAGAATTTCACCCAGATTTGTATCACAACCACTTTTCCCAACAACAAATTCATCTATCGGTCATTTTGTTAAGAAGAAAGAATTATAATTTTTGACACTTCTTAAGTTCCTCAATAAATGAAATAACACTTTTAGTGATTAAGATAACTTCTTACAACTGAAACTATCTCAATCATCAAATTATCTATGATGCATGTTATGACCAAATATTTTTACGGATTCGAGAAAACCTTCGGTTATTGGAATTCACCACTTTAGAAATATTTTTTCATAAAAGAGTTTAAAATGCAACTATTATATTTTTTCATCACAAAGATATAGTAGACCAGTAAATGACATTAACATCTATTTTTTTAGTATTAGAAGCCCTCAATTTTTTTATATTTGACAAAAAAATTGATTGACGAGAGGATCTGAAAAAGAATGTCACCTTTTCGCAAAATATTATTTTAGTAACTAACAATTAATACGTAAAATTTCATCATTGCGTATTTACTAAAAATATATTTTAAAAAGTATTAGTATTTGAAACATTTCAGTGGGTGTAGGAAGTAAAAATCAATGAACAGTTCGTATTCTGAAAATGACATGGTCAGCATAAATTTTAATATTAAAACTATATATATGAATAGGGTATTCAATTGTATGTATGTATGAATAGGGTATAAACCTGAACTGTAAATATAGATTTTAACAAAGGTAAAATTCGTCTTGTACTTTATCACGCCATTGCTGTAGTGCTTTTTAAACAACTTATAACAATTTCAAAAACTCTTTTCTTGCATGATTGTGTTGTCTTAAGGCTCATATTAATTTAGTTTTATGTGTACTCAACATTGGCACGGTTGTGTACATAAATTCTGTAGCCCCATCCTGGCCCGGATTTTTCTGCGTTTTTCCTTCTGGTAGAGGTGGATTTATCATACAGGTTCTCTAGGCTTTGTCTAGGGGCGGGTCTATTGTAACAATAAATCGTGAATTTAGTGTTATTTCAATTTTTAAGCACTATACTCAGAATAATCTATAGTTCGATAATAACTTACATGTAATTTTTTGCTTAAAATTACAAACATATTGACATTCTATTAGTATTATAACTCGCAGCTAACTTTTTATCTTATCTAGGAATTTTTGCTGAATTTTTTGAATCCGCCTCTGCCTTAGGGCCCTTGATCGGAATTGATGGGATGGTCCCTTGCTTGCTTCCGGAGAGTAAATTAGTTTTTTTCCCTCCACGTGGTCATACGCAGTTTGTACTGTTTTTTGACAATAAATTTATTATTATTATAGATAAAAGTAATTTTTTCGTGTAATAGACGTAATACAATAAACAAATAGACATTTTGGGTGAATCTGGCAACCCTAAATAAAACTATGCTTAGTTCCTTTTTTAAATATTTTATTGCTGTTTCAATTTGAGTCAATTCTTCACAACATAGTTATTTTCAATAATAATTTGTATTATTTAAATTTTCTTTTATTACGTAAGCGTAGTTTTATGTGCGTCAGACAATTTTCTATATTTCGTTATTTGAAATAGATACACGTCTTGCTATATAACTAGGTTACGATCATTTTAATTGGCGTTAAACGTTCGATGTTGCAGCATGTCACTCCCGAATTCACTTCGAAAATACTCTTACTAATTATCACTCATTTTACAAGAGTGTATAGCTTATTATCATTGCGAACACGGTTTTTGAACAATATAATTCCTCAAATCGCCGAATGAGTGCATCATCCTACTCTAATATAATCTAATAAAATTATTATTTGGAATTATTTGGAATGTCTGGTGCATTGAAAACGTAGAAAGTAAACGAAGAAATTATTTGCAATTTCAAAGGACACTTATTAAGCGTTATTGCGATTAAAATACGATGTATGGTTAATATTGATAAATTACATGAGCAGGAAAACAATTAAAATTAGCTCCTACTCAGATGTAAAACTTCACTAGCAATAATATTGACTATGAAGCTAACTAAAATGTCCGACAGAGTTCAGTTGAATTACGTGAGACGTACTACAATCCACGGACGTATAATCTTCGTGACCGAATTGTTGAAGCATAATTACATAAAGACTTTGAAAAACGTTGTTGTGAAGTGTATGACCTAAAAGTGAAATGAAAACCAAAAAATTCAGAGGTCTTAACTATGAGCTCTGTTTCATTTTGTGTAATGTGTATGTTCCTTCTGCCTGGATTTTAGAACAATTTGTAATTACACACATATCAGCGTACAGTAGTGAAAGCTGTATGTATTTTTGTAAGTTTACTTTATGGTAAACATTTTTGTAATAAATGAAAGCAGGGAGATATAGAAGAGTTTGGACAAAATGAGCTAAACATTCAGACCTGTTGACGGTTGTTTTAATACCCACTGTAAGGTCAAATATATCAATTCTCAAATAAACAATTTTTCTTTGAATGTTGATGCAAATTGTTGTAGGTTTTTGTAACAATGCAAAAAATATATATTTTTTACGTTTTCTTTGTGAATTGTTTTAAAAGTCTCTTTTTATATTCTGGGCAACGTCGGTAAGTCCTGCAAAACTCTATTATTATATACTATCGTATAATAT
>NNCF01126608.1:306982-357703 GCA_002313205.1 Laupala kohalensis | reverse complement strand
CCAAACCAGCATTCTACAACTACCGGCCTCTCCAAGCCTGCCGTCTGTTCTACAAAATATGCAGCTGCACCATTCTGGTATCGTATCACTAAACTCAGACCTCTCAAACCATAAACTCTCAATTCATTCAGTGCACTTCAATGTATTTTTCAAGTGTGTTTGATTAGTTATTTATTCAGTTTTAAGTAAATGTTTATTTATTTTTATACATATTTGTCTATTTATTTGTTTTTATTAAGTCACGGTATTCCATGTGGTCCATAAAAAATTAGACAACTATCATTAGCATCGGGTCCATTTCCCGCTAGTATTAGAACTTTGTGGGATGCTCAACCCAGATGTGTTTTTATGTATTTGTTAATACTACAATAATGCTATCTCTTTATGTTCCTGTGGCATGTCTTTTAATTGTGAATTTTTTTCTTTTAGGTGTATGTATGTATCGGGTTATTTTACGAGTATAATTACAGAAAAGTTTCTACATTTAAATATAATTCCTACAGAAAACTTAAAGGAAGAAACGAAAATGCAAACAAACAACTACTGTTTCCCGCGCATTTGAGAAAGGGAGAGTTGATTAAGTTAAATCAAATAGTGAAACTAAGTATGTTCAGCTAACAACGTTATTCATGTTCAAGTTTCCGTTCTTTATCTTTCTATAGATATTCAAGTAAACTGTTAGATATATGATTTTATGTCTTTTTTAAAATTTAAATATTGACAGACAAACCTTAAATTATCAAATTGGTCATAATATAAGAAACCCATTGGAGGAAATTAAAGAGTATATAACTAAAATGTTGGATTCAATTCATTTAAAGTTCTTTAATATTGGCAGATATAAGAAAAATAAATTATCAGTACCACTAAAATTTCAACCCTTTTTTCAATAATTTTATGCATATTTATTTGGAGCTACTAACAAAATGTGTTTCGTTTCACTTACCTCCCTATTTAGTGTTGAAGTAAAATTTTCCTGATACGTTAAAATATATAATAAATGTAAAATTTGCTTCTACATTTTAACACCAAAAACAAACAAAAAAACTTATGATTGAGGTGTCATAAGTGTGTGATAGATCTTAATTATAGAGAAAAGTGTATTTCGTTATATCTACGAGATTCAGAATAGGAGGAGGATATTGAGGTGATATCACGGCATGCAATGCTAAACTCATGGCAGCAGTTGGTGACCTTTTACTACGGCAACAGTTTCGGCGTGTAGTGGAAAGGGTCGACTTTCCTCATGATTGTCAATAGTGAGCGGAGAGCAGACGCCAAAAAGTGGTAACTTTCTCGAATTTTTTCCAGTCTCCCAGTGTGCCATCGTCGGAAATATTTAGACATGACAAATTATTAGTCTATATGTTTAAGTATAAAAAAAGTTAGGATCACTTTCGACCTGCGATTGTTGAAAGTTTCCTTGTCAGCACCGCGATCTGACGATTTTTATCACTTCGTAACTTTTTGTTACAACTCGACATATGAGAAGAAAATAGGAAGGTATTTATTTGTCTTGTATGCAAATGTGTTGGAAATACCTGTGGACACAGAAGATTGTCTCTAGTCTCCAATTCGTCACATTCTCCATCCGGACACGTGGCCACATCCGGGGTGCACGTAGAGTANTAGTCTCCAATTCGTCACATTCTCCATCCGGACACGTGGCCACATCCGGGGTGCACGTAGAGTAGTTGGCATTTGCGTAAGGCAATGGAGTACCTCCAGAACGCCAGGAACATGCATCCTCGCTGCGGCCGTTACTTTCTCGTGTTTTCCTGCATAAAAATATTTAACATACTTAAGTTCCGTTCTTTGTCCTGGTTTTACAAGTGATTGCCGTATGGTGGTATACGGATAACTGACAAAGTTCTACGTGGTAATAAGCAGACTTGAGAAAGCAGTTGCAGTTGCAGAATGAAGTATAGTCAGAGGAATAAAAAATGGTTCTCTTCAAATATTTATTACAAAATTATAAGCTTATTGATTAACGAGTGTTCCCCTCAGGAAACATTCAGGTTCTCCAACATACGAGGAATAATT
This sequence comes from Laupala kohalensis, assembly GCA_002313205.1. Classification (NCBI taxonomy): domain Eukaryota; kingdom Metazoa; phylum Arthropoda; class Insecta; order Orthoptera; family Trigonidiidae; genus Laupala; species Laupala kohalensis. The sequence goes on along the minus strand of NNCF01126608.1, from coordinate 355,660 downwards.
TATACTCGAAGAGTTTGAGTGACACAGTCCAATCGACTGGAGAGGGAGTTACTTTCCGTTCTTATATGGGTGCAAAGGCACTTCACTTGCTCGAATGAAATTTCTATTTCACTCGAAAAAGATAATTAAAAGTTTATGAGATATTTTTTTCCGTTTGAGTATTAATCATTCTGCGTATTTATTTTGGAGGAAAGACATTTCTTACCTTTTTGTGTTACCCGCAGTGCCTTCAGGAACAACCCGTGCAGAGCCTACTCCTAGACCGCAATGTGAAATACATTTCTGCTTTGTAGAGAATATTGCACAAAAATGAGGTAATGTTTCAGGATCCGCATGAGAGACTTGTGTGCAAGCTCCTTGGTCCTTCGTGTCTTCAGATCCTTTGAGGTGCACATTCAGAGTCCATGTATCTTCCTCGCCTGTGGTCCAATACCAGTGAACTTGAACACTGGTGAACAAGATCAAAGCATACAATACAAATAAGGTAAACGAAAAAAATTCAGTACACAAAAAACAAAATTACGCACAATTGATTTCTCTGTTTGCATGTATCTGTGGGTTTCTCATATACAATTATTCTGATTAATAAGAATAAAAGTTTTCTAAAATTTTGCAGAACAATACTGTATACTCAGTGTATTAAATAACATGATTGCATGGAAGATGCAGTGATTGGCGACAAATTCATGGCGATTGGTACCAATGATTGGTACACATTTATACATTCACAACTCACTGTCAAATTATAATATAATTTTCGATAAAAATAATAAAGATATTGGCAAATAATTGATGAAGAAAGATTTTTATCCCAGATAATGGAGGAATATAATCCGTCAAATAAGAAACGAAAGCGTCAAATTCATTTTTGTTTTGTTTTAGAGTAATTAATATATGTGATACGATTATTGTCAATGTCTATGCAAAGCAATTTTTAAACCTAGAATAGAAAAACTATGATTACTTTTTTTGAAAAAGAATTCCCAAAAGCATGTGTAATTTGAATTCAGCATATTTTTTACAAGAACAATGTAAAAAATTAAACCTAAACTACTCACTTTCATAGATGCATCTCTTTGTATACAGTCGAAGTCTTTACCTTTTTATGTTATTTTTTATATTCTAAGGAATTTGAAAGAGAGATCATGAGTTCTTTTAAGTTTAATACGTAAGTCAAAGCTTAGAACGTTGGGTCGCAAATATTGTGCCTTACTCATACACATCTTCAATATACCTGTACAATAAATTTCAAAATTACGATCTTATTTCAGTTTACATATAAACCTTGTACATACGTGCCTGAACTCTCCCCATTAAAACAATGGTAAATCGCTATAACTAAACTAATATTGTCTTAACTAATTAAATATATAGTTAAAACTTTTTATTGGTTCTAAATTTACCTATTGATATTTTAAGTATTACATTAAGTATTATTTCTTTAATATTTTGGTATTCCATAGATTGAGTAAAAATGAATTGAATAATAAAAATACAACCCAACGAAAATTATATACAATTATAATTGTCACACAGATTTGAAGAATACCTTCGTTTTGAGCCGCAGTAGCTCATCTACAAATAATAAGGTCCGGATCAGAAGTATTTTGGAGGTCCCTATTCAAGCTCCACACAACAGTGTTGCAATGCTGATTTTGAAATCGGAGTTGTATTTAATAAGAATATCAGCTAATAGTAGTTTTGCTATTATAATAAAATTAATGTATAAATAATTTAAGTTGTAATTTATGTCTTTATTTAATTTTTAAAAACCTCATTTGAGGCCCCTTAGAGGATGAGACCCAGGGTGGATCACCCCACCACGTCTCCGCCTAGATACTTTTCTGTTGTGTTGGCACTCACGTGAATGTCTCCGGAGCCGTCACCAAGGCGCTCGGGTCGTGGACGAAGACGATACCACTCTTGGGAGTCACGTCCAGGGCCCCCGGTGGCGCTTGGTGTGCGTCGAGGGAAAAGTTCGTCATGGCTCCCGAGGCGTGGGGATGTTGTGTGGTAGGTGGAGGAATGGCGCGCGCCACGCGAGCGAGACGCGCAGCCCAACGAGGAAGGATGACCTCCCGTGCGAATGGGCCCTCCCACGACGCACCAGCGTCACCAGCAGCGGCGATGGAGAATCGTGTGGTGACAGGTGGGGGCTCATCACCAGCGATGATGGTCAGCGTGAAACGGACCTTCATGAGGTTACAGAATGGTACACAATTTAATAAAGAAAATATACGGTTTTTAATTCAACTATACCAAAAGAATTATAATTTAGGACCATTTTTGAATGGTCGTAATATACACTCTGTTTCGACTCGAGATTGAAGTCTTCCTCCGATGAAAACAAAAACAACAAATACTAACACGGCAACAGAACAATTGTTCATAATATTAAAACCAAAAAGGTCATAGATTACAATTTGTTTCTTTATCTAAATTGTGTGTTGTAGGTATACTGTAGAATTAGCTTCAACTCAATACTAAACTGGTATCGTAGGGATTGCACAACCCCAAATTTGACAGATTTTCTTACAATTTAAGAGTAGTAGGCATCCGTCGGTTTGAGTAATCTTATTTCGTCGCACTTATGGTGTCTCATAACTTTGGAGGGTGCAGGTATGCGCTTGTTGAGGGTGTCGCGAACCCCATTCCAGATGGAAGTTAAGAAGCACGTGTTTTCTTGTGATATGTTAATTAGATGCATATAAAAGATGTTTTTAAAAGGATACATTCGTTAAAAGCTTTAAAAAAGACATTTTCCCCATATTATTGTTTTTAAAGAAAGACATTACGTTGATGCTTGTTGAGAAGAATATTGATATAAAAATAGTTGATAAGATAGGTGTGTAATTTACCGTTTATGAAGGTTTAAGTAGTCAAAATGATGAGAATGGCTTATTAGGGGTAAATTTTTCTTGCTGAACCCGCTATTTACGAATGTCAAATTTACCAATTAAGAATAAAACTTTGGTCCCTGTTGCTGCCCACTCCAGATGGAAAAAAAATCTTTTTAGAACAAATCTCATTCATGTTGGCAAAGTCGCTATTTTTTTCGGCAACCCGGTATTATAACAAATAGATGACTATTTGGTTATCTTTTTAAAGGGAAGAACGCATTTCATGATTTTGCATGGAGGTACAGAAATGTCAAATGCGTCCCTGATTTTGGTCCTTGTGATCAAAGGTCTCCTGCTTGCTTCCGGACAGTAAATATTATCCTCCACGTTGTCATACGCGTTTTTGATAAACTATATATTTCATTATTAACTTACTTTCGGATGCAATAAACTAAACTAAAATATTACAAATTTATAATTTTTTTCTCACATTACAATTTAAATTGCCTAAAATATCTTCAGAGTTAAAGACTTTGTAAGAAAACTAGTAATTAGCAATCACGCGAGTTGTCAAATCTCTATTAAGCCAATCTCCCCCAGATTTGCTTTTGCCATTTCCCTGTCCCAATATTTGACATAATGGAGGTATACAGCATATCTTGGTGTATCGGCTTATATTTCGTTTCCGATTTAATATGTGGTAAATACATTTTTTTAATTGAAATAACCTCATTTAAATTATATTTCTATTATAACTAATGAGATTTTCTCATGTATTTATGGGAGCAGAAATTTTCATATAGTGTGTATTATTAGAGACGTGATCATGTTTTCAATTGTAAAAATAGTTGGAAGGTGTTTTTTCTGTGGAAAAAATGGTCAGAGTGCGCGTAGACGTGTGGCGTCGCTCATTCGCGAATAACGGAGCTTCTTTCTTCTTATTTAGACAAAATACTTAAGTCGTGAGATCATGAACCATCTTCAGTCACAAGAGACTCGAATATAAAAAAAAAAATCTCCTGCTAACGCCAAAAAAATTGACTCTATAATGGTATACATTGACAACGAAGACAATTATATACCCCGCATAAGGGAAATGAAGTTGACAATGTCCTTTAATGTGTATTCTCTATTTATTTCGGAAAATTTATCTGATTTCTTATTCTTAAGAGTAAAATAGCGTAATATTAGTTATAGTTAAACATAAAAATATTTATGAACTCATGTTGTTCATGATTTGGGCATTGTCTAAATAATACTTCAGAATCTTTATTTTCTTGTGTATTGATCATTGATTTTCATTACGTGTTATACAATACAGAAAATATTTTCAGGCAACAAATCATGAAGTTTACAAAAATTCTTGTGCCGACAGTAATCGAAATATGACCACAATATTTTTAAATTCAATGTACTTTATCCACTACAATTAATCGGTAATTTTGATAATTAAATGAATTTTTTGGAGGGTTTTAACTTTGATTATATAATCGTAGTCTTTGTGCGGTTATAAATTTTTAATTCTACTTTTTCCTTAAATATTCTCATAGACTACAGATATAAAAATTAGGGAGCAAAGAGGTGAAGTGTGAATACTAACCTGACTGTCAACTCCAGGACGGAGGTGTTCCATGGTGGTATCAGTGAAAACTAATGTCACATTGTATTTATAGTTTTCTGGAAGAGTGCGATTTTCCTTGGGTATCAAACCTGGGAATGGAATAAATAAAAACATTGTAGTTCGTCTGTCCAATGGAATCCAATCAGTCTACATTTATGAGTTAATCGAAAACTTAAAATTAAACTTCCACAAAAATTTAAGCTTGTATTTGTGTGAATCTGTGCTGTGCCTCAAATGTTGAATTTATTTGTTTGTTTATCATAAACTTGCTACATTGCATCTTATTTTATATACTATATTTACTTAATAAAATAACACTATGCATACTAATATAAAAATATGAAAATGTGTGGTTCTGTTTGCTACCTTTTCACTGAACTGTACGTGATGTAATTTGGCAAGGAGATCTAAACTATCTCCTTGAAATGATCAGGACTAACTTTTATTTTAAAAATATGTGAAAAGAAAGATATTTTTTCACGATATATGTTGATGAAGTCAGAAAAAATCTGCTATTTTCCCTGAGTCTGTTTAAACGGTTAGAGATATGTGACAATTATGAATGATAAAGTTGCTCACTTTAAGAGTTTTACAAAAATATCCGTGAGAGCATATGTCTATCTACAAAGGTTAACCTTAATTATCGGAAAAGATTTATTAAAATTCTTCAATTTAAGAGAGTAATTTAAGAAGAGAAAGATCATAAGAAAGAAGATAAATCATATAATTAATGAGTTTTTTGTTTTGTGCATTTAAGAAAGATAAATAACGTTTTTAAATCGTCAAATTTGGACGAATAATTTAGATTTTAACAAAATGGTGCAGCCACACTGCCGCCGTTTTGTCTTGCCTCGGAAATGAAAGACCGACCGGCGCGGCTCACGGCAAGTGGGTTCGTTCTATCCGACATGATAAAATGTATAGAGACACTTCCGATGTTATGTCCGAGTTGGACCAACATTGGGGTAAGGGGGGTATAAACAGCCCATGGGAAGGGAGGGTCATATTAAAGTGTTCAGTCGAAAAAGTCGGGTTTAATCTATAACCTTGTAGATAAACAATGACATGATGCCATATAAATAGATGTTCAGAACATATGAGATTCAAGTATCCTTAACTCTCCCAAAGTTGTGTGCTAGGCTAATTGGTGACATTTCGATTGATTTGTTTCTCTCACAGACAACTCTGCGTTGCTTGCTCAAGGATGGTTTCATCCAAGGATTTATTTATTCTTGCTGCTGGAGGCGAAACTCAAAATGGTGTATTAAACTTGTATTAAACTTGTATTGTTATGAATTTGTAATATTAGTATGCTGGCATATGTATTTAAAAACCAGAAAGTAAAATTACTATGAATCTTACAATATGTATAGATTTAATTTTTTCTTGAGTAAAAGCAAGTTGGTCTTAGAAAAATGCCGGGTTTGTTAAAAAGAAAAAGAAGGGGCATTAGTGTTCGTTAAAAAAGTGAGATGTTTGTGAGTGGAAGTTTTGTAAAAGAGTGAAAGAAGTGATATTTCCAACTGCAAGTGCTATCCTCTATCTGAACTTAAATAACATGGAATATAATTTTTCATTTGATTAATGAATCATTTACAAATATTGAAAACTAGATGTTGTATGTGAGGAGTAAGTTACCACAGCGTGCCAGTGAATGAAAGAAGCGCCAGCGGAAGTCTGAGTTCAGAAACTGTTTGCATTGCACGCGCCATAGGTTCAAGGCGTCGTCCACGACGGTGCCCTGCAGGCGCTGATGTAGGCGGGAGTCAGGGTCGTGGAGTAGCAGCTCTGACAGGGCGTACTCCTTACCCTGCGCACGCATAAGTACACGCCTTTCAAATTACATGTCTCATGGCATGAAGGGAAAGGTACAGAGCTGGTGACTCGATCTGCGCGCAAGGTCTCGCACACAAGACTTTGCGCCCAGGGGAGGAGCGGGGCTATAGTTCTAAAACATTGACTCACTATAATAATAATAATAATAATAATAATAATAATAATAATAATAATAATAATTCACACTCGTATAGAAAATGATCCACACGAAAGTTATATGTGCGAAATGTATCTTTTATTATCCTTCTTTGCTCTGTGAGAGGTAAAAAAGACTAGGAATTGCTAGTGGTTACGATTAGTTAGTGAAGACGAGGGACTTGGAGACAGGCTCAAACTGGTTTATGTACGTAGGCTAAAAATGCCCAATGTGCAGCTCCGAAAGTTCTAGCAAGGGTGTGTCAGCACTGAGCCCTATCTACCGAGACCCGGAGAGAAGTATTGTCCCGGCAAAGAGTCTCCAAACCCAGTCTCCGAACTTCGGCAAAAGCTCTCCTCGTTGCACCAAGGGCCTCACAGTCCAGGAAAATGTTACTGTCCAAAATTTTTTTTTATTTTGTCCTGGGTTCAACGATAACAGGCAAATAGAGAATGCGCGCAGATCGAGCTTCCGGATCGTAGGCAAAGCTGGTAGCCACTAGGGGTGCAAGCATTGGGAAGACACCACAATGGCTAGACGATGTGTTCCAAATCATCAAATACTTTTTATTTTGAACCTAAAAAGTTAAAGCACTTATGGATATATAAAGTATTATACTTCTCATTAAAAGATGTGAAAAGAAATTATGCTGACTTTACAATGTTGTCCAGTGCCTCTCATTTTATTTGCTGGGTGGGCGTAATGGTTACTTTCTTTCAGAGGTTCTAGAATCCTCAGGTTTTATGTACCGCTCTCCAGGAGAAAAGTCCGTTGGAGGCTGAGCCTGAAGAGGACAAAAGCTTGAGATAGCGTCAAGAAATTTATTTCCTTTTCTTTCTTTATTACATTCATACATACAATTAACTAAAAAACTATGTCAGGAAATCAAAATAGAAAATAAATAGTACCGTACATTTAGATTTTTCATTTGAATATCTTCCGACAATTCTAAATAGGATAACTCCGGTGTTTAAGTACTTTCTTGTAGTAAAATACTTCCGCATCCCCTCATATTACCCCTAATGGCAACCAATAGCTGACTACTAGACAATGTCAACTGAACGACTGATAGAAGGGCCAGGTTTTGGTCACAAATGCGACCATGTCATGTGTAAATCCATTCGCTTATCTGCCAATGCGCAACGTTCAACCTTTAGTGGAGATTACGGTGACGTTGGTACTACTTCGCTACTCGACATCGAAATTCAGTATCCTGGATTTAAGTGCGAACAAAGGGATCTGGGTAGGAAATGGGTTCCTGATTAGGATTCTGCTCTATGATATGATTAGGATTTTCTTCCTGATGCAGCAGAGACATCGAAGTAGTCTCTCGCAGTCATTCACACTTTTTATAATTAGAAATGCAGTTACATTATGTTCGTAATTAGTTTATAAATTATTATTAAAAATTTTGTAAATCGACAGTTTGTAATGTGTTAGAAAAAACATTCAATGCTTTTTTAAACAGTATAGGAACTGCGACATCAGAGACAGGGATATCTTATGAATGCAATGGATGTAAATACTTTTATTCTATAAATTTTCAGAAATATTTTAAATTGAAATTATTTCTATTAGAAATTTCTACGCCACTTGTGTCTGGCAGCTTATATCTAAATGCAATCTTTAAGAATCCAAATATAGTCACTGTAAAGTTTTAAATGATAAATGATCCTAATTCGTCTCACATTTTACTGTGGTAAATTATTTTGCAATTTCCCCATGAGATATGCAAGATGTTCTCTAAAAATGTGACACCCATTTATGTTGAAATAAACAGAATTTTTACGAGTAAACATTTTTTGACAACGCCTAGGGATATGCAGACATCTGTTCTCTTTTGATAATACCAAGGGGTCATAAAATGTGGATAATTCTGTTTCATTTCAAAATACATGTTTTTGCTTTTATTTCTAAAAGCCAAAAATCCTCAAGAGATTCACCTCGGAAGATAAAAAAATAATATAATCATAAAATCATAATCTGAACTTTGAATAGAAATCAATCACTGTTATTTAATTTTCTATTTTCCCCAAAGATCAACTTCTTTTCCACCTGGTATCCAATATGTGGTCAGTTGTGTATCAAAATCTGTTGAAAAAAGGAAATTTGATAGGGAGAAGTATTAACTCAAAATTAGAAGTTAGTCTTGCGTGATGTCCATGGCTCCAGACAAGTTCCCGCGAATTCCGTCATTTAGAATTTTTTTGCGTAAATAATCGTTCTTTAGCCCCATTGATTTGTGTTGAAAATGTTGCCATATTCAATTGTCTAAACGATTACGAACCAATCCACGGATGATAAACAAAACAATGAACTTGAAGAAAATGAAAGACAATGGGTAATATTTTCTTTAAAAATCAACAATGATAATTTAATGCTATTTTCAGAATATTTTGTTGAAATAATCTGGTTAATATTTTTATACTGAAGTACATTAAAATTCGTTTGTTGCAGTTATCCTAAAGTATTGTAATCTAATATTGTTCGATTACTTCCAGGTTTCGAAAATTCAAATTTCTGTTGTGTACAATAGTATAATATTTTTTGTGGACAGGGAGTCACCCCACTGTAATACGTCACTTGCGAGGACGAGATCAGGAGAATAAATCCCGCTTGGTCTTATCACTTGCCTCTATTAGATGGTGGGTTTTCAAGTACACTTCCTGGTGGGGTAAATGAGGCTCTAGAGGATTATCGTCGCGATCCACGATGTCGACAGTTGCGTTCCACGTGGCTCTCATTGCCTCCATTGCCTCTCCTGAAGGGTTGCACGCGACAAGTGCTCGAGGTTTCGGACGCGGAGCTGGCTTCGCTTCTCGGTCGAGAGGTAGTGCGGTCCGCAACCGCCAGGTGTCATTTGCGTTCAGCACCATCAGCTCACTGGGAGAGGCTGCAACAGATAACTGGGTTTTCTACAACTTTTACGAAAAAGGTATTTCTGTACAAGTTAAGTGATACAAATTACCTTGATACTGTATTGGACCGACTAAGTATTTCTTTTTTTGTTTTCGTTATTGTAATCGACTTGCTTTTTAAAACTAAATTTAAAAAAAACTAAATAAAAATGACCCGACTAAATATTACATTATTGTAATCGATCTGCCTTTTAAAACAATATTCAAGTTAGATTTTTGTTAATTTACACAAAACTTTACTTCCTAATTTGACATACCTCATTTCCAAAATCCTACTATTAGATTGTAAAATCATGGGGAGTATATATGGAAAACATGTTTATTATCCAGTAGCAAGCGAGAGGCCATCCCACCAAGTCGATCAAATCGAACTCGAAATAATCGGCATGAGATTAATGTACTGTATGTGAGTGTATGTAAGTCAGTGTATTCTTCATGCTAAATCCTGGGAGCGGGTCCAGTAGCTCCGAAATGTTTCCTTCGTGAGCGCTCTGCCGTGTACTCCTAGAGCATACTAGGATAAAAGGGAGGGAGGGGGAGGCACATACCGGAATTTTATTATTTTTCAAAAGTGTACAAAACAATAAACTCACAACGTTATTGAGATATAAAATTATCAACTTTTACGACCTTTTACATTCAACGTTGTCTGCTTTGGACTTCATTTTTTGAAAAGGCCCAGGACATTCGACACATTTATTATTATCAAGTTCCAATCCTAAACTGTCGCCAGTGCCCATTATAGGAACACTTTCATTAATATTGGAAAATTATTCATATTGTAGTTGAAAGAGAAAGGACATAGCTACTGCATCTGTGCCTCAATACAAGTGTGGCATCTATTAAAATGTGAGGAGTAGGATGCCATCCCACAATTTGGGGTCATGTGAACGATGCAGGACAACAGCAAGCGTAGGGCATTAATCTTTGCTTGTAATACTAAAATATCTACGAAAAACTATACTACAATAATTTTGAAACTTGCCAACTAGGTGTGAAGAATAAATATTGAAATATGCTCAGAGAAAAACTAGGAATGAAGTAATGAAAACACTTACAGCACATTTCACGTTACAGAAGCACAAAGTATACTAAGTTTGGCGAAAGAAGCGCTAACCCGATCTTTGCGACATCTGTCCCCCTATATGATAACGAAGAACGCATGAAACAAAAAACAACCCTTACGACAGGGAATGGACACATATATGATGGTATCATTAAGTATTTTCCATACATGCTTATAGACAAATGGTCATAGATAAGGATATATAATGCACTTATATCACAGATCGTGGTCAAAAGATTCTCATATGAAAGGTACTGAAGGGTGTCCATCGTCATCTATCTATTGTGCGTTTAATGCATTCCATGTGTCCTAAATAAGTCTTCATTCTTCTGGAATTTGCACTAAATACATTAATACTATTTAAGTGGTACTTTATGTATGTTTTACCCTGTGGAATAATCAATATTGGTCAGAAGATTCATCAACGGACCTTTCGGAGAGAACGATGGAGTTGAAAACCAAAATTTTGGAACACAGAGAAAATTCAGTTATGAGAAATTTATCATGCCTATAAACTCAAGAATGTATGCTTCATCTTTTGATGATAAATTTCATATTAGCTAGTAAGTGATTATACAAATATTGTTATCTCTACGATATCAGAAAAAAGCAGGGACACGGATACTAATAAATACTACACATCCATACCACCGAACCATCATCAATGAATATATTTGCAACATATCAGTTTGGATTTATGAAAGAGTATTTATACAAATTATGTACGCAGAGTCGCGGGTACTCATCTAGCTCTGTTATAGAAATGAATTGCTATTAATAACTACTAAAACCAATCATATTGAAAATCTTCCTGGTATTTTTAGAAAAGCAAAACTTATAAAAATATTTTTAAATTTTTGTTTCAAATCCGTAGAAGTTGACGTTTGCCACGTTATTTATTTAATGACACGTTGTATCAAATTTCATGAATATAATTATTTTCATCCAATTCGTGCTATTTAGAACACAGTAATTATTATCAATTTCCAGTTAACTTAACAGTTTAAAATTAATGAGCCGTGAAATATGGGGTTTTGTGTTCAAAAGGGAATGTAAAATTGACATTAAATGCTTTCACATAAATTTCGCAAGTCAGTTACAAAACTTATTAAGTTTTCATTTTTCAAAATTATGTTAATAGCTTTTCATATTTTCTTTCCATGGGGCAGATTTCACAATTGAATGGGCTAAAATTACCATGGCAATACATTTTCAGTATTTGATTTATAATTTTATCACACTACATAATATGATTTATCTTATCACTAAGTAGAATTTCCGGGTTTGAATATTTCAATAACTTACTCGTGGTTTAATTATTTCAAAGGATGTTACAATCGTTGTGTTTTCGATTCGAACAATTAACTATCGCTTGATGTATTGTAATGCCTAAAATTTGTGTTGTTTCTATGTTTTGTCAGTGAATGAAATATGCATTTCAAGAAAATAATACTAAAAGAATAGTTATTTTGAAAGCATTCGATACTTCACGAAAGTTGCCGAATTTGAATATATTATGAGAAAAATTGCACTCGAGAAATTATTGAGCCGCAGTGTTGAATATAAAAGTTTGATGTTTAGTGAACTATCTATCTGATAGCTGTAATTGTACCACTCCTTTGGTCTCGAAAAAAGATGTTCAAAACACCTATGATAACAATACAATAACACCTACAATAAAAATAATTAGTTATGTAACACGTTGTGAGTTTCATTATGTTAAGTCACGAATGTATTTTGAAAATATACATACCCAGGGGTTTAAATTGGACTTTTTCTGGTACTTTCTCAAAACGTTTTCGAATTTGGCAATTAGAATATTTGTAAAACACGTAGAAGGAGCAGAAATCATCTAGGAATAAAAATACGGCTTATGCGCTTATCACAAAATAACTGTTAATTAAAAAACTTCTTGGTCAATGGTTATACAAGGTCTGTCCGGTAAGTAAGGCAAATATATTTCAGACAAATTTATGCAAGATAAAAGTACATACAAACTTTGATAACTCTTGAAAATAGTTCCATTGAGCATCTACACACTTTTTCCAGCAACTCTGCCATGCACGGTACGCGTTCTGGAAGGCGTCTTCGGGAACCTCGTCAAGGACCTTCGTCACAGCGGTTTGGATCTTTTCAATCGTCACATATCGGTTTTTTCAGGCGCTTTTAATNGTTTAGTGAACTATCTATCTGATAGCTGTAATTGTACCACTCCTTTGGTCTCGAAAAAAGATGTTCAAAACACCTATGATAACAATACAATAACACCTACAATAAAAATAATTAGTTATGTAACACGTTGTGAGTTTCATTATGTTAAGTCACGAATGTATTTTGAAAATATACATACCCAGGGGTTTAAATTGGACTTTTTCTGGTACTTTCTCAAAACGTTTTCGAATTTGGCAATTAGAATATTTGTAAAACACGTAGAAGGAGCAGAAATCATCTAGGAATAAAAATACGGCTTATGCGCTTATCACAAAATAACTGTTAATTAAAAAACTTCTTGGTCAATGGTTATACAAGGTCTGTCCGGTAAGTAAGGCAAATATATTTCAGACAAATTTATGCAAGATAAAAGTACATACAAACTTTGATAACTCTTGAAAATAGTTCCATTGAGCATCTACACACTTTTTCCAGCAACTCTGCCATGCACGGTACGCGTTCTGGAAGGAGTCTTTGGGAACCTCGTCAAGGACCTTCGTCACAGCGGTTTGGATCTTTTCAATCGTCACATATCGGTTTTTTAAGGCGCTTTTAATCCTGGGGAACAAAAAAATGTCAGTCGGGGCAACGTCCGGACTGTACGGGGGCTGCGGCAGTGTTGCAAAGTTATTCTTTGCAAGGAACACCCGAACGCGCAGAGCAGTGGGGCTGGGAGCGTTGTCTTGGTGGAGCGTCCAGATGACAGCGATCTCCCTTTTCGTGCGGATGACCATTTTCTCAATCTCTCCAGCACATCAGCGTAGTTTCATGAAGGTTTCAAGTTTTCACCATCATCCGGACTCTCAATCGACGATCCGTGTTTAACAAATTTCGCACATGGGCGACTTTTGGTTGACGAAGGATGTCCAGAGCGGGGTTCATCGGTTACCTCTTCCCGGCCGTCCTTAAACATCTTCAACCTTCTCGAAACTCGAGAATACGAACGAGCTGCGTCCCCGTAAGCTTCCTTAATTATTGCGTAGGTGTCGGCAAGAGTTTTGGCACAAAATTTGATTGCGTACCGTTGTTTGAGCGAGTCCTCCATCGCGCGTCGNTAGTTATTACTATTCCATAAAATACAACTCTTTAAATTAGTTTTCAATTTATGATTTACTATGATTTCAATTTCATTGGCTTCAAAGGATGAAAATAGATTTTCAGTTAAATATGAGTAATCAAACCAAAAATAAAATTAATATACGTAAATATCACGTAAATAATTTTCAATGAATATCGCGTAAATGATTTTTCTTTTTTTTTCTGCAAAAACCGTATTTTCTCATTCTTTAAGTTTTATTTACATCTCACGTGCATTGTTTTATTGTATACTGCTTGTATCTGCTTGAGAGAAGTAATGTTTATTAACTTGTTCCTTACTTTAATCGAAAGTATTCAGATAATTTTGAATGTACAAAATACATTAAAGCAATGAAGTGAGGATAAAAGAACCATACTAACCTAAAGCCCTTCATACAATAGAAGAATATAATGTACCCAATGAAATCAATTGGTCAAACTTATGTTTGTGCATGCTTTTTGTCGTAAGTGAAGACATAGGTATTATTTACAGTTTCGACCTTCGATTGATGACGATTGTTTTCGAGGAAAAAGAAACAGAAATGATATAAGCAGAGCACAAAATTAGGCTTTTGAATTACTGATGAACTTTCGTTCGTAAGTTGGGCTAAAAATTTTACCACATGCGGTTTCGTTTAGGTTGTTTCACACAAGTTCACCGACCTTGAAAAAGATCTATCGAACTGCACAGATTTGTGTACCGAACGAATATGCAAACTACCATCCTTATTTATATAATTTAGAGGTACATTTTACGTATACAGATATTCACGGAGTACTAATTCACATTGTGGATGACAAAGGATTGAAGAAGAAGCTTCAATATTGAATGTATTATGTTAGTAGTTTATAAACAATCAGAAGGATATGAGTAAAATGTATGAAAGTTTCTGTGATGAGCATAAAAATCCCCTAAAGAACTTTAAAAAACTTGTCAAGAGAATAATAAACAACGTTTATATTATTATTATTATTATTATTATTATTATTATTATTATTATTATTATTATTATTATTATTACAGATGTACTTGAGACAAATTGAACATGTAAAAAGCAATCGAAAAACTTTCCGACGATAACAAAGCAAATGTGAGGTGTGTGTGATTCGAGGAATTGCTTTTCTTTCTCTTTTCTCTTGAAGTGCGAGATTGATGCAAGGGATCTGAGAAAAGGAAAGCTCTCTCCCTAAGGAGAAATATGGCCTACAACAAAGCTCAACCATGTTTTTGTTTCGTGCGCCTGTGATAAAATTCTCGACATTCGTCTGCATTTTTCTTCGTCCCAGGCAGAACAGTGTACTAACCCTCAGTTTGGGAAGTATTTTGTATGTACCTACGGATGTTTTAGACAACGGAAAGAAAGGTATTTAAAAATAGAGAAAATGAAACAAAAGAACCATTAATGGCTTGGTTGAACACGTGGTGTTTTGGAGGTAATCAAGGGATCAAGATAAATGAAAAAAGAAGTATATATGCTTTCCTCTCTCTTGAACTCTTATTGTGAGCGTTTGAATACATCCATGTATACAGCTGAAGATGTGGAATTTCATTTTGCTACGAGATTTTCGCTATTATAGAATGGATGGGAACAATCAATGTAAAACAAAAATATACTTACCCCTTAAGTGAAGCGGGGGAAAGATATTAAGGGGAATCATTCACATAGCTACCAAAGTGATAAGTATTTTTTAAATATATTCATTTAGTAAATCAATAAAACATACTGTTTTAGATGTTGTATTCCTTTCATTCTGAACCCACCCCAAATGCAAACACCAATACGAAAATTCATATTAGTTGTCGATTTATAATATTTTTTCTGAACGTTTCTCAAGCTTATGTCTGATTCACTACCCCAAGTGAAAAATTTATTTTTACCTTCCCATATGAACTTTCTTTACTTCCCAGGATACCTTTTGTGAACTTCTTATTAACCTATACCTTGCAGTCAAAGAAAATTAATAGGAAAACTAAGATAAATATTTCAAATACATGCATGAATACAACGCTCTTGTTTGGATATGAGACACAGAATGTGAATGTAGGGATTCAAAGAAAATTGTAGTTTGTTTCAATAAATTAATATCTTTGATATATAATAATAGCAGATATGTTCTACGCGGTGCGTTATTATTATTATTATTATTATTATTATTATTATTATTATTACAGATGTACTTGAGACAAATTGAACATGTAAAAAGCAATCGAAAAACTTTCCGACGATAACAAAGCAAATGTGAGGTGTGTGTGATTCGAGGAATTGCTTTTCTTTCTCTTTTCTCTTGAAGTGCGAGATTGATGCAAGGGATCTGATTTGAAAAGAAACATAGCGAAAGGAATAATTTCTGAACATTCTGGTATAAAACACGTGTCAACAAGTATCGATTAATTAGCTCATTTTGCCCGGCGATACCCGGGGTTCCTATATTATGTTTTAAATTCATATGTTAGTTTCCTTATTTCTCTACTGGCGTGATATTAAATTTTCATTGTTAATTACAAAAATTAACCACAAAGAAAACCTAAAAACGATACACACAGTGTTCAGAACTGTATGCGTTTGTGTACATAATTACGAATTATTTTAAAATCCAGACACTAGGAAAATATACTTTACACAGATTTAAACAAAGCGCATAGTTAAGAACTCTGAATTCTTTGGTTTTCATTTGACTTTTAGATTATGTACTTGAAAACACTGTTCTTGATACCGTTTACATCTTTTGCTTCTGCGATTCGGTCACTTAGATTTTATGTTTAGTGAATTGAACACATCAATGGATTGAACGCAATCTGACTTTGGTGGACACAGTAAGNGGGGGCTATTGTCCCCTATTGGACCTGAACTTCCAAGAGATAAAATTGAAATTGATAAAATGTTTTTGATATTTTGTGAAAGTGTTACCAGATTTTTCACCCACTAAACTTACGTATTATGAGCAAACGTATTACAAATTTGCTTAATAAGTTCTGCGAGTTCCATGCACTGGTTGAAGCGACTCGCGACACAAGGCGTGTTCCATGCATACTAAACTGTGCACTACTTGTATAAGCGATACAACGCAAGCGCATTGCCGACAGCACAACTCACAGTTATCCTCCTATGTTATTAACACGTTTTGACGAGGCAGTAAGTTCTTTCTTTATTGGATAATTACCTGCTTCACCGAGCCAAATTTATTCCAAAAACGCTCCAAATTTGTCTTTTCATCATACTTCATATCACCTATAGACGGCATGCGGATTTCTATTAATTTCCGGGATGCCGTTCTTCCTTCCTTCCTTGTGAAGTCTATACGTTGCAAGCTGTTTGTTAAAGTTATAAAGAATATACCCTAAAAAGTTTTAAGGAATAAACCCTAAATATCTCGTTTGGGATTTTATATTATAACGTTCATATATTTTTCGTTGTTTATTATGTCTGCATTAAAAAAATATTTTTGCATGAATTATTTGATATGTTTCTATATACAATTCTGATTTGGTCACGAAATATTTATCCTTTAATATGTATCTGCCATTTCAAACAACTAATAAATTTGGTCATTATTTAATGAATTAGAAATTTTCTCTTTGATGAATTGATGTATTATATTAAAATACAAAATATTTACAATACTATTTATAATACTATGTGTATATTATTTATTATATTATTTATAAAATTTGTGTTGTGAAACTATAATTTTCAAGTAGAAATGCTCCCCAGATCCTTTCCCGGTTGAATTGCCCTTTTCAAATTCAAATACAAATTTATCACCCCCTCCCGTGATTGCGGTCTAGATCTGCCGCTGGTAAGCTTTATAGTTAACAGTCATGCGAGTGAAAATTCACATCTACTGACTAGCAGCCAATTTTAATTCTTTCTCCGCTTATTCATCAATATTAACCGTACTTTGCAATAATCCTTAAGAAGAGTCCTTTGAAATTTCAAATAATTACATCGATACTATAGACGGAACCTAGTAGGAAAATTTAAATGTAGAGGTAAAACATTGGGTAATTGGATGGATTGGCTGTACTCGTAGAAAGATAGATCAAAGAACAAGTAATTGAACCTTGGTTTTTAACTGTGAGTGTAGGAAATAGAGGGAAAACAATAAACTGCTCTCTCGCAGAAGTAGGGAAAAATGCTGGAGTGAACTGTATGTAGTAGTAGGCTACATTCAAAGTAGATAACACATTAAGAATAAACAAATTAATTCCAATAAAATAACTTGGCACAGGAACGATCAATATCTAGAATACATGCTAAAAGTGATAAATTAATGAGAATGATTCAGAAGCGTTCATGCATCGAGTAAAGGCGCTATATACAGTCTCTTGACTCCATAGAATGAACTTGCATTCATTCCTACATTTGCTTGGAGAGGAGAGAGAATGCTCGCATACATTATCACACAGATGTAAAGCATTATCACGTGTTTTCATTCATTCCCATTTCCCTCAGTGTTTTCACTCAGTTTTCGTGCTCTCCTGTTCCTTCTCGGATCAGTTTTTTGCGGGGAAAGCCTGAACGTTCTTGTGTGCTAAGATAGAAACACACGATCGCTCTTTGTAAGACGCAGGACGCAAAAGGTTTCTGCAGAAATCGATCACGAGACGAGAGTTCGAGGGCCTAGGAAAGATAAGGCAAAGCCCCTTCTACGAACCGCGAGAAGAAGAGTTGAATGCATTTTTTAAACTCTGAAAGTTGGAAAGATATCTAAAGAGGCATTTATATAGATGTTCAATCCTGTCCCCAACTGAGAATCAGTATTTTCTTTATTTTCGGTAGTTTCTACACTAGTGCAAACAAATATTAAAGTACAAATAGAAATTTACATCTTAACCTTATAATTAGTCAAATCAATGACATTTTGGAATTACTTATTTTAAAAACATTAATGACAATAAAAAAGCAAAGAATTATGAGACAACTAACTAAATATTCAACGAAATTAGTCAAAACTATAAATACTTACCATTTTCTATGTTGTATCTGAGCGAATGGCCGCAAAAGGTTTGGAGGTAGGAGGGCCCTGGGGAACCTAAATCCACACTCTGTTCCTCCTCCAAAGCTCTCAGACTAACAGTTGGCCAAAAACATAATTTGTCCTGTAAGAATTTGATTGGGTTCATTTAATCATGCAGTGAGTGTCACTTAAATTAGCGCTGTCGAACTAACTAATTTATTTGTCACGTGATATGTTGATTCTAATCAACAAATTTATATTCTTTCAAAATATAAAAATTAAATAGTATATTTATTTATTTTTGAAAAGTATTTTTAATATTTATAATTATATTAAAATGTTTTCATATTGTAATGCACGACAGGTTAATTCCGAACACGATTTTCTATTTTCTTTTACCGGACATGCCACGTCAACTAATAATTCTGATAGAATAGATGTATAATGCAAAGTTGTGTTCCCCAATGTTTGATGAAAAATTTGATGGAGAATGTACTTGCGGACCTTCAAAAGAGATTCGGGAACCGTATGCGACCCGCAGGCCGCCAGTTAGACAGCACTGATTTAAATGATTTAACTATTTTTGCAGACCAACCATTGTTATACTTGTCGATTAAGAACAATGAATGGAAAATTCTACTTGTAATACTTAATTTCATAAAGAACACTAATAATAATAATAAATTTCCCAAAATATTTATTCTATACATATTTTAATTTTAACAACGTTCCATCTTAGTACCAGGAAGTGCGAGCCTTACGTACTGCGTATCTCCGGCGTTGCTAGCGCTAAATATAGAGATATTAGTAAAATATTTTTTGTACTTAATTTTGAACTAAAAGAAGAAAAAAAATATATTTGAAATATTGTGGAGTAAATTCAGTACAACTTCCGTGAAAGCAGCATGAAAATTCGCAGAAGAGATTGCGAGGAATGATTTTGACTTCTAGTGTTCGTATATTGTATAGTGATTTTGTAATAAAGTAATTAAATATAAAATATGTAAAATCTTCCTTTTATAATTTATGTAGGACTTCATTTTTGAAAGAATAAAAATTTGAAATTAAATTTAACAATCAGAAATAATTTATAGTAAAAATATTATTTACCATTGATTTGTTCAAGTCACATAGCGTCTTTGTATCATTGCCGTCTACTATGAACTCTAACTTTAAAAGCCTTAACTTCTTTTCTTCTTGTACCGCGGCCGATGTTTCTTCAACCTCTGGGTAAGGTTCCCTTCTCTTCGGTACTGCTTCTACTCTTATTCGAGAAACATTGGGACCTGTCAAAAAATATTTCATACTGAATTTAAAGCATTATCTTTAGTACATTCCGTAACTGAATGAAACAATTAACTTATTTTAAAAGAATGAACGCTATTTTTGTCTTGGTGTCTTTTTTTATACTTTTCTAATATATGTAAAGATAATTTAATCGGTACTCTATTTGTATTTTAGGTAGTTTTTCACTCATTGGTTTGCGAGACGTTTAATTGCATTAATGTATTTACTTAATAAAATTTAGAAACTTACTTAATATTTAATTCTTCATTATAAGTCATTCCATATTTTGTTATGATATTTTTTTCTTCAAATTTAGTTGCTATGCATTGTAAATTGATCGACAAGTTATTTTAGGCCGGAATTCTTATAATTCAAAGCACAAAATGTGTCGAATGGATGGTGCTGGTCAGTTGTCAAAGGGTCACGTAGATAAATGTTGATGTTTATAACGTTAATATTTATAGTATTAACTGTTGTTTGAATATTTTTAATTTGAGTATTTCATAGTAAGATGTTTCCAAATTCGACAATGGAACGTTTTATATTAAAAATTACTGAATCTGTTTTTTGTAAGTAGTGGTTGAACGATTATTTAAACTCCATGGAGCAAAACAGCAATTTCAAGTTTGGAATATTGGTTTGATAAATATTGTTTTTATCGAGGAAAAATTAAAAAAAACCAGTGAAATGAAAGAAATCAACTAAAAACATAACAGATAGCCAAAATTAAATAAATAATTGAATAAAAGAATAAAACTCGAAATAAAAGAATTTCAAATCTAAAGTAGATAACTTAATGAATAAAATACTTTTTAGCGAATAACTAGAATCCTGAGGTTTGGCAAGAATAAAGAGATGACACGTTTGCAATGTTTTGGGTAGGGAAGTGTTTTGTCAATTTTTATCTTATTTATACAAAAAACAACTATTCTTTATTTGTGTTTGCTTTTTCCATAATTAAATAAATAAAGTACATGTTAATTTAAAGCACCATATTTTATTTACAAAATCTGTTGTCTAAAATTATCACAACTCCGTTATACCACATAAAAGAACAAGTAAAAAGTGATGCTGGTTCTGTTGAAATGAAATAAGGTACACTATGTTGAAATGTATACGATGAGGAACCAAATCAAAGCTTTTGTTCGATTCGTGATCATTGCTATAATATATACAATTATGATGTAGCCTTTATAATTATTAATAGTTTTATTAGATTTATTTTACATAAACAATGCACCTATTTTATTTCACAAAGTTACCAATTATACTATATTTCTCCCTGTCCCGTCCCTTTTTTCAGATTTTGTGAACGAAATTATGTTTGAATAAAAACACTTACTCAAGGATGAATTTGGGATGAACTTCACTACCAGTTCTTGCTTCTCCGTTGTGATCCGAATCCAAGATGGAACCTCCCCTAACGGGATATAGTTCACTTTTTGCACACGAGGGCGCGTTGAGGTGGGAAGAGCACGAATGCGCAGCAGAGTAGTCTCACTATGCAATGAAGTTGGGATGATGAGAGAAAGATGCTCCACAGGGAAGTAGACGGAAGAAACTATCGGCACTTCCTTTACTTCCTTTCCTGCAACAGATAAAAAAAAACATGTGAGGTACCACTTGTTGAAGTGTAGCTAGAATTTAAGACCCGGGAGGAATTTCTTTAACTGTTCACTTCAATGCTCTTGTTTATATAGAGCTGAGACGACTGAAGAGCAAACCCTCCTTCTTCTATCCACCTCACACTACTCCTAGTATCACGAACTCTTAATATTTCCAACTTCTCCTACTAACTCCTTTATGTGGACCAAGTTGTTGATAAACCCAGCTAAGCGACCCACCTACTGACAAATATCATACCACCCACCTCCTACATCCTATCGCCCCATGTAGATAAACTTCAATAGCACGCGAGTAATGTCGATTTTCTTCCACGTGTAGACCACGTATACGGATGCCCACAGTCTTGTGCAGTCTCCCTTTGAAAATCTTCCAATCTCCCCTTTAATTTGTTTTTAATTTCTTCTATGTATAACTGTTTTTAATAAGTGATGTCAATAATATTACATGAATGCATCATTCGACCACCTCTTTCTTGGTCTCTATGGACACATACTCTTTTACTCTGCGAATGTTTTCTCTTTCTTTATCCTTGTATTCTTAATCGAAGTCCCATTCTCTTATTTAGCAATTTTTCCCTTTTCGAAAATAGTTTTATGTTTTAAATTTCACCTTGTTAATATTTTCTACGTCCTATTTACTTCTTCCAACAAAAATACTCAAAGTTTTTTATAAAAATGTTCATATGTGATATTTTATGGAAAATTACCATCACATATGTAGCCAAAACGTCATCAGGAAATGATATGCACACGTCACACCAAAAGGACACGGATGTAAGCGGGTTCAACAGAGGCCATGGTTTACAACTGATAATACGGCTTAAGTGAGGTAATATTCAAGGTTCACCACTAAAATTAGAAAAAGTAGTACAATTTGCGTTTGTCATTATTATATTATTAAATAAATTAATAAAATGAGGAAACGTCACTGTAAAGTAAATTTTAAGTGATTTCCTTGAATGAGACGTTTCACCAGTAAAACACATTGTGTGTGTGATGTAAAAAATAAGGTTTTATATTTCATATCAAAATATAAATAATAGAGAATTCACATATTTGGAAGAAGAAAATGTAGCGCTAGGAGAAAACATAGATACCGGAGCAAACTTATATACCGAAATACAACAAGTAGATTGGAGATACAGTTAGGAGGGTGTTACAAATTTATCTTATGTCCAATACTTACATTGCGTCTTAGATACCTTATCCAGAAAATAATTGCAGAATCGTAAATTAATCAACATAAACTATCTCCAGAAGAAATGTAGCTATTCGCAGTTCAAGTAAAGAAATATGTATAAACATGCATCAAGTATTAATTAATATTACAATGAATATATCTCTGTCCATATTCTATCTCAGCTTTTCTACCTCCAGTAAATGGCATCTTTTTGAAATCCATTACATGTTTCAATTCTATACACTGAAAGAACAAAAGTATATTTATAATTGCTGTGAGATTCTCCCCGTGTTGAAAAATGTAGATATTTTACCATCCTTATTTGCGTTCCCAGTAGAGTAAGGGAGAGTGTGCTAATTCCGAACATTTGCACTGAAGTTCAAGTTAACGAATATTGTAACTTTTGCCAAGACCCATACACTGGCGGTAATTTATCTAGATTTATATTTGTCGCAAACGGAGAAAATTACTTCTTATGCAGATTTCAATTCACCCCAACTTTGCAGTAGAATAGTGTAATTATTTGTCCTAGAATTATGGATAAAGCGTATTTCTTCCTCTTATTGTATACATAAAACAGAAGCACATATGGGGAAAATTTACAATACTACTTAATTTATTTAAATTACCGAATACTTTTATATTAATTTAAATTTTGATAAGCGTCAAAGACGTACCCCATTGTTGTCCTGACTCACTTTAAAGAGTAGTACCTAAGAAAATATTACATCGCATCACGTTGAGTAGAGGACGTATTTATCCTTCTCCTTTTACGAAAATGCAAGGTAAGATCGGAGTTTCCAGAAGGTCGAGATCATCACAGAAAGCAATAAAAACGGCTAATTAGAATCTTGAGAGGTTCTTCCTCCGTTATGTGGAAGGGTCTGTGCACTCACCGACGAAAAGCACACGTTTGCGAATTCTGAGCCAGTTTCTGGAAATCTCAATGGTAGATGAGAAAATTTCAATTGGCTGAATACGAGAGCCAACTAATCAAGGTGAGTTATTTAAACGTCGGTCTTATTAATTCTGTCCACCCTTGGTGTTCCATAAATTCCTCGTGACTCTTATTACGAGTTCATGAAACGGAGATCATTCTCTAATTACAATTCAAAATTTGATGGGATTTGTGTGTGAGGTAAAGATCTGGATTTTTAGTTAAGTTTTAGAAGATAGTTCATATCCTTACAGAGAAAAATTAATTTACTTAAAATACTTTGTAAAATTAGCTTTAATCTTTTAATCATGTTTTTTTATATGCAGACTTCACACTTTGCCACCAACATTGATGATAACTCGCAGTCCAAAATAAGCAACTTGACCACTGCATTTAATAAAATGATATATTTATCCGCAAAAGTCAATAATTACGTAAACGTTTTATCCCTGAGTATTCGTATTAGTTGTAAATATTACGTCATGAAAGCTTAGGGTTCACGGAAAAAACACTCTTCCCTTATCAGAATATGTGTTGGTTAGGGTTTGTAATGGAACCTGTATTTCGAATGTTAAATATCGAATAGTGAAAGAGAAGTCTGTCGAAGCACGACTTCTCATCGGAATTCATTTTTACATGTCTCACATTTCTACAAAGGATTTCATAACTGGAAATGCATACGAATTGCTTTAAAATCATATTGACTTTTCACTATTAAGGGATAAGCGTGAATACGAAGAAACCTATCCGATATTTTTCAATCAATCACTCTCGAGAATACATGTACATTAACGTATTTACTAGTATTTAAGTATTGAATGCTATTTTGAAAATATTTAAGCGGTTTCACATTTTCTTATGATTCTTGGCACTGGCAATGCAGTAACGGAAAATCCAAAACAATAAATCAGGAAATCTGTTACATGGACTTCACTTGCGATTCTGAGATATCTATATTTTAAGTGTTTGAAGAGTATTGTTCCGAAAATGATGATCTTGATATTCTATCTATCGAGTTTTTGCACGAAATCTCGATGATCAAAATATTTCTTTTAATTTTTCACTATTCAGGGAAGTGA
Organism: Laupala kohalensis; assembly: GCA_002313205.1. NCBI lineage: Eukaryota > Metazoa > Arthropoda > Insecta > Orthoptera > Trigonidiidae > Laupala > Laupala kohalensis. The sequence continues at coordinate 330,888 of NNCF01126608.1, read as the reverse complement.
ATACATATTAAGATGATTTCAAGGTGGATGTTATACCGCGTTCTATTTGTTATGATTTAATAAGAATAATTAGCATAAAATACTAAGAACATAGCGCAAACATCAAAACAACATGCATGAGAATGGCATGATAAAGTATAAGAGAAATTAACATCACTTACATCATCTGAAATCATATGGAAAACAATATTTGTGGGTAAATTGAATCTCTCATTAACTTCTTTTATTCAAATCAGTGAATCCTTTCACATTATAGAAACAATACTGCATTAGAAAACATTTAACAGCTGATTTGAAGGGATTCAATTTATTAATCTTTTACATTTTTTGGAAGGGAATTGTACAAAACTTTGGAAGGAAAGTGAATTTGTAAGGGAATTATATAAAATTATTCCTGAATAATATGTGTATTTTTGGAAAAGAGTGGTCGACACGCCAGGACGATGAGCCTTATTACGAGTGTTGTGCTCGTGAACTGGATTGTTTCTTCTAATGCAGGAGTAGGTTTTTATTTTGTATTATTGCAATGTCTCATTCTGTTCATTAGTTTCCCAATGTTTTAAAGTTAATATTATCAACTTTGAGAACTTTTCGTCGCTACAAACCAGGCTGGGAGATAATAGGGAGATAAGGTCAGAAGTTTGTAGTAGTTGCGGAACATTTCGTCAAGACAGCGCCATCAGGTATGTTTACGGTTGGGCGATAACTAAAATTTGACACGATGGATTTTGTGGAANAAAAATTCGTCGAATTCATATACCCGGGTCTCTGGTGCAGAGAATTTTTTGTGGGGCTCTGTTAACAATCTTGTATTAACGTTTTGTCAATTAGTTCTACATCCCCTTCATAAGATTTGTGGAATCAAAGTCGCTCGTGCAAGGAGGAGCGGGATTTTTTCACCACTGTGGCTTAAGACAAAACCAACATTCCATTGACTGCTTTCTTTACAGCAAGCGGAGGAGGTAGGAATTTAATCACATTTCCCCACGAGTTTCATAAAATTGTACCACTTTTTTGGACTTACCTTCATTTTTTGTGTCTCCTTTCACTTTTGTTTGATCATGCTCATTTATTTATTTATTATTGGTCAAAAATGGTTGGTGGATATACATAAATGAGTACCTTTTTTCAAGTATACCCCATTTTTGTATACAGGATTGTTTGTATACTTCCATTCATATGACAATGTCATGTAATCTTATTATCAATAAATATAATTAAGAGCAAGTATGTATTTTCTTTGTATACATTTTCTATCAATTGTGTCCTGTTTCCATTTTCTGTTTCAAAAGTGTAGTAAAATATTTGAGGTATATATTATGTAAGTTATTCATAAATGTTAATTTTTGCAGGGAAAGTATTTTCAGCAAAATACAATATGAAATGAGGTAGCATTAGTACGTTGTAGAGGGCGGGGTACTGTACCTCGAAGAGGAGGGGGAGGGGAAGAGACTCGGAAACTGCCACGCGCCTCGGCGGCCGCTGGTAGAACTAGTCTGGAGAGTAGTTCGGGACACATTTTGTTTAGAGCGCTGGAAACTCTTAACAGACCGTAGGTATTGATTGTTGAAGAATAGATCCACGCCTGCGCCATTCTGGCGCTCATCCTTGATGGTCTCACGGGTGATTGGATCACAATGCTTCCTGTAACATAATTTAAAGTACCGGAAACCGGCGACTTAGGCACTCATTAGGTTTAAGAAGGGATTGGAGTAAGAGGAAAGAGGGATGGGAGTTTAAATGGTTTAGATGATTGTTAAGTATTGAGAAGAAGAGGAAGAAGGAGAAAGAAAAGCTAGGGGTAGAAATTGTGATAGGACAGTTGAAGAATGTCAGAAGGGTATCTACGTACAGCCGCAGGATTAACTCTGCGGTTGAGATGGCGGTAGTACTTTTTAAAATAGTGGTCAGGGGAGGGGTCGTGGAATGCCTTACGGAGGTTTTTCTGAGCTTGATGGAAAATAATTTTTGTGATAGGTTCAAGTTTTGAAATATCTCTGAGATGAGAATTGCGAGTGCCCAACGGCGGTCGTACAGCCATCCGCTGGAACCGGTTCTCGACGTGAAGACGATGATGGTTTGGCCGAGAAGTGGTGGCCCAGGTTTCACAGGCGTAGAGCGCAAGACTGCGAACACACGATTCATAGATGCGTAATTTCACCTGGAGCCGGATCCTGCGATTTCTGAAGATGGGGGAAAGACGAGCGAGCGCGCTGTTCATTTTGGAAGATACGGATTTTGCATGTGCTTGACAGCGAATTTTCCTGTCCATCGTACTCCCAAAGTACTTGACACTTGTGGACCAGTCCACAGTGGTGTCCTTGACCTTGAGTGACGACAGGTTTTGAAAAGGTTGACTGGAAGGGCGGACGAAAGTGAAGATAATTGCTTGTCCCTTGGAGGGGTTCAAGGTGAGCCCATTGGAGGTGCTCCATGTTTCCAGGCGGGAAGAAGCAGATTGAACATTAGAGATAGCTCACCCGGATAAGTAGCTGCACAAAAGGTGATGGAAAACGAGAGGGACTAGGGAGTTGGTTTTGTGAAGGAGTAAGTCATGATGGACAGTGTCAAAGGCGAAAGAGAAGTCAAAGAATATAGCTGGAATTGCAACTGTCCGAGAAAGGATTGGGGCTAATTCGTGAGACAGACGCAACGTCTGCAGAGCTGCAGACGTATTGCGCCGGAATCCGAATTGGGTAGGACGTATAGCTTGAGTGGATTCAAGGACAGGGGTGAGTTTGGTGAGGACGAGGCGCTCGAAGAGTTTACCAAGAAGAGATAGAAGGCTGATGGGACGATAGTTGTTAGGGTCCCGAAGATTTTTCCCTGGTTTAGGGATAAGAATTAAGGTGGCATGTTTCCATGGAAGAGGAAAATACCCTAGCGAGAGACACGAGTTGAAGATATTGGTAAGAAGAAGGATAGCGTTGTGAGGAAGATGGCGAAGATAGACACCACGGAGCTTGTCGGAGCCACCCACCTTCTTGATGTTAATTCTCTTCAGTGCGTCCTTCACTTCCCAGGCACCCAAGGTCCACTCATCGTCGGGGGTGATAGAAGACAAATGGGGTAGAAGAGTGGTCAGGGAAGGGTGGTGGGGTGCAATAATAGGAGTAGAGAAACGGGATTCAAGGTTATCACCGAAGATCTCAACTATCCTGGCGGGGTCGTAGGTGGGATTTGGCGTACCAGGAATAAGGAGAGGGGTGATGGAAGTGGAACGGTTGCGGAGGGTCTTCTGGATCTTCCACACGTCATCAGAGGAACAAACATTGGCCCGGGCAAGATAGTCTTGCCATTGTTGAGCATGGAAGTCTCGAAGTCGGTCTTGAAGTATCCGTCGCGTGTGGAGGAAGTTGGCCTTGTCAGAAGGATNGCAAGAATGTCTGAGGGAGTGTCAGGGTGCGGAGACGTTTTTGAAGTGAAGGGGCTGCATTGTCGAAAACTAGTCAGTATATGGTTTGTGGCGTGTGAAATGGCCCGGTCAATGTCGTCCGGTGAATTGAGAGGCAGATGGGAATCCACCTTCCGGCTAAGCCGGAGGTGAACCCTCCCAGTCCGTCTTGATGTCTGGGGCAGGTTTAAAATCGTGAAGGAAGGGACCAAGGTAGGAGGAGAAAACGATTGGAAGATGGTCCGATGTCAGTTCAAAACGGGGGTGAAGAGTGGTGATTTGGATGGACCAGGAGTGAAGTACAATGTCTAGGATTTCGTGGGGGACGTTTCAGATTAAGTGGGTAGGTCCAGAGAGAGGGGAGAGGATGAGATTGGGGTGTTGAGCAAGATATAGTGCCAGAGCCCTACCGCCGGTGTTACTGACGATGCAGCACCAGTCGGTGTGCTTGCAGTTGAGATCACCAGCGATAACGATGCAGTCACCTAGGCCTCGGAGAGAGTCATGGTCCACACTGTCGAGAGATTGGTGAGGCCTCCGATATGCAGACACCAGAGTGATTGGGCCCTTGGAGTGCCAAATTCCAAGACCGTGGATTTAAGAGAGGTTAGACGAGGAGTTGGAAGACGAGTGTGTGGGATAGATTTCCGAATAGCTATGGCGGTACCGCCGCAGCGTTGACGATTTGGGTGAATGAGGGGTCTATCATCACGGTAAATGTGATATCCCGGAAGAGAAAAAGAAAGTGACGGAGTGAGCCATGTCTCCTGAAGCAGAAGAGCGTGGATCGAAAAACCGGAAAGAAATTGCCGGATTTCAGTGGTCTTGGAAATGTTGATGCCTTGGCAATTCCACGACGCAAAGGAGGTTATTGATTGGGGGGGGGCATTTAAAAGAGTTGGGACAGAACTTGTAAGGCAGCGAGTGCCTTGGGGAGGAATGGGCCGGGGGCGGAAAGAATGAGAAGGACCTGTTTTACTGCGTCTAAAATGGCGCGCATGTCAAAACGTTTGAAGAGATCGAGTAATTGAGAAATAGTCTGAAAGTCAGACGGATTAAAGCCACTGAAGAGAGATGCGGTGGTCGGTGCTGAAGAGGAAGGGAGAGATTTGGGGGGGGGGTTGGCAAGAGTGGTTTCCCTTGCACAATGTCAGCAAAGGATGCCGTCATTGGCCGCGGAGCAGAGGCAGATACAACCGTAGGGTGCACGGTGGCATGCGCTCTACGCGTTGCCATAGCAACGTCCCTGTTCTTACGTGCTCGAGCGACTAGCTCAGCCCGTCTCCTTTTCATCTCTAAGAATGCTGGGGATCCCGACCAGGAGGCACAATGGTCGCCTGCATAGTTGTTACAGGTGAGCTTAGTTGGCCTCGGGGAGCACTGAGACAGGCCATGCGGACCCGCACACAGTGGGCAGACCACTTCACGTCCGCAGTGGTTGCGGGTATGTCCCCATACCTGACAACTCGTACAGTGGGCAATCCACTCACGTCGGTGGCATTCCTCAAATGTCACGTGGACGTTCCCAAATAATGTATATTCGATTTTAAGATTTGCACGGAAGAATATGCAATCTCCACCACGTACAACCCGAGGTGGATCCGCCCCTCGCCGTTCTTCTTCTGGAGCTCGCTGAGGTGAAAAACCTTCACCCCCTGGCTCTCGATGACAGAGCGTAGCGACTCGAGGTCTTCATTCGCTTGAAGGTCTCGAATCACTAGTCGGTGACGACGTTCTTCCGTGACTCGATGGAAGTAAAAGGAGGTATTCGGGTCCTCGTTCTGGAGGACCCTCAACTTGCTGACCACCGCATTGTGGTCGGAGAAATCAGAAACATGTACGATAAAGTGTTGACGGGTGTTTCTCCCCGTCAACCGAGATTTCGAAGAGGACTGCAGAAAGCGCAGCAACTCCCTGGTGTCGAGCACATTTTCAATGCAGATGTCACCACCTTTTCGTCCATTACCTTGAATGGCTCTACCTGTAGTGGTTGGAGGGGTGGTGGTGTGGGAGGGAGAGGAGTTGGGGAGGGATAAATCGCTCCCTATTGATTTTATCTGGCTATCTGTTGATCCCGAATTAACTAAAGAGTCTTTCTCAGTAATGGTTGAGTCATTCGCGTCTAAAGAGGTAACCTCCCTGACCGCGTGGGTAGTGAGTTTACTCAGTGGAGCAAACCTGTTGGAAAAGACCACAAGCCGCTGGTCCTGAGATGGCTTGGGCCGGAAAATCCTTTTTTGCTGGCGTATACCCCTCCTCGATTTCCATCGAGGGGTTCTCGGACGACCTGGCCGCCGGAATAATGCGAGTCACGCATGATGGACCTAGGAGGTAATGTAGGTGGCACACCATCGTACTTACCTGGTAGATACAGGAAACTGGGTAGTGTCATGGGGAAGTAAAAATCATTGTTTTCACCTTATAACAATGAAAGAAGACTAATATGCATAAATATTCATTCACTTCTGTTTCAACTATCGTTACATCTCTTACGAGTAACTAATTATTGTTTAATAAATATGTACTTTAATTACTTTGACTAAAGAATTAGCTTTGTTCTCACTCAACCGCTTACGTGCTCTAATTTAACGCTGTAGCAGAGTTCTCAAATTTTATATTGGTTAGCATACGTATTGTTTCTTAATTCCATACTTAATGAATAAGTNCTATGTAAACACGCCAATGCTCAAAAAGTTTTGTCTAACCTTTCGACTTGGTTCCATGCAAATCGTCTCATTGTAAACACTGACAAAACAGTGTCTATGTCATTTCACAATAGTATCACAAAATCTTTACCCCAGGTTTCTCTTTCTTTAAACGGAACACAATTAAAAACTGTTACGAATACAAAATTATTAGGTCTCCATATTCAAGACAAGCTCAAATGGAATTGTCACATTGACAATCTTAATTCCCAATTAAGCAAATTGTGTTACGCATTCCGAATCTTAGTTAACGCAGTTAGTCCACGTATTTCCCGTTGCGTTTATTTTGCAAACGTTTACTCCCATTTACGTTACGGCATTACCTTCTCGGGTAATTCCGGTCAGAGTATTCAAACTTTCAGAATTCAGAAGAGGATAGTTTGGATTATTTGTAAATCTCATCCCCGAAACTCTTGTACACCTTTATTCAAGGAATTAAATATCTTAACACTTCCCTGCATTTATATTTATGAAACGGTCGTGTTTGTTAAGACCGAATTACTGAAGTGCCACCCTTGCTTTATACGAAACAGTCTCGTTCACGAACACAATACTCGCAATAGTAGTAATATTCATCGCCCTAGAGTGTCAACCACTCTTTGCCAAAAGGGACCATACCATTCGGGAATCGTTCTATATAATTCCCTGCCCAAGAATATAAAAGATATTATGAAATTGAATATCTTCAAATCCGCGGTTAAAAACTACCTCCTGCACCAGTGCTTCTACACTGTAAAAGAATTTATTGATTTTAACAAAAGTTAAATTCGTCTTGTGCTTTATCACGCCATTGCTGTAGTACTTTTTAAACAACTTATAACAATTTCAAAAACTATTTTCTTGCATGATTGTGTTGTCTTATGGCTCATATTAATTTAGTTTTATGTGTACTCAACATTGGCACGGTTGTGTACATAAATTCTGTAGCCCCATCCTGGCCCGGGTTTTTCTCCGTTTTTCCTTCTGGTAGAGGCGGATTTATCATACAGGTTCTCTAGGCTTTGTCTAGGGGCGTGTCTATTGTAACAATAAATCGTGAATTTAGTGTTATTTCAATTCTTATGATTTTTAAACACTATACTCAGAATAATCTATAGTTCGATAATAACTTGTACATGTAATTTTTTGCGTAAAATTACAAACATATTGACATTCTATTAGTTTTATAATTCGCAGCTAACTTTTTATCTTATCTAGGAACTTATGCAAAAAAATTTGAATCCGCCTCTGCCTTAGGGCCCTTGATTGGAATTGATGGGATGGTCCCTTGCTTGTTTCCGGAGAGTAAATTATTTTTTTTCCTCCACGTGGTCATACGCAGTTTGTACTGTTTTTGACAATAAATTTATTATTAAATTTATTAAGTAACAGGTAAATGAATCTCGTAACACCTGCATTGCGCTGGTCTCTCAGGTTGTCACAGCAGTACAACGCATGCGCCGGACGGAGACCTTCGCCAGTGACGGTCTAAAGTTATTATATTTACCAGTCTCCGTAGAACTTCAACGGCTGCGGGACGCATGGAAACTGTCCTTCTTAGGCTCAAACAAGTATTTCCAACCTTCTCTATTAGAAGGCGCAGTATTACAATTTTACGTGTGATGATGATTGTGTACTGAGAATGATAATACCTTAACCAACCTCTCTAATGAGTCAGGTGGTAAGTCTGTCAGATGGTTGCTTTACGGTTCAAATACTCGTTGGTTAAGGTATTATGTGCGCGTTGACTGAAGTCAAGTTGCAAACTATTCAAGAAACTTGGAAATATTCACAATAGTAGTTCTTATTAATTGTTTCGAAATGATCATACAGGTAACAGATTAAAGACACCTGAGCCGATCAACCGGCTCTTGCGTGCAGGAACGACACGCGCTTGCGCAGTTCAGCAAAATTGACATTCCCGCTTTGAAGATATAGTATATTCTTCAGTAACCGGCTGGAGACCGTTGTGTAAACAGCGAATGTAACCAAGCTGCTACTCCCTCGCTAAAGGGTAGTTTAAAATTACCCCACCAGATAGCTCCAGCGACCGAGCACACGAAAGGCCAGCAAAATAAATACAGAATTCTTGCATCAGAGAGCGTGGCTGTCGCTAGACCTTGACAGTCGAATGACGATGGACTTTCATCTGTTTTAGGCTGCTTCTTTTACGAGAAGCGAGCTCGAGGAAGAAAATACGTATTGTATCTCATAAAATTCGTTTTATGCTAATTTTTTCATATTGAAACATTTATCTAAAATTCACATTATAAATAGTGTGAATTATTTCTTAATTTTAAGTTATTATTAGCAGATGAATCAAAACGTCCGAACAATGAAATCTTATTTTTTATAAGCCACAATGAGATTAATTCTACTTTAACAATAGGTGTATTTTTTATTGAAATGATCTTCTTTGCATTCACACTTGTGAAAACGCTGTTCCTAGGATTCTGCTTGCAGCTCACATCTTCAGGCTGATTGTACTCCGGCAGAATTTTGTGTTTAGTGTTAAACATTAATTAATAATTCATTCTACAGATTTTTTATATTAGATGAGAACAAATTTTGTGATTTTAAAATTGGATAATTAACTTAGACTATCGTTTGACTCTTTCTTTGACAAGGATCGCATTGTCTTCAGACACGTGATGCATCTGCCATTTCCGTCAGACAAGTATTTTCTACGGTCTTTAGTGAATTATTCTTGAAAATGCCCCGTAATGTATGAAAATCTTAACGTCATTCATTTCTATTCCTATTTTCATTTGCTATGTTTTAGTAGTTTTTTTTCGCTATGTTAAGCCGGTGCTTTTGCCAGAGTATAAAAAAGAAAACATGAGCGAGCGTTTCTCCATATAAGCCCTTAGTAATTTAAAGTAAAATAATTAAAAATTTTGCGCCGTAAGGGTATGAAAATTCATCGCCACTGGATAGAGGATGGTTCAAACTATCATTTAATTTTATTTTTTGGCGGGGGGTACTTAAGCCTAGTCGCTCTGACGCACTTAATAACTTAAATACTTCGTAAATGGTTCGGTCGTTCCCTACTGACAAATACTCGTTTAAGATTGGTCTTTGGATGCAGTCGGTTATGTCTTGCATTTTAAGTTCTTGTCTAAGTCTGGTTAAATTAGTCTTAAGGGATGGGCGAGTACTCGTCTGTGAGTATATTTTCTAGAACTCGTATCGGTCGGAGTTGGTTCATGTGTCGTGATGTTGTCCATACTGCTGGACCATAAGTCATATTTAACAGAGGTATGCACGTTTTGTACAGTTTAATTTTTGTCGTTGTCAGTACTTCAGTTGTAGTTAGTAGTGGCCACATAGTGTATATTCGATGTCTCGCTTTTCCTAGCATTGTTCTCACGTGAGTTTTTTAAGTAATTCCTTTGTCAAACGTCACGCCAAGGTATCGAATTTCGTTTAGTCATTCAATTAATTTATTTCACAAGTCTTGATTTGTGTTTTATGTTTTCCTTGGTTTTCATCTACTAAATATAACTGCCTAGAAGGCATGACGGTGGTGGATCGGCGCTGTTTGCAACTCCGAAGGGTTAATGCAGGCGAGAAGGCTCGCGGGAGCAGTAATTACAGAGAACAACGGCGGTGGTGAGGTAAGAGCCTTACTTCAAGAAAGCGGTTGAGGAAAATTACGAACACCAATATTTAATTTTCAAGATAGACCCGTAATACGACGGCAAACAAAATTGTCCAACTATCACAAATCCCGCACAAGATCCTCAACATCAAAATACTGCAAAAACAATTAACCACTACACACTAACGTGCGAGCGGACTAAAGGACAGAAAATGCAGAGCGAACTCGCGACATGACCGTTCTGGCACGCTGTTGCAGCCTGACTCCACATGGATATACGACGGATGGCGTTAAATAAGTCAAGTAACGTAGAGAAGAAAGCAGGGCAGGGCAACGCCAACTATCGCAGATGCTCTCAGTTTCATACCAAACATAGTGATAGTCACTTTAGTGCATGTATCATGACGTATTAAGTATCTTATTTATTTAATGTATTGAATTGTCCTATACCCTGGACAAATAATTTGTTATTGTATTTCATTATTCGAAATTTGCACATCTTGTGATGGAAAATCAAAGGATTCTTTCTGTGCAAACAATAGAAAAAATAACTTTAAAATATGAAGCATTTTTAATAATCAATCGTATCTTGTTACTCCAACAATGAGGCACATTTTTATTGAGTACTTTCAATAATTCGTACAGGTTAATTTTTTGGCAGTGTGTGCTGGTATTCAGTATAAGTGATGTGTGGCTGTGGTTTCTGTTTTTTATACACGTGTGGTATGAACGTTTTGTTTAATCATGTTAAGTCGAATGAAAATGGGAGACGGGACCGGGATTCGAACCCGGGACCTTGAGCTCTACGCGCTCATGCGCCTACCAACTGCGCCATCCCGTTCGCCTCTCGGGCCCGTCTACCATTCTCATTCAACTTGTGAAACCCAAAGACCTCTGAGGTGGTCTCGTAGAGACTAGATTCCTCATCTGAGGCGACTCCCTTAGAATGAGACAAGTTGAATGAGACTCGGACTGTTACCTGGCGGTGAGGTTCACCGTAATCTAAGAGATTTCTATGTTTGCGTTTAGAGTGTTTACCCGACGACAAACAATGCTACAATGCGAACATGATATTAATTCGACGTTTCGAACAGATTATTCTCTGTACGATACTTGAGCCTATTACTGCATCCATGGCAGTTGTACGGTAGTGACTCTCGACTTTTATAAACTTTGATTCGATACAAAAGAAAACAAATACTCAATGCATACATAAATACAGATCTAACAGAAATTTGGTAAACACTCATACTGATAAAGTAATGAGCTATCTTTGTTCCTACGACTCTCCCTTCCGATGAAATAAAATTAATCTGAAAACCTGTCAGAATTCGCTTTGGATGTACGGGAGGAAGGTCAGAGTTTCGCAATGGGATATGATAACTATCAGAGTAATAACATGAAATTAGGTCACGACTCCTCGAGGCCTTGAACATTGACCTCTTTGATGCAGAGTTGTGGTATCTCGTTTTATTAATTAGTCTCCCATCCACTAATTTGTCCTTTGGAACAAACGAGGCTTTTAAGCATCCGTAAAGCATCATCAAAAACTCATTTGTCGTAATTCAACATGAAGTACGATTTCTAATGGAAGATTCATGAAAATTGAAATCCTTAATTGCATGAATTTCAAATAATTGTTTTTAGGATGAAAATATTACTTAGTTATTTAGATGGTAAACTGCGTCTGTATAAACAGAAAATCAACTAGAGATACCATCTTGCAAAACACTAAACAGCCGACAACATCTTAGGAGGGCATTAGACTTCCCACCCCTCCTCACCCGTCATCACTTCCTCAACGGAAAGAAATTATCGCAACGCACATTTATGAAACCTTGGTTTGTCATAGATACTGTCAATTTTCAAATACTACAGTTTTCTTTTAAAAATGTAACGCACCATTATATTTCTTATTCCATTTCCTTTCTAATCTCTGTTATTCGTATATGAATATTAGATTATTTTCATCTTTGCTATCTTTCCAATGTGACGATGCCAACTATGTTAGGGAAAAAAGTATTGCTTTATAATAAGAAGATAAGTTGATTATTTGAATTACTTTATTAGATTTAGTGAATATTAAAAAGGACACACAATGTTAATAGGTAAGTTGTTTGCTTACATGCAAATATGAAGAAAATGAGAGATGTCTTCACAACATTGTTCTTCATGTCATAATGGGTATGACGCTTCAATATTTTTTTTGAGAGAAATTTTTGACACTAAATTTATTCTGTGGTGTGGATAAAAATTCCTATCTCTGAAAACTTATTTGTTGCTCACACGTTTTAATAGTTGAGAAAAATTGTTGCTTGCAACAGCAACAATGTAAAAAATAATAAGCAAAATTCTTGGGTCAGTCAGTAAAAAGACAAGAGCTGGTAGTATACCTCTATGGATGATAAAATGACGAGTTTTAATTCAATGAGTTAAAAGTACAACATCTTTTATGTACTATTAGAAAAAAGAGCTTAAGTATTATTATTAACATTAAGCTCAAATCATCAACATTAAGGAGCAACTTAAATTTAGAAATGATTCAGGAGATTAAATCGTTTATCTTTATGGAGAAGTGTATGTGACCTGTTAAATAACATCTTTCATAAATGGAATGATTTTCGAGATTAGTGCGATATACAATTAGGGTAAAACGCTAGAGTACGCCTCACTTCACAATACGTTCCACTGCGCCTGCACTCGAAAAAACATTGGTGACAAATAGCGACATGTACGCATGAGTGACATTCATTCTTCAACATGCCTTTTTGTAAGGCATGATTTTTTGTAGTCTATTTAGAAAAAAATATTAAATTCTTTGCCAAAATCTTTCGTACAATTTGTGTTGAGCACTAAACACATTCGTCCATACTATGCATGAATTTTTATATGCAGATTTCGCTTGGAAATATGTCTTAAGTTATAAATTACCTATTAATTATATTAATGTTTGCACTCAACTTCTTGTGATGGTGGCGATCACATGACTGGGGCGTTTTGTAATAATTCATTTACAAAATGCCCCGTTCAAGCGAATACAAAGCCCTAGTGCCAATATCTCTTTAATTCCATGTACAAAAATAGGATAATGCGATTAATTATATATAAATAGGAAAATAGGATGAAAAAATACAAATAGGAAGCTGATAGACAAAAATGAGATATCCAGAAATATCGAAGAAATCAAAGCAATGTGAAGAGAAGGTTTCAAAGGGAAAGTAAAAAGAAAAATCAAAGAAAAAGAAGGCGAACCCGGATCATTTTCGTAATAGAAAGTGACAATGATGAACAGTAGTTCGAGAGAAGACATTCCCGAAGAAGACTTGAATAGGTGCATAGAATGCACTGAAAATTATTATCGTACAACTTCTAAAGAGAGGAATTGCTCGTCTTGGATTTGCACCATATATGAGCCTCTCAGCAAGGTTTGTCGTAAAGGAGCCAGACAAGAAGCTATTAATAAAAAGAAGCAGATAAAAATAGAAGGAATATGACGGAGGGTGAAGACTAAAGAAAATCCTGATTGAAAATTAACCTCTAATGTCAGAGACTGGGTTTTGATTTTTTTATTAGTTATTCCAGTTTACTTTGTAACTTTTGTTATAATTTTGAAGTAGTTACAGTGGGGAATTATATAACAGACGTGAGGTATATTGTCAAGATACACTAGTAAAATCGCCCCACGTAAGATTTAAAAAACATTTTTTATACTTGGCAGATAAGTAAAAATTGCCAAATGAAAGTGCAATTTCGTTGAGTTTAGTAACCATTGCGATTTTGCTAAATAAATCAATAAATATACTAAAGAGGATTTTATTTAACTAATAAAAAAGTTGGTATTGTAGCATTTTCCCTTAACATTTAATTTTTATTACATGTTATTGTGAAATAAATATTTGAACATAATTTTGGTTTATGTTTAATTGAATCTGCAATAGAGAATTATAGATAACCAGGGATGATTTTTATACGATCTTCATTTTGTAGAAGAGGAATATTGATTGTAATAATTTGGTTCAATGTTTTTTCTTGCTAGAGACATTGAAACGTTTCCACATGGACTATGCTCAACGTTCACGAACTCATCGAGAAAATGAGAACAAGATTAATTTCTATGAATGAAAAAATATTGTGGATCTATAATTATTGATGAAAATTGATTGCATACTATTTCATTGTTTTTCATATTTTCATTTGTTGCATTTTAATCGTGTAAGGGCACTTTTGACACACGCATTGTCATAACATCGTTTAACATCTCTTGTAACCGTAAGCCTACAGTGAGATTTCAGGCAAACAGTTTCCGGCAGAATTGTGTCTATGACAAATTACAAGGTCCAGAGATCACGCCCCACTCATGGTCTTCAGGGTGCGGCACGCAGTTAGGAGCAGGTGCGCAATGGAGATATAATCCACCCTCCCTCGGAAATTAGAGGAGTGTATCGGATGCCTCTTAGCCCAATATGACTTAAGACCATCGCTTGCACATTTCAGAGATATACGTGGAATGTCAGTCGTAGTTAGTGTGCAGCTCACATAAAAGTGTGTGTGAATTTCTGTGGTCCGCTTCTATATAGAAACAGAGTTGTCCTGAGTGAGTGACTGATTGACTCATTTATTAAAGACCCAAAACATTACAATTAGGAAATCCACATAACGTTTATTTTACATTCTGTACACCTACTAAATTTGTTTTTGAAATTTTAATTGCATGGGGTTAAAACAGGTAGGAATGTGTTTTGTTTTTGTTTTCTGACTTCTTTTTACTACATCCTTCGATCTAAATGTGATATCTCATTATTGGTATGTAAACGTTGGTAATTTAAGTATCTATATTTAATGAATTATAGTGATGTGTGTTTTTTTCAATTATTGCTAAACATAACGAAATAATTAGGATACCATCATGGTTTTTGTACATAAACGTGGTATTTTAGTCTACATTAAATTATAATGACGAATAAACCGTATCACAACCACAAAAACCTCTATGTAAAGTCAGGCAGTGTAGGTTAGTATGTATCTAAATGTATTTTAGCCAAATATTCTTATTCTTATGTGCCCAGAGCCACGTTTTGTTAATATCGTCGCAAAATTTGATTTAAGAGACGAATTAAATGAACAGGCCCAGTTTTTAATTAAGCGCCTCCGGAATTGGAAGTCCCGAATCCCTAAATAGCACGTTAAGTCTTCTTCACTACCAGGCATATTAATGACACGCGGGAATTAGAATCGTAATAAGAATGATCTAAATTGTAAATTAGTGTTTCGGTTAACAAGTGTTTTTGTTTGTGATGAAAATGCAAGATATATTTATACCGTTAAGATTATTGACGGTACATTTTACATTAATTACAATAATTGTATCCATATCGTTTTACAAATTTTAAACAAGTATAGAATGTACCATAAACATTCCTTAGATATAGTTTTTTGTGAATACGTTTTTAAATACTTTACCAATATAATTGATTTTGAATTTTATTAAGGTAATTAATTAATTTTAAATCTCTTTTTCAAGGAAGATGAAAATCTACTGGTACAGCGGTGAAAATTGAAACAATAAATTTTGTTTCCAAAAATGTAGCGCAATTTTTTTTTTGTGTGTGTACTTACATCTACGACTTGTGTTTTGAACATACAGTTATATTAAACGACTAATAAAACGAATAGGAAGGAACGTTCTTTGACTGTAAGCATCTGAAAGGAAAGAAGGAGATTCGTTGGGGGGTAACTCCGTCGCAGTGCGCACATTTTAGTGTTATGTGGCGGCAACAAACAACTGTTTCACACCCTCTCTTTTAATTAAAGTCCGCACAAAAGGCGACGAAAGGACAAGGTCGAACTTGCGATCGATTTTGTGCGCTGCCTCGCGATGTCTCGAAGTAGCAGTTTCAAAATGTACGTACAAGCTGTATCCGTTATTGAAAATAAATGATACATGAAGTATTTTCCTTAAAAGTCAGCATAAATACTAATGTGAATGTAAATTCGTAATAAAAACAGGACAATACTGCACGGTATTTAATATGTTATCCCGCAATTTAATTAATTGCTATTTATGGATTTTGCGTAAGACATAATTACGAAATTATTTCACCCAATCTCTTGATTCAACACCAAACAAAATCACCGAAACGCATTCAGTTTGAAAGCAATTTTTACAGATTTATCGTACTTCATTTTATGGGGATATTAATGTTTATTATGAAATGTTACGGACTTGCATGATTATTTTGAAGTACTTCTTAACTATCATATTTCACATTTATGTATGTTATAGCATGTTATTTAAAAAATACAAGAAATTTCTAAATTTGTATCAATAAATGAAAAAACCTGGTTTTCATAGGTTAAACAATTTGCCGAAAGGAAGCAAAACTCGTCATTTTTCAGTGATGAGTCTCTGAATTTGATTTAGTAATCTTTTCAGAGAAAATTAAAATATACATAAAAAGCTTTCTTTGTAGACTAACCTCAAAAATATCGTGCGTAATCAAAAATTGCTGTAACACTTCTGGCGAGAATAAAGTTTTATTAGTGAGAAGTGGTTTTTATATAACTAATTGCATTCGATAGTATAATGATATATTAAAAAATATTTATTTCTATTAATAACCCCAAATTATGTGTTTTGGAAAGTGACATTTTCTATATATATCAATGATTTTTTACTGTATTGGCTGCACAGCACAATACTTAAAATTTATTTGCCAAACTTATTTGCCTGTATTGATTGAACAGTCCATGTTACTAAAACTTATTTAACGAGCAGGGAAGTCCCATGTTTTAAATATAAAACGTAAGTAACAGTTTGAGGTTAGATAGAAAATGCAGTCGAGTTATAAGATCCATAATTAAAGATCCTAGGAAACGTTAGAAATGATTAATAAACTTAATAATACTCCTGAAATTATATTTTAGAAAGAAAAACGTTTCTGGTTCGTAAAAATATCATTAATTATTCTGGTTAAGTCACACTGTAAATCATATCGTCATGGATACTCATAAAATTCACTCTATCATGGTAATTCTTAATGAGATATATTACCGTTCTTTTTCACGGTAGGGTACTTTCTTGGAAACAAATTAAATCTCAATCCTAATTTTCTCACCTCTCACCTCTCTTTCTCACCTAAGTACAGAAACATGAGATGCCCTTTTACCGTAGTATTTCGTTGTCAACCTCCTTGATTTCGCAGAAAGAACCTGTATCGAAGCACATGAGTTTCCAGAAACGCCGGTCATCCGAGGAAAAAACAATATTGCAAATGAGGGCGTTGCATGGCCACGACCTGGCCACGACCAAAGTTTTTAATAAATTTCTATGAAATCTGCGATCGCTGCGCTAGCGCTCGCGCGGTCTCCGGCGCAAACGTCTGCTCGTCATGCTATGTCTCTTACTCCTCGACTACCTCCGCATGACGGAACGAGTTTGCGCAGGGCTACGGCTTTCGTCCTGACGCTGAACCCACGCACCGTTTCCGCACGATCCGCCTCCGTCTGTTAGTGCGAATTCGTTTGTTTTGCAATAAGGGGGGGGGGCAACGAAGAGCGCATAAAGTGGAATGGTACTTGCACATTGGTCATTTCGAAGAAAATGTGCGATGTAAATAAGAATAAAAGTGAGTTTTTTGTCATGTACGCAGTCATGGGGAAATCTTATGTCTTGGAAAACATTTTGCTTTTTATAATTACATTTTATTGTCAACCTCATTAGGGACATCTAGTTTAACAGAAATGGAAATTAATCTCATTATTTTATCGACAATTTCATATTACGTACTATCTAGAAGACTATTTTTGACATGTAATGGCTTTACGCTGAATTACATTCTTTGAGGTTCGTTCAGGTGTGATTCTCCTTGATAAAATACGTATATTGTTAAATTAATTTATATGGAATGCTATTTACTGCACAATATTATTTTTTAAACAATGTATATGAAATATCCTTTCTCTTATTAACTATAACATTAATGTATTAATGAAATTCGAACGTGATATTTGATAATTTTTCGATGATTCTCAGAGTACGGTTTAAGAGTAAAATGTAAAAAAAGAATACGCAAAGTTTGGAAACTGAATACAATGAAGTATTACGTGGAAAACGTATTATCACCTTCCTTTCCTATTAATCTCAGCGAGTAGAATGCGTTGGATGCCGGACGTGAGCTATCTAATGGCGAAACGCGTGCGTCACCTGCGGTAGAGGGTGGGGAGACATTTGCCGCAACGCTTTTCATCTTTCTTTCTTTTCCTAGATTTGTCTTGGCGACGCTCCAACCCCTTTGACCCCTGGAATGGTATATCGCTAAATGAAGGATAGTCAACCTTTTAATATTTTTATTCATCATGGATTTGTAATTCTAGTAATTTAAGTCATACAATTATATGTTGCAGAATGACCACGAACTGGAAACCAAGTGGATGAATGACCTCACTGACGCAGTCCTTGTCTCTTGGTTGTAGGGAGTAATTGATACTCGAGCGAGTTAATAATTACACGGTGATATCATCAGAACTAATGATTGACTTTTAATAAGAAATAAGCAACATTTTTTGTATGTTGCGTCGGATTGCTCTTCGTAGCTTACTTTTCACGAAGTATGAGCTTGTCCTACTGTTTAGCATCTCTACCAATTTAGCTTTGCCCGAATCACCGTCCTCTACTTACGGTCGCCGTCAGACTTAGATCACCAGATTGTCACCGTGTCTAATCGACCTACGCCTTTCACTCTATCAGTCTGCGCATATAATTCTACCAGACTCGACGCAAAAACACGTCTCACGGAACGAACAATTAGCAACACGACGTTGACATTTATTTTTAAAAATCAATTTCTTTTCAGAAAATTATTATCAATTCACAACATGAATGTTTATTATGTTCTGAGCGGTGAGGATCAAGCTTTACTTGTCCCCTGAAACAGAGCATTGAAAATTATCGAGTAGGCGGAGAATTGGAAGGTGTCTTCCTACCATTATTGGAGTATACGAGGGAAATTCATGCTGCAACTACCATCAGTTTGCCTAACTTGAATCTGTACTCTTTTGTACTGTAAGGAGGGACCACAGGTACGAATCTGAGCCAACGAAATTGTCTGGGTTATGTATACAACCTCCAAAGCGCACTACAACTTTTTCGAATAGACGGTACAAATTATGCTATAGCGGTGTGTTTACTACAGATGTTTACTACAGAATTATATACTATACCTATTAAACCGACCTTATTAAGAATGCCTGTATGACTGAAACTTATCAAGAATTCGAAAAGTATTAACGGAATGATGAGCAGAAACAGTGCATAACTTGAAAAGATCGCAATTCGGAGCTAACGTGCTTACTATCGTACGGACTTATTCGTTTCTTGATAAATATTCTCAAAATGTCACCACCATCACAGATTTCGAGAAAGCGAGAGTTGCAAAATGCCTTGGTTTTCGAGAAAGCCAAGGTGCAAAATGTGAGAAATATTTACGGTAGGGTGTTCTAATCTCTTAGTTGTATGTTAGATAGTAATTCACTTTGATTAAGAACCATACCAATCCGTATTATGAACCGAAGAAAAGCAATTTCAATAAATATGCGAGCTTTTGGCCAATCTTACTTTCTTCGTCTCATTCTTCTTCTTTATTGTAATCCCTTTTATGCGCAAAGCTTCTCTCTCACAGTGGTGGGTACTCCCTGGAGTCTCGTAAACTCCGACTGCGTGTGGTTGGCTTACTTGAGTGATATACTCTACTATTTGTTTTGTTTATGTGTTTATAGTTTTCAAGGTGGGGAGTAGAAAAGCGAATAATGATTGTTTTTGTTGTTTTTATTTAGTATTCCAGATTTTTATTATGCGGTGTGTTATACGTCGGGAGTTACTGATCCCTGCTTACTAAACATATATAAATAATGATTTGACGAAGTTTCTTTTATTTATCATTGTTGAATGACGAAGTAAAATTATCATTAAATTTAAGAATTTAAAACTTTTAAGTAGAAAAGAGTGCTCTTACAAAATATTGCATGTTTTGAACATCACATAACAAATATCGCGAAAAATTACATGAGACATAACGCTGGCTTCTCAAATTATGCAGTTTGCGTTTTATGTTAAAGGACTTCCACCTGGAATTTATTTAGGATGCGTTTTCTCTCAAAAATGAAAGACAATATTTAATGTTCAATGTCAAAAATTATTAAAATTGAAATGGTTTATCTCCAATAGAATTTGAAATATCTCAGCGGGATAAATGTGAGAAAGAGATCTAATATAATACAATGGACATAATTTTATTTATTTGTTTCCTAGTTGAACGCCCTTTAAGATTGACAATTTGTCCGCACGTTTAGGTAGAATAGAGATTAAAAAAGTTATTTTAGTTTTTCTAAACGTTCAGGAGAAAAATTATTGACTGTGAAAATAAATTTATTGCAATTTGACACAATTTGGGGAATCTATTAGAAGAAAGTACTACGAATAGACTCAAAGGAATCGTCTGAATCTTTCAGTTATGTTATTTATGTGGACACGTAAAATTTACCCTTTGTTCTCTTACTATTTACATTAACTGTTTTATTCTCCATGACACTCGTAATTTCCCTTAAAAAGCACGTTTTGAAAGTCTCAATTTTCCCCTGGGTCAGTACTATAGAATCAGAAGCAAAGTTACTGCTAGGGTACGAATAGTGATTCAAATATAACGTGGTTTCATTGATAATTCCAATAAATTTTATTATGACAGTTATCGAGAGCTTAGAATGTGTAACGAAATTCGAGAAGGTTGCAGTAATTAAATTTTCAGCGTATTTTTTATTTGAATGTGTCTAAATTGGTTAATTACGTAATCAGCTCAGAACTTTGCAAAGTTTATTTTCCTTTTCTGATGAATTGGTGAGTTTTTGTTATATGAAAAGAAAGAGAAACATTTATGTTTCTGTTCAATGGTGTCGCACTTAAAATATTTTGAGTTCAATGATATTCGATAAGGAATTGAAATACTCAGTCTTTATTTAGGGAACAATCCTATAATTTTTTAAATAAAGACTTTTTAGGAGTTGTAGATGTAAAATTCATGTAATGATTTTTTGAGTGATGTCAGGAGCTGCTTAGAATGGTGGGGTCATTTATAAGTTGTTAAATAGCCGCATATTAATTTTTTATGAATTTAGGCAAACTCAAGAAAGTGTCCTTTTTTTTTTTTGAAAATGTTCTTGGTAAGTTTTTCTTCTTCTTCTTCTTCTTCTTCCAACTCTCCGTCTTCTAAAAAACTGAACTTTTTACATTTTCAACCTCGTGGGCTGTTCACGCCCGCAATACCCCTTGCAGACCGGTTGTTCCCATCTCCAATTGCGAACGCTGTAGCATCGGATTTCGCAGACCGACTGGCGGCCTCCACGATACAACTTTGATGCCGTCCCTCTTCACCCACCGCTTCGCCCGACCCTTGGAGGATCGCTGTTACAAGAGGTCGCCAGTCTCCCCGGCAGATGAGGTTCCTTGAAAGGGAGGACATGGCCCTCTGAAAGGCGAATTACTATCACTCGGAGGAAATAGAAAAGAGAAAGTCATAGGCAAACTCATCCAGCACGTCTGCCTGCTATAAATGGTTACTTGTTTGGGTCAGTTAGAAATGCTTCGACGTCGATAAAGGTAAGAAAATCAGTTTATAAGTGTTATAATTAACTATGAAAATAAAATGATATATATGAAGTACTATTCTTTTAAGTAAGGTTCAAACAAATTTAAAAAATCGGTGACTTGATATTGATTAGAACTTGCGGTATTGTTCTGATAAAAGACAAGACAAGAAAATAATTTAGAATTTTATTGAATTGAACAATATATTCCTTATATATAACATATTCTCAACATGAAAATACCACACTGAAACAATGAGGTTGAGAAAGCAAAAATATCAATTGCTATACATTACATTAAAATCTGTTTAGAAATTTATTGTAGAAAATAAAATGCACATGCATACACGAGATGTAACGATCGAGAAATAGAACCCCCGATACCGATTATACGCTTTATTAGCGCACGTCACTGGTCGTCAATTGAAGCGATGAGTCGCATAATGCCACATTGTGGAGCATATGGCAAGATTAAAGGATTGACGTGAAATTTCATCCCATTACATCTCAGTTAATGTTCTATTGAATGGGAGAGTTCATTTGGAACAAATGACAACGCAGTTTTGGTGCATAGTGACTGATTCTAATTTGTTGGTTACAATATTTACTTCTAAAATTAAAAAATCTAGAGAAATTTATTAATAAAACATTCACTACTGTGATTTTTATTCTTAATATCAACATTTTTATAAATATAACGATATATGGTTCTTCATACTATAAATATTTGCGTATTTGTATTCATTACGCATAATGGTATCACAAAACTGAATACATATTTTAGAACTGCGTTGCACAATTCTTGTACTAACGAATTAAAAAAGCCATCTAAAAAGGCTTGGAGTTTTATCTCACAGAACATTCCATATGTAAAATATATTATGATTTAAATGACTAAAATATTACATTTATTTTCAACTTAAGCTTCGATTCCTACATCCGAATGTATGAAATACATACGCACTGCAGCGACTGTTTTGATGTCAATGCAATGCAGCAAGTCAAATTCATGATACTTAACGAAGTTATAGATGTAATGCCGAAGTTCCTTCGAAATGACTATTGATGTCGTAAAGCTAAACGGCTAAACACAACTCTCGTTCTGCTTGCGATCTTTCTCATATCGATATCTCGATGAAGCTCTTAACAGTTCGCTCGTAAATTGGAGGCATTGACGTCAAACTTGGTGCGAAGAGCCGGTGAAATGGGTCATCCGATATTACCACTCAGCCGCTGAGATGAATAGCTTTCCTACGCAAGACTTAATACAAGGCGCAGACATAGATCTGCGATGGAATTCTCAGATGGAATTCCTGCCTCCTTTATGATTGTAACACAACCGTATCATCAATGCTTTAACACATTCACACAAAATGATTGCTGAAATAATATGTGCTGGCTATAGATAAGATTTGGTAATTTTAAAAAAATAATTAGAATTGTAAAATTGTATCAAGTGTTTATTTGTTGCAACACCTTAAACCTTGTCGATGTATATCTATAATCCTTAAAGAACATAACATCTGTTTTTTTTAATATTCCCCTGAATATTGTAGTCCCAATATTAAAGACATAAAATGTGGGAATTCTATTTATTTGAATTATCTTCAATTCCACCAATTATCTCTCTTTATTAGTACAAATATAATTCCATTTTCACATTACATGTGGATTAAATTGTTAGTTTTCCCATACGTCTTTAAATAGTTATTTTCAAAACATTTTTTCCAATTATAGTAGAAATTTGTGTAACGTCTAACTGGGATTCTGTATCAATTATTTTGTTTATATAGTGGTGGAATTTAATTTTGAAAAATATGTTCGAAGGGCTCTTAAATTCGAACGTTTGTTTCTTAATTAACGGGTTGATACGGGATTTCCAACGTATTATGTACTTCAGTCTACGTGTGCTAGAAGATCTCTCAAGACGTGATTCCATGTTCCGCTGCTCTGAGCAGCACTGTTCTCTAACGAAGAACACGTCAAGGTCATTAGGAGTCTCCTTGCAGCTAAATTGAGTTTGTGTATAGAGTGAGGTGACTCAAGGTCTAGCAGGAGATCTTGTAAAGTAAGGGATTGTTCATACTGTGTCTGCGAGTTTCTCTCCTCCCATTAAGGAAATTTGTTGGCAAACAAGTGACTAACAGACCTCCATATTCTTCGTTCTCTCGCTCGTGATTAAATCCACATCCTACGTCTCTCGAAATGTCAAAAGATTCTCTTCGACATGACTTTATTTATGATAATACTAACTATTTATTTTATTTTTGGTAATAATTTTTCAAAAATAAGTTTTCTCCTCTCAATATTTTCCCAAAAGGTCTGTTAATTTAATATCAACCCCAGCAAAGACGGAGATCCAAAACAAATATTCTAATAAGTCACATTCTCATAAACTGTCACATTATTTCAAAGCACTTTTATTTCGATACTAGCTGATTACCCGGCGTTGACCGGGTTTTTCCAGGACTAATCTATTTTACCCAGGAAAAAAAATCTATCGATATAGTAAGATCAAAATATTTTTACTTACGGGTTATTAAAAATATATGTACATCCTAATTTTTCAAATTCATAATAATGCAAATTTAAT
>NNCF01126608.1:233774-293597 GCA_002313205.1 Laupala kohalensis | reverse complement strand
AAGCTTTCATTGTCTGGACTCAAGTTACGTATTTTTCATATGAGTTGAGTAGTGTAATTTCTTTATGTAATTTTTAAATGCTGATATATCAGAAAGGAAAAGGTCAAAGATGAAATAATAGGAAACCTCAGACATATCTTTCAAAGCTTTTTAAGTACAACACTTCATTATTATTTGCTCCGTCCGGTTACTTAGAGAAATAACAAGGAAATCAGGGGACATTTGTGTATAGTCATACGTCTTTTGGACGAACACCATTAGTCGACGGGTGTGCGCTACGCTCACCTACCATTTTACACTCTTTCTGCGTATTTACCATACATTTGTTATGAAAATAATTTATGTATTTTTGTTAAAGCTTGTATTTTTGAGTAAAACAATGTTTATCGGATTATTTATCCAACAGAAAGTACATAAAAGTTACTTTATCGGTTTAACGTCTAGGAGCTACTAAATACATTCAATTGACAACTTCTAACAATTTTTAATTGCACACTATAGTTAATATATATGTAGAAACACTATTTCTACATATTAATAAGGTACATACCATCACACTCAGAAAACTTCCCCGTGTAACTCGCCACAAAAGGTTACACGCTCGCCATATTGTTTACTGATCTCCACGGCGATACCACTCTCTACATAAGAACTTCGAATTACGACGCCAAGGAACCTTCAAAACAGTAAACAATAGAAGACTCCATGAAGCAAAGAACGCCGCGATTGTGATTCTATGACGGCAGAGAGAAACCCTAGAAGTCAGTGACCTGTTCGCTCCGTACAACCTATTAGGACTATTATTTTCAAGAAGTGAACTGCGACACAGTGTTAGGCCCCTCGAGATCGTCATTTATTCTTGTTTAGACTCAACCTTATAGCAACGACACAATCATTATCCAGGTAAACCTTGACCGAGACAGATCGCTGCGGAACGAGCTCCGAAAATACTCAAAGTCAAACTTCGCCTATGCTGAATTCCTATGCTGAATTCCGAAGAAACCATATCCTGACGATATATATTTCTACAAGCTCAAAAAATATTCAAGGCCAAACTTCGTCCACGCTGAATTCTGAAGAAATCATGTCCCGACGATATGTACTCCTACAAGCTCAAGAAATATTCAAGGTCAAACTTCGCCTACGCTGAATTCTGAAGAAATCATATCCTGACGATATATTTCTACGAGCACAGAAGATCTTGGAAGTCCAACGCTTACTACGCCCTGCGCTGGGGAAATTCCATCCTCTGAACTCGGCGGTTTCGACTTCGAAGACCGATACAAGAGACACTACGACGACGGCTTCGACTGCTGGTATCCTGACGCAGAAGAACGCTGAATTCCGTGGACCGCTGCCATCGGCGCCGCCCTCTGTCGACGCAGATAACGTTCCCAAATAACGACGCCTGTTATATGTGAGAAACCAGTTCAAGCAGAACGTTCAGTCCGCCGTTTGTCGTGTGGTGGCACTCTCTTTTGTTTTGTTCCGAGACGGGTTTGTTTATTTCCGTAATAAAAAATCTTATTCTTTAAAGAACCCACTTGGAATATTTATTTTGTAAAGGAGGAGATTTTGTTGCAAATACAACAAAAGTCTCCCCCTTGCAACATATATCACAGTCTTTTGTTGTAAAACTGAAACCACAGCGTAGATAAAATTGTTAACTTCAAATAAAAGTAATTAGAAAATATTTAGTTTTACTTATTTTATATAAAATTCACAACGTAGTAAAATCAGCACGACGGTAAAATCAATACGGCGGTAAAATCAGTACGACGGGTTCCCTTGCCGAGTGAACATCGAAACCGATATAACCTCAACCCAGAAACCCAGCTCTGAGGAAATAATTCTATGTCCAAGAAGCTACGACCTGTGACTGAATTATTTCCATCATAAGACGCCACGAGAGTAGCGAAAATAATTCTATGTCCAAGAAGCTACGACCTGTGACTGAATTATTTCCATCATAAAACGCCACGAGTGTAGCGAAAATAATTCTATGTCCAAGAAGCTACGACCTGTGACTGAATTAATTCCATCTTCGAGAACCACAAGGCTCTATCTCGCGGCCTGCAGCAGAGTTAACTCTACCTTCAAAGTGACCACGAAGCGCCCTCGTACGATCAGCGGTGGAACTAACTCCACCATTCGAAGACACGAAGCGCCCTCGTACGATCAGCGGTGGAACTAGCTCCACCATCCAAGGACACGAGGCGCCGTCACGCGCCGAGAGACCGTACTACCACGCTAGCATCTAGCTACTTCAGGATTGATCACCAGTGGTACCATCTCGTGACGAAGAAGAGAACTTATTCAACCTCGATAACCAGCTTACCCACAGCCGTGAGTCGAACGAGAAAAGGCATCATTTACAGAGCTTTCAACGCCTGTGGTTGCCAACCTGGTGTTATTTATTGTTTACGATTCAATCACTTGTTCAAATTGACCCTGCATAATAAATCTTGTCCTGTTTAACCTGTGAGTATTTATTTTGAAGAGGAAGAACTTTATTGCGAAGCAACCTCAGCATTGAGATTTGTGAAGCAATAAAAAATCTTCCCCGACAAAGGCATAAAGAACTGGTGACCCATTTGCCCTATGTCCGCGATCAGCAAATTGAACGTGGGCGTGTGAGTCTACCACTTCACCGCGTGGGCTGAAGCACATAACGTCTACTCTCCCGCGCAAAAGCGATTCCGGTCGTTCGATGGTGTTCTCGAACACAATTATATAATGAAGAGCACCATCCTCAACGCGCGCTGGAGAACAAGCTCCCTGTGTCTAGCCTTACTGCACCTCGCCGACGCATTCGGGTCTGTCTCATACATGCCAATACTCGCCGCAGTCAAAGCAGCCGGAGTGGGGCGACACTCCCTCGATGTCGTAAGAGATATGTACAAAGTCTGCAACACCCAAGTCATAACGTCGACCTGGCATACTGCTCGCCTCAGTGTTCGCCGCTGGGTTCGACAAGTCTGTCCCCTATAGAGCAATCTATTCAACCTCATGGTGGACAACACTCTGAGGACACTTGAAGAGATGAATCCAAATACAGGGTGCGTGTTCGCCTACGCCGACAACT
Organism: Laupala kohalensis; assembly: GCA_002313205.1. Classification (NCBI taxonomy): domain Eukaryota; kingdom Metazoa; phylum Arthropoda; class Insecta; order Orthoptera; family Trigonidiidae; genus Laupala; species Laupala kohalensis. The sequence goes on along the minus strand of NNCF01126608.1, from coordinate 290,512 downwards.
TTACAGTCTTTCGCGACAGCCTCGAGGAGCTCCAGCAGCGGATTAATATCATTATTCAATCGCTGGATCGCATCAATATCACTACTAATCCGAGCAAGTGCCGTACTCTGCATTTCAATGACTCTGTTGTAGTCCCCACCACATTCCATGCAGGAGGCCAGGAAATGCCATTTATGGAGTATTCAGAATCTCTCAAATATTTGGACAAACCCGTGGGATTCCACGTCATACCACCGTGGGAAACTGTGGCGAAGGTGCACAGGCTAGCCCAAAAACCGCAGAGGCATGCATTGCTTCACTAAAGAGCAGTTGCATGCGCTGGATGATGCTCTTCGCCCCATCATCAAGAAAATTCTTCGTCTTCCCGAGAGAGCCACCAACCATTATATATATGGCTCTCGGGAAGCGGATGTGATGGGCATCAACGAGCTAGGAAGAGAAACGGACTTCTGGGCGATCGACGTGGCCTTCAAGCTATTCACGAGCAAAGACCGTCACGTCCATGACATGACCATCTCATCGCTCCAGAGCGAATCAACGCACTGCCAGGAGGTAGCTCCGGAAGAAGCTTCACAGGTGGCGTATTTCTCCGGTTAGACCCACACCAGGCGCCCACCTACCGCGTGCTTTTGGACGAGGGCGCGCAAAGCCAGCGCGCGGGTTGGTGTGAAGTGGACCTTCGACGGCGCCTTACCAACCATCGCGCTGCCCAGTGAAACTCGGTGAAGTGCGTAACACCAAAACTAATAAATACCTCGGAGATGCCACCCATCGGTGCCCTGGACCGTGACCCCGACGCCGATGCCCCGCAGACATATGGCGGTGTAACTCCAATCCTTATTGTTGCAAAACAACGCTTCATAATAATGCGCAGACCAACGTTGTCACGACACTGCCTGGAGAGCGCACGCCAACCAAGGAAGGATTGCGCGCTGCCTCACTAGCTGTGACATTGTCAGCCACCGAGTTATCGACTACGGAAAAGGGCTTAACAGGCCAACGTGGCGCTTCCTCCACAGCGCCCGCCTCAGCGTGACCGGTGGGATACGACACCGCCACTAGCTTAGCGGTGGAGGGGATGATACCCGCCTGTCGGTACAACTGCGTAGACGCCGACCGTGCACTGCCTGCTGAAATACTAGCTCACGTGCTTTGCATGTACCCGTCTCACTCGGCGCTGTGGCAAGTGCGCCACAACAAAGTCCTGGCCACAATCAAGGAGGCGGACGTGAAGAGTGGTCACAGTGTTCGGTCTGTGTTTGGATGCTGCCCTGACCTCGTCGTCCGGCGGAATCTCAAGGTAACCGTCTTCGAGGTGTCGGTACCATTCGTCAACTACCCGGCGAAACTCGGTGAAGTGCGTAACACCAAAACTAATAAATACCAACATTTCGTGGCGCACTTCACCGCGTATGGAAACAGGGAGGTCACCATCGCCCCCATCATCGGGGGTGCAATGGGAGAGTGGCCACAGGACAACTGGCGGCACCTCAAAGACTTAGCCCCAAGACATCGTCGCATGCTAGCAGAGGAGGCGATTGCCGATGTGCTCATGGTGTCGCGGAACATATTCTTCCGCCACACCGGGAGAGACAAGTTTATGGCACTTGAGTACAGGAGGGAGAACTTAATTAGTCAAAGAACATTTGCTTTCTCCACATTGATAGCACGAAGCTGTCGGAAGAGTCGAAATGAGACGGAAGCGAAAGGAAAGGTTGAAGAAGAAGAAGAGATGACTAGAAGAGTATATAATTACAACAAGAAACTATACAAAATTTCCTGCAGTCAGTAGAGTAGTATGGATGCTACCAGCAATGAAGTTAAAGTAATATATTTTAAAGCTCAAATAATTTAGTTTGGAAGAACAATTAAGTGATTGTTACAATGTAGTGAGACAGTTTCTATAGAAAATGCTTAGTAATTACAGGCATTAGTGTCAGTATTGGATGATTTAAATAAAAACATTGACCACATTTTATTAGAGATTTTTCGACTAATTTGTTTAAGATTTTTGGGGAGTTCAAGAGCGTTGAAAAATAGTAAAACGCTATCAACATACACGAAATACACTTTATAATTTAAGTCATTTCTTCAATCATTATTGTGTTTAAAATATTGAATAATACGACCTATATTGGTATAATTTTTTGTTATGTTGTGTCATGAAAATAATAAAAGATCGCGCGAATCTACCAATAAAAGTCATATTATTCAATGTGTCTTAGAATGAGATATTTTGTGGAAACTCATTTTGCAGAAACCCATCGAAATTACGTTCAGATGAGTGATTTTGTGTGCAAGAAGTATCTCATTGCTTGTGTCGGGGTAATGATCTTTTAGTGCCTTGAAATTATTAATAATTAATAACTTAGAATTATCACTGCGTGTTATTTAGTTTAGATCACCTCCAAAATAAATAAATAAAAATACAAAAGAAAAGAATAAATGAACTAACTACGAAGAAAAATACGAAAGGCAAGTTCAATGTAAAACGGCACTGGCTAGTTTAATTGATAGACTGAGAAATGACATGTGTCAAACAAAAATACATAACATATATATACATTGGTCCTTCAGTCAGTTAGTCAAACATGACAATTTGCAACAAGGTTTGAGGTCATCAACAAAACTGAATAAATATTAAAGCATGTGTCTGCTGACTCACAAATTCAGAATCTAGTCCTCCCGGTATGTTCTTGCTTTAGAGTTATCGGGATTCCGAACTCGTTAGACACAACTTAAAGTACACACGGTTACTTGTAACACTTTACACTTTTTTTACCCTAGTGAGGTAGGATCTTGACATGTAGTCAGTCAAAGTTATGATAGGTTATTCTAAACAATACATTCACGTTGAAAAAAGTTAGCACTGGAATAACATAATTGATGCTAAATTATATTCACGGATGTCAATTAACTTGCAATTGATATTCAGATAATTCTAGTCGATGGCACTCGAAGAATGTCAGAAGAATATAGCCACTTTTGCGAGAGTTTCGCGAACGCATATTAAATCTCGTAGTTTTGAGAATTGTACAATTTACATAGATTAAGTGGAAGTGCAGCTATGCACTGAATCGGCACTGAGTAGGCGCTGTCTTACTAACCTGAGGCGGAGTGAGTATATAACTTAACAGCGAGAGAGAGAAAAATTCGACACCGAAGTGAACGCTAGCTCGTCGCGCACCGGAGTCACTAGCAAGAGTAATAGTAAGAGTGAGTGTCTTGTCTTCTCAACAAGTTCTGATCCCTTGGTTACACTGACTTTAGGGGTTGGTTGGATTAATGATTTTAGTTACTTGTTCTTGGATTTCTGCTGATATTAATTGTAAGTACATTTTTATCAGTCTTTGCTTTCTTTGCTTTTAGAAAAAATTCTGAATAGGGAGTAATATGAATGTATAAGCGTTCATTTGTTAGCTTCTAGAAAGTCAATAGAATATGCTAATAAAATATGAAGCATTCCGCTACACTAGTTACCTATATATGCAGTTTTCTCCCCTTTTTTTCGTTATACAGATTGCAAAATTTACATTTGCATACATATAAAACTTCGAATTAAAAGATAACATTGCATATATTAAGCATCTAGATGGTATCTGGCAAGCAGTTTTGGAGAGATCGAGAAAGGGCTAAGGAAGGGTGGGTGGACGTAGAATTCCTAGAAGGGTACTTAACTCTTAGCCGTCACCAGGAATTGCGTATAGTGTATTACGTATTATAGACAATGAGAAAGGAGAACAATCGTTGAACGAATAACTATCCGCAGTTGAAAACAGCTGATCCTCCAAAACATTTAAACTTCGTCGAAATGCAAAGAGTTTCTGCAATTAAAACTTTTTCAAACTACTAGATGTTCAACAACAGATCGCAAGCAAAGGAAGTTTCTCTTTAACAGAGAGACAGGAATATCTGAAGGTCCTAGCAACACCTCGTTTTAATACAAACCACATTTAAACGAAAAATGTGTTTGTACTTTGTCAAACCCAGGTATCGACTACTTCACAAAGATTGATAAAAATTTGAATTTTTAATCTCAGCTCAATTTTTAATTAAATATTAGAATACTTTTATGAGTAGTTAAAATAGAGATTTGTTACTTTCATCAAATTTAATAGTATTATTTTTCAACTAAAATTTTAAATAAAATTATTTCACGGTCATTTCATCGATTTTCTTACATGTACAATAGCAACAACTATATTCATATTTTTTATAGTTCTTATAACTTTGTCCATACTTTTTTGGAGGAAGTCATAGATATTTTGATATTAGATCGGAATTTGTGGCTTTTCGAAAAACAAAACAAAAAACAAAAAAGGGTACGTAACTTGCGATGATTAACACTAAATTCGTGAGGAGTCTCTCTATTTCAAAGGTAAATTTTCGAATTAACTAAGCAAAACATGCACAATGAGAACAATTTTGAAACTTTGTAAGAAGTATTCAGTTAGAAATTGGTGGAAGAAAAATCATCATATACATTGAAACACAAATATGTCGGAAAACTTTCGTTCCTTTCCTGCGTAACTGACGAAGCAAATTACTTAAATGGAATATCGTACTTTAGAGCATTAAAAGATGCGTCAGTGGTTTACTATTATTTCATCTTACAATTTACAAATTCAATTTCATCTTACAATTTACAAACATCATTTTAAAAATTCAAGAAAATACGCTTCTAGACTCATTGAGTTGAATTGGATGTAATGTCGTGGGCGCTGAAAAATGTAAGCGTGTGGCAAATAATAAAGAATATGCGTTGGAAAACGTACGTGAGTTACGTAATGCCCCATCCTGCAATATCGTAATTGTCCTAATGACCTGTTGACATTGTTAATGCTCTGAATTTAACCGAGTAAAACTTGCCTATGACTAGAATATACGGCGAAAGTAGAATCTACCAGAATTATTCCCAGAAAATATTCCCAGAAAATCATGATACTTAAAAGTAAACATTCATATTTCCATACAGAATATTAGTAATACTCAATTTTCCATTCAATTTTGTACCACAGATAGACCTATTATTTAATAGGTCATTAGGTTTAATAAAATTAGAGGACATTATTTAGTTATTATATTTGATGTATTTTGCACTTCGTATCCTTTTCCCTTTTTATAACGTACGATTTCATAATTTTTGTAAGTTCTGAAACATGTTGACGAGCTTCGTGCTACAAAGAAATAAAGTGACGAAAAATATGAAAACTGGAAGACAGTTTCAAGAGAGAGAGAGAGAGAGAAAGACAGAGGGAGGGACTGAGACAGAGGGGGAGGAGAGAGTGAATGAGTTTCATTTTCCCCCATATACACCTTAACGTTGCGAGAGGTTGATTTTTAGTTGAAGAGGGTTTAAACTGTGGTAGCGGAAATGCAAATTTAAGAGAGGAAATAATACATGTCAGGCCAACTTGGAAGAGGAAGTTACTGCTTGGCAAGCTCCGTACACGCGTATCCCTTGTGTTGTCAGTAACAAGAAGTTGGTACGATACGTCACTTCAATTAAGTTGTATGGAGTTGTTTTGGTAGAGATTGAAAATAGTATTAAAAAATATGACCAGCTCTAATACAGAAGGTGTATTTAAATAACGTCCTTTGAAACTGAATACAACAAAACATTCCAAAAGACATTCTTATAAGCTTGAGATTTTTACAGCGACAATTCTTGCTCGCAAACACAATTAAATTTTGAAGAGATAGTACAACAGTTTAATATTATTGAATAAACAAAATCGTATTATAACGTTGCAAATAGTGTCATGTTTCTTCGACCTCTCAGCATCAAAATAGGCATTGATCGATACCACACTAAACGAAGCTCTGAGAAAGTCCTGGCTATGTGGCAACGCAGCCAAGAGTTCGAAGCTCGTAACCATTTGTCCTCTGTGCGTGGTCGTTCTAATAATGAAAAGGGCAACAGGCAGAATGGAAACACTGCGGACGGGGACTGAGTAATAGCTAAGCTATTACAATTTCTCTCTACTGGCATACGTATGATAACCAGCACCGTTTAGAAGGTAGGAATGTTACAATATTCTTTGTATTTTAATGTTTGTGAATGAATGAAAACATTAGCTGTTGAAGAAGAAGAATAAAGTTGAAGAATTTTTAATAAATACGCACTCGTATGAGCGAGAAACTAAATGACGTTTAATAAAAAAATAAAACAAAGCAAATATGCAATTTCTTAAACCATCCTTGCAATGGTAAATTTCGGCAAGTACCTACACGATTGGTTCTAAGGATTTGTTCGTTATGGTGTTAAACTCGGGAGTTATGAGTTAGTGTTGCTGTTTAACTCGCATATTGATTCAAGTATTTTTGTGACTATTATTTTGTACGTATTGAAGTCATCAAATGTTTTGTATGTTGTAGATTTATTTGAATATATTTATACATGTTTTGACGTAGTTTAAACGCGAATAATACGAAAGAAATTTTTTTTAATTTATAAAAATTAAAAATTACACGAATAATATGGTGTCATGTATATTTCAAATAACAATTATTATTTATGTTATGTTGAATGAAAATGGGAGACGGGACCGAGATACGAATTCGGGACCATGATCTCAAGGTCCCGAGTTCGAATCTCGGTCCCCTCTCCCATTTTCATTCAACATAACATAAATAATGTTACATGGCGGTGAGGTTCACCGCAATTTAAGCGATTTCTAACAATTATTAAATTATATTATTTGTCAGATATGTATTGGTAGGTATAATAAGGTAGGTGAATGTTTAATATATTTGTTTATACACTGGTTAATTTGTATTTGCATTCGTTTAAAAAATCAGTATGTCTTTAATTTTGTAAAATATTATTCCAAAATATCATTTACCAGTTTAGTCGCTTTTTGCGAAAAGAATTAAAGTTTTCCAGCCAGAGAATGTATTTCTGTTTTATTTGATGGCAGTCAAATTGATGTGCAAAGTATTGACGTGACGTGTGTTGACTCTGCTCATGTGATGGAGTATCAGTTAGAAAAGGTCGGGAACGAAACTCGTCGTATTGAGATAAAAAATGTAACTTTTGAATAGCCAGTTCTTTCATACAACTTCCTATTTTGTATTGAATGTTTGTTTTAAAACAGAGTTCAAAGGAATTGCATTCAACATGGTATGTTTGAAAGCAAAATGGATGAGTGACATCGTGATTCGCGGTTTTTTCTCCCTGGCTTGATTTCTTGATTAGTAAACTGAAACATTTTCTGGTTGAAATAGCTGTGTTGTGGATGTTCGTTACTTCCTGCTACAGAAAATTAGAGGTTTTTGTTATCCTGATTGTTTCTTCCCTCATTGACGAATTTAATTATTTCTGACGATACATAGTATTTTATCGAAGAAATACGAAGTAGAAAAAACACTTTGTTCATGTAGTTGAGTTATTGTAACGATTGAATACGTATTAATCTTACACACCCTGTTTCTTTATAAACTGCTATTGTCTATGAACCATTTGTCATTCTATGTCGGTTTTTCAGCGTTCCTTCAGTCAGCTCCAAAATAATTTATCCGACCGCAGCAACGAGTGTGCGGCTTCAAGGAATTCTCGTGAAGGGTATTCTCTACTCTATACGTGCGCGACAGAAAAGATTGCTGGGGTGTTATTGAACAAATACCGTCCTCGGGGGCGTCTACAAAGAGTTCGTAGCGGAATGTTTTGCCCGTCCATTTGTAGAAGCAAATCTGAGGTGTACTCAGGAGGATATTGCTTATTCCAATATTAAAGAAATAACTAGATTTGGTTTACTTTCTAAACGCTTTTTAAATTCCTTCGTCAAGTCTTCCGACTGGTAGATCTCTTTTACTTCAACCTAATCAGCAGAGTTTTTAAACAGTATTTCACAGAAACAACCTTAATTATTTTGGTCGTTTTCTCTTGGATTAATATTCTTTCAGAAAGAGTTCTCATTTCAGAATAGACCCAGTACTCATTTTATCAATTGGCTGCATAGGTATGGGAGTCAGTCTGCATGTTGAGGAATTTGTCAAAATCCATATTAATATGCGTAACGCGATACTGTGTGTCTGTCTGTTTGCTACCTGATCACAACTAAACACTGAATCGATCGTGATGAAATTTAGCAAGGATATAGCCTATGTTCATCCTTGACATCTAAGCTAACGTTTATTTTTAAAATGTGTGATAAGAAAGACAGAAATCAATTTTGACAATAAATGCTAATGTAATCGGAAAAAAGAATTATATTAACTTTCGCTACATAAACAGTTAGCGCTATCAGCCTAACGCTATTAGCGCTATTAGCCTCAAAGAGTTCTACAAAAAATTCCGCGACGTTATTAAAATTAGAAGTGTTAAAATACTTAAATTTAAGAGAGTAATTAAAGACGAAAAAACAATCAGTAAAAAAATTAATGATTTATTTATTGTGTGCATTTAACAGAANGAAATAAAAAAAGTCTTTAAATCGTAATATTTCGACGAATGGTTTAGATTTTACAATAATTTTAATAAAAGGTGCTGTCGCGTCACACCTCGAAAGCAAAAGTTCGAGCGGTGCGGCTGCCGCGAGATAACGTAGTGTACACAGTCAAGTTCTATATTAAATTTGTATTATTATGAATCTGAAAAGTTAGGATTTTGTACATGTGTTTAAAAACCGGTAAATAAAAGTATTTTGAATTTACAATATAGATACATTTTTTTTCCTGAGTAAAATAATATTAGAGTAAAACAAAACTCAGAGGTAATGCCGGTAATCAGCAAGTCCTTCATTAGCTCCGACTATGTAGCCAACACTTCAAGCTACATGCACTAACTCAAGCAATCAGTATTCATGAAGAATGTGATTACATTGGAAAATGTAAAACAGATTACGTTCGTACATGTTGCATCATCAGACGTAGTCCCCGCTAAGCATCTGTATTCATCTAATATTCATCACACATGCTTACTTTACACATTATTAAGAGTACTTAGCAGTCGGAACCCGGAGGAAGACATAAGGAAACTCGTATTTCTGCGTGGTAGGAGGATCAAATAAAGGTCCAGATTATCCTTCCACGACTCATATCGTATCTCCTTTCATCATCTTCTACTTTCTTTACCTCACTTGTCCTCCATTCTGCGACGAAGCTAATCCAGCGAGCCTTGACGTCGCCCAGTCTCAATTAGCGTTGCGTCTCGGTATGGCCTTCTCCTCGGCGAGGGCAGATCCCTGAAATATTTAGCGTGGAGGGCTGCAGCTGCGAGGCAGACGAGTATAGTAAAACGGGGCGACGCTAGAGATGCTCAGGTGGGACAACTGAGTGGAACGCAGCATACCCGGGACTTGATACTTGAGCCTCGATGTATCGAGATAGGACTGAATGACTCACACTCGATCACGTTATTTTTTTCCTTTCATGCATCACATTCAGAAGTTAATATGTCCGTGTGACAAAAATTTTAATATTTCAGTTCATTATACGGAAGTAAAATTAGTTCACTTCTAGAACTTAATTCAGAAATAAATTTATCGAACTCGTGGTAAAATCTTTTGGATCTAGTAATATTTACTAACAATGTTCAATATCAATATTCTATGCGAAAGTGGTGAGTATTGTTAGGGGTATTCAATAAACCTGGATTTGTAATTTATTAGATTCGCGGTTTTTGGATTATTTTAAATCAAATATAGAATTAAACTTTTGGATTAATTTTCAGACGGCTCAAACTAGAAGCCAACATAAAGCTGATGGAAATATTTTAATATTGTTTTGAACAATGTTTCCGTGTAATTTGTATTTGTTATGAACATTTTCTCATAACTCCTTTTGTATCAGTCATATTCTATAATTATTCTACCACACAATAAGCTATATTTTATTGTTTTCATATTAAACTTTCTTTTAAACTTTATGATTTGTATTCAATATTAGTAGAAATTCGTAGGAAATATAGATGAATACGTACTCATGAAAATGTGATCTAAGAAGAAGAAAAAATATGGCAATCAAATAAGCAGTTAATATTGCATTTCATCATTCAGAGAAAAAACTACCTGTGTGACTTTCGGTCTAACTCTACCTGTGTGCAACTTGTACATTATTAATAACTCATAATATTTCACTCGGTAAAAAATTTGAATTCTTATCGATATTCAAACTCGTAATTTTATTTCTTTTGAGTGTGAATGGGGGTGGGAGGGAGGGCAAGGGCCACAAAATATTTGTGAAATTGATAAATTAAAAATGTAATTTATTATTATTTGAAAAAGAATATGGCATCATCCGGATACGTAATGTAAATTTTCTTATCCCCTGTGTTTTTATTCGATATATGTATGTCAACATACTTAGCGCTATTGCAATATCACCACTCAAATCTTTGTTGTCCTGTGTTAAGCGACGGAAGATGCGTGCCCACGGAAGTCGTCAATTGCCTTTCGGGAACTCGGTCCCTTCATTGCAGGTGCCTCTCTCTCGTAGATTAATAATTCGTGCTCTTTCCCTGGTTAAATTGATCTGGGTTTGTTTTATTCTTAGGAACAACAAAGAAGTATGTTTCGACAATGTAACGTACAGTTTAATAATAGATCATGAATCTTGAGGCTGTTTAATGCGTACTTTACGCAATACAATGTAGTGTCATACCATAACAATTAAATGATTGTTCTTTTTCAGTACATTTAAGTTCATTTCTTATAAATTAAACAAAATTTCATTTCTGGATTGGGAAAATCAGAAGATTCTCTTAAAATCTTGGTGTGACACGGAACACATTTTGACGTCCTCCATCAACACAGTTCTCCACCCAAACTTTGCCAGCGTTGAAGCGTTTATTCTCCGACTTCCGTTGCGTACTTCAACTGTCTTTTTCCCAGATGTTTCTCCTGGACCTATGCCAATGTCCCTCGCGGACAAACTCTGCATAAGAAGTATCGCAAAGAGTTTCCAACGAACATTAAGAACATGGATGCCAATCGGGTATTGAAGGATTATGATGCAACAGTGTTAAGCATGAAAAGAAAAATATACAACACACTCGACAGAACCCCTAAAAATTATGATACATGTTCATTTTAATCTAGTGATTATTTAATTTTTTTTTTTTTTTGAAATTCATATTGGATGTTGCTCGAGTCAGAAACATTTCACCCATGAAAACAGATGTGCAGTGTTTACACAAAAAACAATTCACATAATTTGGTGGAAAAGTTCACCTGCATTAAATCTACGATCCAGTTATGTATCATCCAGTATCACCCATAATGACAAGTTTTCAGAATAACGAATCCTGAAGTATACTTAGTATGATATTTGCTCAAGGGAACGTTAAAAAGTCTGTAACTTTAATTGTATTCCATTCTTGTGTCTACACGTTTGCCTTAAAAGTACACGGAAAAGTTGTAGATATTTCTAAGAGATGTTTCCTGACAGAGGTCCGAATACAGCGGGTATGCTAATCCAGAACTGAATCATTGCTACACGAAATTATTACCAAAGTTCGAATAAAAACATTTTATATCAAAACATAGTATATTTGTAGTATAAGAGGAGATTTTCATGGTTTTATTTATGTCGTGGATTGACAGTATTTCGATTTAAATGAATTTATTTTATTTAATAGTAAATTTTAAGTCGTGAAGAGATGGCAACGCCTTGAAGTCACACAAACATGTGCGCCGCGTGGAGAGAGCTATTGCGTCGGATAAATTATAGAAATAACTGTGCAGACTGATAGACTTAAAAGATCGATAGTCCAGTTACTACCTTTAGATCGCAGTCTGTTAGCGGACGCGTGTCAGGAGTCAGAGGTACTGAGATAAGATCGTGGCTCGCGCAGAGCACCGTGGAGATTGGTGCAACGCGAGGAGAGCGTTGTTTACTGGAATGGTGACTGAACGGCTACACGGTCACTTGGGGTTTGAATGTTTCACTTTACTTAAAATGAAGCCACGGGTGAGAGCAGTCTATTGAGAGCACTCAAAAGCGTTTGGACAGACGCAGAAGACCTGCCGGTAACTTATTTCTTTCTCGATCTGATTGCATAGCTCTGCAATAGCCAATCATTGGTTTCGATCATATACGCGTGTGATTCTGAGTATCCATTTCTCCCTGTTGCCAACCGGAATCAAAAGGCAAGGGCTGCATCAGAGAGGTCATTCATCCCCATAGTTACTTGTTCTGGTCATTCTCCAACACGTATACAAGGAAGAATACTGTTAGTTTCATTAAAACTTTTTGTATTGCAATAATTAAAACGAAATCACACACTTGAGTGTTTAGTTTAGAAAACTAATTTATCTCAACCCAATATTACAGGAAGCTTTGGTAAATNCAAAATATCTCGTTGGATGTTTAATGACATTGAGAACGAAACAAGTTATGAAATGTTCAGAGTTTGACAAAGTGTGTCGTAGTTATAAATTGCTGGGAAAATTTGTCAATTCTATTCCTGATAATTCATCAAACTAATATAATTATCGTTTCAAAAATTGCGGATTAACGCAAAAATATTAAAACACATGGAGTTGAGTAAAGTCTTGAAATCATCTTTGATTGGTGCTTTTTATTAAGATTAACGTTCACTATGTAATTAAATAATTACTACACGACTTACGAGGTTTTATGAACGAACGGTTTGTGTTGTGATAATATATCACAACGTTCCTACTTTTGTTTGAAGTCGTAAAAGGTCGTAAGTCTTGCGTTATTTATTTGATTAAATTATATAATGGACGTTATTTGTAGTAGAATTTGTTCCATAAGCTTTGTTAAGTCATGCTACTTTTAACGAATTAGACGATTTATGAGTAGTAATATAATAAAGATCGTGTCCGTTTTAGTTAATCAAACATTTTATAAGCTCATAATAAACTTTGACAGGAAATTGTCTTCCAAACTCTCAAGTACAGTTTTGTTTATGTAAAGTTAGATAATGCATAGCCTCCTTTATAAAATGTATTCTACCTATATTTTCTAAATCTTTATCTGATAACTTTTTCTATATATTTTATATTAACTATTTTCTAACCTGTATTTCTTTTATTTTTACATTGAGTTATTACAAACTTTTCATTCTATTACATGACACTCAAATTTGGTGACGTCGGTCTTTAAAAATAAATAGCATAGAGTGATTGGTACGTTAAGTTCATGATCAAGCCTTTATAGAATAAGGTGGTAGTTTTTCCTGAATCCTTAATTTGATTTATACATACTTAACTTTTTTATTTGTTTTCGAAAAAAAACTGATTTAACATTTTTTGATAAATATAACTTTTGTTTCATCAAGGATTAAAAAATAAACACCACTTTCGAAGAGATTAAAATATATGAATTCACTATTACGCATACCTTTATGGGAAAAGTAAATTGTCAAGTCCTCCAGCCAATATTATGTTGTTGATATGGAGTAGATTTGCCATCAACAAAATCTCAAATCTAGGTCAAGCCGACCGACAACCCCCTTATTTTGATGCTAAAACCCGGACATTACTATAATGTAAAATGATTTATACCCTTCATAGTTTAATTTATTATTATATTAAGTTTAACTAATAATAGCCTAAAATAATGACTCAATTCACAATGCGATTCAAGATTCAGACGTACGGCGCAATCTTCTCTCTTCACTCATTCCACTTCTGATCTAGGATTTTTGAATGACCTTGAAAGATTTGAAGCATTTAACGCGAAAATCTCACGCTAATCTTCGACCCAACTTTTCTTGGCTTTACTTTACATTTGTATCCTTGAAGCGATACACGCAAATGACGGGTGAAATGCGTGAATAATCGGAGTGGAGATGCGTGCGGATTTCGAACGATCGCAAAGATTAGCAGTGAGGTTGAAGGAACCATTTATTTTGCATGCGTAAAAGAGATACAATAATGAAAGAGTTCTTACAGTACGAGAAAACTTATCGGAAGCTGAGGTAGTCCATAAATCTGCAGAGATTGTATTACATCTGTCATTGCCTTCGAGAAATTTGTGCTCAGACTGTTGCGTCAGCTTCACATCTTAAGATCATTGTTCTGTATTATATACAATGCTTACCTTTTTAATCCATACCTGTCAGAATGTTCCAACACTTGGAAAACGCCGAGACAACCTAATTTCTAGGTCTCCCGAAATAAAACGCAGGGAAATAGTTTTTTTTATTGAATATAGCTCCGGTATTAAATTGCAAGTTCCCACGTTTCTGCTGACAGGATTTTCCAGATGCAACTATTCTCTAGTGAATATATATTCTACTGAAATATTGTTCATTGATTTTAGAGGTTTCTTGTGTTACTGTTCAATATTCATGAAACAAAGAAACAAGTTTGCTAATGGTTTTAGTTTTCCGGTGTTAGACTCTCAAGAAATCAAATAACCTAATTTCAATACATTATGAAAATTATGAAATGGGTAACGTATTTTTGAGAGGCAGTAAGTAAAATAAACCACTTTTGCCTCCATACACATAATTGTCATAAATGAATTCTATCATTTTAATATGGAATATTAACTTGAACCATGATATAAATCCAAGAAAACTTGGATTTAAATGAGCAAATCTTATTTTGAAACATATGAAGAAAGTATTACGAAAAGCTTTATATAAAACCGTAGCAAAATTTTTTGCATACTCGAACTTTAACTTGTCTATTAGTCAAATCACTTGACTCTCTCTGTTAGATGGGGAGTATTGTTATCATCCTGTTGTCGTCAGATCTGTATATCTTATAAAGAAAATTGAAGCAGTTTTATCAAAGGTTGCTGCCAGTGAATAAATCCCATTTCTACTTATCGAATTTTCGAAAATTGGATCGAGACATACGACTCTAATTGTTAAAGTACAAATAATCTTCAAATAAAAAATGAACAAAAATGAACAGACATGTTTCCCGTTAATTCTTCTCCACGTTATTTTAAAATTAAAACTATTACAGTAATAAATAAACGTACTGCATTAATAGTAATAGAAACCGTAGAAAAGGTACAATACTCTCGGGTGGACGAACGCATCTATGACGAAGCATACCAATCGATTTGCTAGTCTAAGATTTAAAGATGTCACGCGAGTTTATCTTTTCATTAGATTGCTTCTAGTTATAAAAATACTGTGGCGTCACTTTCATTTAAATAATAGTTCGATATAACGTACTGTTTGATACGTAAACAAAAAATGCACCCCGCAGATGGTATAGGGATTCCAATGCCAACATGAGTGGGTGTTTTGTACTGAGAAAGAACAGGTTTTCATCAATAAATAGTTTTCCAGAAAACATCACAGAAATTGGCATTCAACCAATTACAGAGCTCAAGGTGTTTGGCATTGTCCCCAGAATGAAGTTTGTAAACGCAGTACTTATGATTTATTCATGTTCGGTGGAACCGTATTTTGTTCCACGCATTTGTTGAAGCCTCTCAGTTCCATTTGATGATAAAACAAGCAGCTGAAGTTATACAGATTGTTATTTAATTTTGAATTTAGCCTCAATAAATGAAACAAGTCTTTCTATTCGCTATATATTTATATAAAATATCTCAAAGTCATGAACTTCATAAACAAAATTAAGTATATTTTTTAATGGTATTAAGTTGTAAAGTGGTAGTTTTCGCCGTGTACTTCTCCCCTTGAGAAACATGATGACATCTGGTCTTATCATGCATCGTTTTGAAAAAATCTGCAAAGGAATGCTTACATGCGGGGATAATCTCTGTTAATGCTTAATGATGGCGCTCATTTCAAAATATTTTTAATATGTTATAAGTAGTTTATACTTAAAACTCTTTGTAGGATCACGTACGTCTAACCTTCACCCCTTATTCTGTTACAACGAAACATGAATCTATTACACTGTAAGAGTTAATAAAAATTAATTTAATATTTTAGATTTCTATATCATTGCGTATGCACAACAAGATGATACATATATATTTCCGTAGATATGAAGGTTTTGGAGTTTAAAAAACTTGATTTAAGACGCGTTTATGTTAAAAAAATAAATTAACACAATGAACTTTGATAGTAATATCCAGAAAAATCTCGCATTTCATGAAAACAGAATTTTTATGCTATTCTTTCCTGAACTCAGAAATTTCAAATTACACTTTTCCTGGGAATGAACGCTATAAGGAAAGTCGTTAAGCTCCCCAGTGTAAAGCAATCTGCAGACAGCTTACAGAATAAAATCCTACGACCTGCAAAGTTTCTTGTAAGTAGTAGTATATGTCACGTTTTCCCTTAACATCTGCAAGAGATATATGAAGATGAATTTGAAGTATACTGGAGTGAAAAAATTGGAGCATAGAAACTTGAAGATAAGAGATGTCGTGAGAAATATAATTTACTTCACTAGTATACACACATTAACATGTGTTTATATCATCTCATTCGTGAAGGTATAGTTGAAAATTTTTTTATGACCTTGCCCATTCTTTCTTTATACATTTCTCGGGTTTGGATTCCCATGGATCTTCATACACTTTTCCAAGATTTAAGGTTCTTTATATGACATTCCAAGTTTTAGAATCTCTCCCTCTTTATCTGTGTTCCCCGTCCTTTTCAGTTCATAAAATGTCAATTTCATATTTTCTTAGTTTTCTTGGTATATACTCACGATTTACAAGAGATATAGTTGCGCAGATTTCCTAAATTTTCTTTGCTCACTGTGTTTTAAATGAACACTGTAATCAAAATACGTCAACAGCATCTAAAAACTACCACTGTTCAACGAGTATGTTTCAAACAAATTGAGGTTTACTTCTAGTTAATGCAATTCTACAAGAAAAAATCCTGAACTGTGAAATTCAGATAAGAGATGATTATATACCTTTCTTCGATCAATATTCTTATTAAATTACTTGGCAAATATTATCTAAAAATTCTTCCATATTTTTGAAAAATAAAATATTTAATATCAACTGAGTTCTAAAATATTATTGGGAAAGTAAATACTTAATGATGATACATTGAATGCAAATGAGTGACGATCCCGGACGCATCTCTTGTTTTCATTCAATACCTCGTGATGGGGTTAACAACAATTTAAAAGATGTATTTATATTTGTAAATAGTTAAATTGGTAATTTGTATTTCTATTTTAAGGATGGATGTCTTTTGCGATATTGAGAGTTTTAACATCTGATTGTTCGTTAAATTGTAATATATGATATTCATAATATTAGTAATATATGATAAATTCAATGGGGTATATTATAAACGAATTCTCGATCAATCAACCCCTTCATACAATGAAAAGCTCTAGATTTTACCTGGATATACTTCACTGTGCGGCGTCGCGAAGAGGGGTTCACTAGCTTCGTTTAAATACCTCTTCACTGATATTGAGTTTGGTTTAAATTTAATACTTGGGAGTTGAGAGCAAGAATTAAGAAAATACTGAAAAGGTTCGTTACTGTTTTATTATATGTGTGTATTTTTTACACCCACGCAAATTCTTTGGTTTTTAAAATGACTATTCATATTCGTAGAAAATTACTTTAGGTTTCGTAATACACGAGACATGGTTGTAGGGTTACAGCGTGTTTCCTCGGTTAGTTTATTCTTACAACAGCTACCTTAAGTCAAATAATAGTTGTGTTGTTTAGTGAAATTTTGTTGGTTGTATATTACAGCTTATGAAAAATAAACATTTTCATGATGATAAATCACGAATTTTTTTAATAAATTTATTTGGAAGGTCTTAAAAGAAATATTAAATTATTCTTTTCACAAAGAGTCGATACTCTGCGTTCATAAAGTGTATCTTTCTGTCTGTTGCGTATGGTATGTTGGATTTGAATAAACTAAAAACAAATGCGTTAGTTTTCAAGTGAATTATTTTTCCTAAAAATGTATCAAATGCATTGGATAGGAATATGGATCTCAACCCCTGTATACTGTAAAACTATGTTCTCTAGCTAGAGAAATGTTTTTCTCTCATGTAACAGTCGCGACTTGTTTCCTATTCCACCACGTGGCCACCCGAGACAGATGCTTCGGGACGTTTGTGCGGGCGTCTGAGTGCGCTCCCTGTCTACGCATCAACGCCCGGAAGCGCTCTTGCGTCACGCCTTGACGCTCCCTCGCTCACGCCCTCCTTCCAACACCCCATTTTACGTCACTGACTTTACCCTCACTTTGCATCACTCCAGCTTCTTATTACACTTCCTATTCTTCGCCACTTCGGTCCTCTCCTCTCATACATAATATTTTCAGTTTCTCTTGGCAAATAAATTAATAAATACCGATACTCAAGCTAGGTCATCTCTTCCGTCCATCTTTGGAAAAATTGTTACAATTATTTACAAACATCATAGTTATGAATAATAAATTTACATATTAAAACTTTCACAGAATGAAAAGTTTACACGAGTACATGAATAATAAATTACACAACAGATCCACATCAAATGCGAATAAAAATTAAAAATATGTATGCCTACCCAAAAAGGTAATACAGTAAGTACATAAAAGGAAAAAGGGAAGAAATAGATGTTCAGAACAAAGAAAATAATGTGAATTTCAAGAAATGGAGTGGATAAAGTCCGTTTAAAAGAATTTGTAATAGTTTAAGGGGATATACACGACGATATATACAATAATCGGAACGCTAAAGATATTACAATTAAGTTAATGAACTAATGAAGTGAAATAACTTATAATAAAATAATGAAATTGTAATATAAAGCACAATTGGCGCAAATGTAAAAGTTACATTTTATCAAAAAATCTGCATCGGAGTTCCTAAATTACTAGAATATAGAAATAACGAACACGGGAGATTAAATCTAACGTAGCTGTCCAAAATAAGAGTAGGAAATACTCGCGTTTAGCTCCTAGCCCATTGTGTAAAATGCTTGGAAGACAATAAAGGTTACGCGTCTGTCTCCCAGGTTATCATAAACCCCCAAGAACACAACAATGCTTCAATTTAAACTTGCAAAATCGAATAGTGACCAATGTGCTATTTCAGATCGACCAACAGCTGCTAATAGCTTCACCACTTTGTTAGCACCAACGACTAATTCATTTATATTGTGTAATGGAACAATACAAGTTAACCCGTTTTTGTGTATTTAAATGAATGACACACATTAGCAAACAGTAACAGAGACTATATCTCAATTAGTTCGTAAGAATAGTGAAATAGAGAAAATTCGAAAAATTACATTTCACGTAAATTTACCCCTTTAAATTCGAAATTTCGTGTAGTTGTTTTCTTCTTAACCTCTACAATATTTAAGTATAATCCCATCAAATCTACAATGGTTTTTTCTCTAAGTTGAAGAATGTATCAAACTGGTACCACTCATTCTGTTTTAAAAGGAGTATCACGTTTGTAGTGGGATAAAAGTCGCACAGGTTCTATCCATATCTCGCACGGGCACCGAGAAATAGTACAGCTCCACTCTGCGGTTCCACAGTTCCACTCACCCCGCTCCTTCCGTACAATTCTCATTATGTCATTCCTATGGCCCACGTCAACCCTATTTCACCTGTGACATATTACCTTCGTTCTCAGCTATACCTTCAAGCCCTTCTTTTCTTTTTGGTTCTCTCTGTCCCAATCTCTCCACTTTTTTTATCCTTGAAACTGAGATTCCATTCGCTATCACAGATTGGACATGTAGAGCAAGAGCTCTACATCAACAATTGCGTCGCTTCTGAACATTTGCGTTGCGAGTGGCGTGCTTTGAAGAGAAGAGAGGGAAGCAGTACGGAAGTGCTTTCGTTTTTCATTTAGTCCCTATTACTAAAACGACGACTTTTTATTTACAAGATAGGAATGACATTTGAAAATGAAAACAACGTGCAGCTAAAATGTTTTTTCATTGTATGAATAATTGATATAAAATTGTGAGCTCTCTCGAATATAGAGTTTTAACATCTTGGAAATACCCCCAAAAAATTACAATATACACTTCTAAAATCGTTTGCATTGCAACAAATTGGTGTACTCCATAAATTCGTGAAACTGAAAACGAAACACACGACTTTTAAGTCCTGGGTTACGTTTACTTGAAAAATCTGCGAGAATGTACCAATATGAATAAAGTTCAAATTATTTTCTAAAGTTCATCTCTATGATATATCTATAATATTTTTCTCCATATAGTTTTTTCTTTACCGAAGATGTTAGATTTTGGTGTACAGTTTGTGGGTACAAATTTTTCGTACATAAAACGAAAGCCAGCTTGAAGGTTAAGTCTTCCAATTTCTCAGAGAGCTTTGAAACGTAAACCGGTTATCTGAGGAACACATACCAAAATTAGAAATTACCTATTTGTATCATGTGTTTGAATTTTATATTTTTATCTAAATGATTTGAAAGGTGATTTTTATTAGTTAGGTTCTAATTTAACTATTTTTTTTGTCGCAAGTGCGTTGCACAGCAATGGGTTTGCTTTTCCATTAAAGTGAAAAATAGTTTCAAAAATTCTAACTTTACGAAGTTGTGAGCTTTTATATTCCTTCTTTTGAGTTCTATACAAAAATGTGACATGGCATAAATTTCAGGTATTTTTAAAAATTTTAACATTAAAATTAAATAAAGTCATTAAGAAATTGTCGATGAGGAATTGCTAATAGAAAAATTCGATTTGGTTTTACGATATACTTTGAATTTTTTACATTTTATTTTCGCCGGCGTTCAGGTATTTGACAGCTGGCAATACGCTTCCCTTCAACCGCGCCGGTTGAAGACGTGGGCGAAGGATTACTCTCGTAAGAACTGCGTCCAAGAGGCAGAAGATGGTTCACTTTTGCCCTTTTCACTTGAGAGGGCGAGAAAATGTTCGTCGACCGGAAAAAAAGATATTTTTATGATGTATCTGAGAGAGAATAATAAAACGAAAGAGTTTGTGTGTGTTGCTATAAAGCTTGTTTGCATAATTTAGCACAATACTAATGACAAAGAACATTTGTTCTCGAATCTATAATTAGCAAGTACATAATATTGTACTATAATTGATGAATAGGGAATTGTGGTATTCTAACTTAAATGTATTTATTTAAAATATCAAAATTCTTTTAGTCATTAAGGGTTTTCCTATTCAAAGACATAAGCATATTTCTAAATTTTTCTCATTTAATATTGAAAATTAAATTTTCTGCAAATGTTGTTTTCACCAAGGTATGCCAAAACACTTAGTACGACTCTCTTTCATGTATTTTAATTAATAACTTGAAAATTAATTCAATCTCACTTCACATGCAGTTGACCGAGGAAAGTTTTGCGATGTAAACTCTCCATTGAGAAGTGAATTGTATAACTGAAAGCAAAGGTATTATGGTGCACAAGTGACGAAACATCACTGACGATATTCGTGTTATGAAGTATTGACGTGCGAGAAGGCTACTACAATGGTCTGTGTGATTAAGGGCGTGAGAAGAAAGTAAATTTGGAAGTTCATGCAACGTATCTGAGCATCTGATTTACATTTCAAATTAGAGGAAATTAAAAATTATCAAATTACAATCAATGATTGTGAAATATTTTCCTGTGATATAATATTTTAAGAGCCACTACATACTTCCTTCCATTCTGAAGATATTCCTAAGTGTCACAAAAGTTCTTATACTTACATTTCTTATAAATCTTCAGTGTTCATGTAAATTTTATAATAATTAAATTTAAAAAATATATGTATTTATTTACATACTTTTATCAGAAGCCTGAATTAATCTTATTTCAAGAATTAGAAATACTAATCTCATATGATCTTTTTAAGAACAAAATATTTCTGATTTTCGTGTAAATTAGATGAATATTTTGATAGTGGCATATGAAAGGGATTATTGAATCGAGGTTGGAATACTCAGAATTGAATATAAACTGAGTGACGAATTCTTCAGTGTATTTGAAACAAGAAAAAATAATAGTTTGGAAGTTTATGCTACATCTTATTTGCGTTCAAAATTAGAGTACTTTAAAAAGTATTAAATTTCTCAGCCCATGATTTTGATACTTATTTTTGGATGGAAGAATATTTTAAGTGTGTGTTGTGAAGCGGGCTGTGAAATGTCCCGCGCATCAGAAGCGCTTACCTGGGCTAGACAGAACTACTGANCATCAGAAGCGCTTACCTGGGCTAGACAGAACTACTGACTCAACGGGAGCACTATAAAAAATACACGAGGCACCAGTGCTCGTTCTATTGACTCTTGACTCAGCTCTTGACTCTTGAGATGTGACTCCATTCCGTCCTGTCGGTTTAGAATTGGCTCGACAGTCTCTACCGATACTCCTACAAACCTTCCCTCGGTCAGAATTGACTCAACGGTCTCTGCCGAATTTTCTACAACACCCTTCTTGGTTAGACTAGACTTTACGGTCTCTGCCAAATTCTTCTACCCTCATTCCCTTTTCGACCTGTCACTCAAGTCACAACTGCACAAGACTCGCCATGCGCTCCGGGAGTAGTGTTGTTTCGTCGCAGAACGCTCCACGCCGCCGCTCGCTGCACTCTGGGTGAGCTGGGTAAAAAAAGCTATGTCTGTCAATACTGAGAATGAGGCTGTATTTACCCCTTTTCTCTAGTTCTTTATGATTAGGGTATCTTCCACCTCCTTTTTAGTCAGCTCCCCTTAAAGTTGGACGACATAGGTTCTCCCCCNTTCCGATCTAACTGGTGTCAGAAGTGGGATATTCGAAATTTTTTCTAGGCATGCTGGTGTTTTCGCCACTCTCACTACTGGTGGCAGCGGTGGGATACATACCTCCTTTCATTCACAAGACATACTTCAATATCACGGATATTCATAGAAAATATTATTAATAAAATCAATAGTTCAATTTAAAAAAATGTTTATATTTACACACATTAACATGTGTAAAATTGGATTTAGTTTCAAGAACGAGGAACATCAGTTCATTTTTATTCATATATTCTTATTTGAACTTGGATTTAGTTTCAAGAACGAGGAATATCAGTTCATTTTTATTCATATATTCTTATTTGAACTTGGATTTAGTTTCAAGGACGAGGAATATCAGTTCATTTTTATTCATATATTCTTATTTGAACTATTTTAAGGACAATATATTTATTTAGTGTCGAATATTCTATTGATAATGACGTATGAAAGAGATTATTAAATAGAGATCGGAATACTCAGAATTCGATATCAAGTTTTCACGAATTCTCCGGGTCATTTGAAAGAAGAAAAATTCAATTTCTCCCCACTTCCTCTGCTTTGCATGTCGATGCGACAGAGTGCTGCGATCGAGCGCACCGGAAATGTCTGCCGGAGATTTGTGAGTTCTGCACCGGAAGTGATAGCGTTGGAGAGGACTCACTCCATCCTCCTTCCTTTCTTTCTTTCTTCTTTCCTCTCCCCACCTCTTGGTGGAGGAGAACGCTCGAGACCTTCGGGAATAGCTATTGCGAAGTTTGTCTGCAGCGAGCGCAAGTAAGTTTTTAGTTTAAAGCGAGGTGACTTTTCGTTTGAGGCCTTTGAAAGAGTTTTTGAGCTAAAATATGCTTTACGTTAGAGGGAAGTAAAATTTATCAAAGTGTGTGCTACATGGATTGACTCAAGGTACGGAGGTACTACCAGGAGATGTTAAATTTGGCAAAAGTTTGATGAATGTTATTGGTCTACGTAAATGACGTCCAATAAGGTGACCTCAACTTTGGGGTAATGGAATATTTGTGTCATGTCTTCCTCACCACCTCTCCGAAGGTTTTTACGTTTCCATACATTAATTTGCTTTTTAATAGTTTCAACACACTAGTGTTCAAGGCGTTGACACATCGAACAACGACTTAAATGTTACTATCAATTTTTCCTAATAGATGATAAACATAAACTGACAAAAACGTATAAGTCATAAATTAATTTTTCTGGATGCATTAATACATGTAAATAAAAACATACAAAAAAACATATTTGTGTCTTTGGTGAGGTGTTAACGATTATTTTCTACGAATTTTCAACCAAACATGCCACAGCAGATTAAGTGCTTACTCTGCTTTTTGCAATAAACACAGATTTTGCACGGCACTAAATAAGAGTATTTCATTTTCTTTCTCATCGTAGTTACTCATCTTAGTTGAAATTAGAGATTGTCAACGGATTTATATATTAAAATTGTCTATATCTTTGATTTGAATATATACTGAGTGACGATGTTAGAAATGATTTTCCATCAAATTGACACTCGGTTTTATTACAAAACTTTCCTAGTTTTTTCATTTCATTTTACGTTTCTTATGCTAAATCCGAAATTTTTGAAAATTTGTAATAACTATCTTACTTTTTGTCCATATTTCTTTTTAAAATCTTAACTATCTTTAACTCAGTAAAAAATACTCGAACGATAATGATGTAATTTAAAACATGATAATCACATTACTCTGAGCATAAAAATGTTTAAAACATTCCAATTTATCACAGACTCACCATGATGTTGATATAAATGAATTAAACAAATATTTTTAGTAGAATTCGAATCTTGTATTGTGGAATTACTAAATCGCCGCTTTATCTGCTATACTGATTAATTAAATTGCACGAGATGGATAAAAAATAACTATTTCTGTATAATGAATGCAATGTCAGTTTTGTCAGTCAGCGAATAATGAAATGGGTAACATTTGATTCGCTTGCCATTTTTCCGTTTCTGAGCTTGAGGGTGTTATTAAAGGTTTTATCGATTTGTTTCCTTGTATTGCCAGTAGGAGACTTAAACAGAAAATGGAAGGTACCAATGGAGTATACTATCGGTTTCGCAAAGCAAGAAGCTCGAGTTTAAACCTACGGTTCAATTTTCCGATCTATCAAAATACTATAAATTATACGCCAAATTTTAGCTTATTTAATTCTGCATTATAAGGTTTTAATGAAACCTTTTTACTCGTAACTGAGTATTTGTTATTGTGTTTCGAAGGTAAAAACGTAACTGTTAAACCTACAACTTTGAAACTCTTACACAATATTGCTGGGGTAGTTATTTATAAGCTGTGATAGTTTTATAATTTTATCTTTGTTAAAAAAATTGATCTTATAATTTTTATAAAACATTGCAATCTCAAGATCAATTAATCCTACAATATTCCATCATGCCTTACAATAACCGTATTTAAAAATAGGTTTCGCCAGAATTCGAATGTGTTACGTCAGGCGGACAATCCTACGTACCTATAATCTACGTGACCGAAACGTAGAAGCAAAATTATAAAAACGTTTTGAAGAACATTGTTTTCAAATACAAAACCTAAAAGTGAAAAGAAAACAAAAGAATTCAGAGGTCTTGACGCATTCTTTCGAAGCGTACGTCAGCAGGCCTTGTTAAGCTTTCTGTTAAAATTGTAATATTTTCCTTGTGCCTGGATTTTAAAATAATTCGTAATTACGAAATAAGCATAAAATACTGAAAACTGTATATGTTTGTAGGTTTTCTTCGTGATATTTACTTTTTGAAATTAAGAAAAAGTAAAAATTTTACTTCACAAAGCAGAGAAATATGGAAAATAACACGAATTTAGAATATTATATAAAACCTCGAGTAACGCCGGGCAAAACGAGATACAAAAATTCCAGATCTGTTGACAGATATTTTAATACCAGAATGACCAGTAATGTTTGTTTTGAGTTTCTTTACAAATCGCGGAAAAAGCCGGTTAGCTCTACTAGCTTATAATAACAGACAACTGCAATATAATAAGATTAATTTACAGATAATAATACTGAACGGTATATAGGATCCATTGACTTAACACTCTTTGAGATGAATAAAATCGCATGATGAATTGTTTCATAATACCTAGAAGTGTAAAAACACTTCTGGAGATGTTTTAATTCGTGTTTTATTTCAAGGAGAAACCTAAAAAAAAATGGGCTCCTCTTTAAAAAGAATACCGAATGTTACATCTCACGATTTCCGGGAAAATAAGGCGTTGTATAGGGAACGCGCTTTTCACCTTGCTAAACGAAGCGCAGAAAAATTTTACAAAACTTTTACTATAAAAATGATGACTAAAACGTCTGGAAGAAAGACATTCTGCGCAAGTTAGTAAAAAGAGGTCACCCTCTGAAAGAAAACAGGGGAACAGAAATGAAAGAGAAAAGAGGTCACTCTCTGAAAAGATATAAACCTTGTGCAATAAAGGATCAAGGAACATGAAATATTATTATTCTCAGTGTCTTTTGACATCCTTTTGGCATTGTTGATTTTTTAAACAGAGTTTAATTTTTAACCTATAATGATATTTTCGTGAATTGAATTACTACTTACTTCTCGTCATACGAATACAAATTGTATAAAATAATTATACAATGGGTATAACTCAATATATTCCATTCTTAAAATGTTTTTGTCTAACTGGCATAATCTTTGTAAATCATAACTGTAAATAAATGTAATTAACAAGTTATGATATCTTTGGAAGGTTATTCAAACCTACTAACGAATGGAGAATGATATTTGTCAGGAAATATTTGACCTCCATAATGAAGTTGATGGGATAAAAATATTTGACATTGCCAAGCTTTAGTTTAAAATAGTGATACTATTGAAGTTTACTTCATAATATAATTTTGCATACAAATATTGGAAGAACAGTTCTTAAGTACACCAAGGATTCTTCCGAAGACAGAATATTTCAAATGTTATTCCCGTCCCTTACCTATTTATTTTCCATTAAGTTGAATGAGAGTAGTATGCATGGATCTAAAGAGTACTCTATTTGAAGAAATAACCTTTTGAAAATAATTTTACCGAAAAGTTTTAAATCTCGAAAAAGCGGATTTTTAGAGAAAGAATAAATGAATCAATCCACTGAATATGATTCCATAAGGGTTCGTCCATCTTCTTTAAAGTAAATTGGATATTACAAGGTTTATTTTTTGTAATATTGACTTAAATAAGTACGCTTTTAGCGCGAGCAACGTCCATCAGATCTTCTAGATGGTTGATCTTTCTAGACAGGTATGACACTAAGCCTGAGTTCTTGATGCGTGATTTATTCATCAAAGATAATTCTGCGAGAATAATTCCGTAGTATGCGACAAATTCCTTCCTCATACGATCAACTATTCATTCATTTTTACTGCATTTTAATAGCATAGAGAGCAATAACATTATTAATACTTCGTAAGACGTAGAAAAGCGGAAATTTCTCATAATAACTAAAATTGAATGAACTGAAGATTTGAACTGAACCATCAAGGAATAAGTACATTTATTAGAATTTTTAAATTCTGATAAATGATTTATTAAAAAAAGTAAAGAGTTGCGATGGAAAATTTAAGATAGATGAAACGGAAGGAAATTTACTTTCCAATTGCACCTATTATATAAGAAAATGATTGTTAGATCCTATTATGCAAACTCTTTCCGAACACAGATTTCGTGTTGCACCGTGTTGATGAAGTGTAATTTTGTGTATGTTCACAGACTGACGCCACGCCATGAAAAAACTCAGACATCAAGTTTCTATAAATGACAATTATTAGTAATATAGAGACTCAATCATTGAATGGCTATAAAGAAGTTTGTAGAGGACGAATACGAAAGATGTATTGAACAGGATAACTTAAAGCAGAAGTGCAACTGATTAACTTGGTCATTATAATATTTAGTGTGCGAGACGAGTATTTACGAAACATTGGTTATGTTAGAGGAGGTCGGAAAAATTATTAAGGAAAAAATGGGAAGGAAATTTGTTTCCGATTTTATTATTAAGGATTATTTTATTTTATGCTTTTTAGCAAGGTTCAGGCCATGAGGCCTGCCCTTTCAACTAACCGTTGGACTTGGGAAGGAGAGATGTTGTGTTGCCGGTTTACTAATGATACCGAACCGACATTTGCCTGGAGTAGGTGAGGGAAACCCCAGCGGAAAACCTCACCCAGTTCGGCCAAGTAGAGTTTGAACCCACGCTCTACCGCTCAGCAGGATCTCGGAAGCGGAAACGCTACCACTAGACCACCACTGTTACTGGTCTAGTTACGTTAAATGGAGTCAACAACATGGAGTATAGAGAATGTATATGTTACTTGAAATTTACATATATTTCTCACTGAAGTGATAATAATAAATTTTAATAAATTTATTGTCAAAAAACAGTACAAACTGCGTATGACCACGTGGAGGACAATAAACTAATTTACTCTCCGGAAGCAAGCAAGAGACCATCCCATCAATTCCGATCAAGGTCCCTAAGGCAGAGGCGGATTCAAAAAAATTCAGCATAAGTTCCTAGATAAGACAAAAAGTTAGCTGCGAGTTATAATACTAATAGAATGTCAATATGTTTGTAATTTTACGCAAAAAATTACGAAAAAATGTTTTAGTCTGGATACGGAAGAACGTTGCTCCAGAGGAAAAATTTTATTTCTCGAATGTGACTCTTGATGATGTCTCCAAAGCAATTATCAAAATCAAATCGAGAGCAACTGGCATTGATGGTATCTCCGCCATGATGATTCATAAAATCCTACCGTTTATTATTCATATTATCACGGACATCTTTAATGAGTCACTGGACTCGGGCTTTTTCCCGCCAACATGGAAACAATCCCTGGTCACACCAATACCCAAATGTGCTTCCTCCTCATCTTTAGATGATTTCAGTCCCATCAGTATCTTACCAACACTCTCAAAAGCTTTAGAATATATTGTTCACAGTCAAATCGCCGAGCATATTTTCAAAACAGATAAACTGGACATGTTTTAGTCTGGATTTCGCCCAGGCCATAGCACACAAACGGCTCTTACTAAAATTTCTGAAGACATCACGATGGCCTTAGATGCAGAAGATGTGACTTTACTCATTCTCCTCGACTTCAGCAAAGCGTTGAACACAGTGGACTTTGATATTTTAGAAGCTAAACTATCTGCCTTCTTTTCACTCTCCAAACCGTGCATCAAATGGCTGAGCTCCTACTTACGAGGACGGACTCAATGTGTCACTAGCAATGGAATGTTTTCTATCTGGTTGCCTCGGATCAGCGGAGTGCACCAAGGCGGTATTCTTTCACCTTTACCCTTTTCCTTATTCATCAACGACCTTCCAAATTCCGTACTCGCATCACGCTACCACATCTATGCCGATGACTTCCAATTGTATCCTTCCTGTGCTCCACATCAACTAAGTAACAATATACATTTACTTAATGATGAACTTGAAAGAATCTGACTTTGATCACTAAGCAATAATCTGTTAATTAACCCCAGAAAATGTCAGGCAATAATATTCGGTAATAGAAAATCACTTGGTTGGTGTAGATCCATGCTTCATTCAGACCTTTGTATTGGTGATGTGAAAATTCCCTTTTCTCCAAACGTAGAAAATCTCGATATTATAATGGACGAAACACTATCATGGACAGATCATATCACGTACATTTTCAAAAAAACTTATAATTCTCTGCGCTCTCTCAATCATGTTATATACATACTCACCGAACCCATAAAACAAATCCTCATTAAAGTCATTAGTCCTTCCTTATCTTGACTATTCTGACATTATTTTCCAAGATATCCCTTCCACTCTCGCAGACAGACTTCAAAAGATTCAGAATATCTGCATTCGCTTTACTTTACCAACGATACCATCACTTGACCGACTACTACATGAAAGCAGGTTGGGTGAAACTGGATGACCGACGGAAATTCCATTGTCTCCTTTTCCTTCATAAAATACTAAAGACTAAAACCCCAGCCTATCTTCACTCCTTTTTCCAATTTCTTTCCAACGGACATAATTCGTTGGACTCGTTCTTGTTTTAAATTAGTTCTTTTAATTCCCAGACACAAAACTCAGAAATTTTCTCGTTCTTTCTCTATCGAGGGGGCCAAACTGTGGAACAACCTTGGTAATAATATAAGGAATATTTCAACAAAATACTTGTTCTCCAATACATTGCGATCCTCTTTGCTCTCGGATGTGCATTAACACAAGGACCACTGTATGAATGGTGATGGATGAATGGGTGGATGAATGAGTTATTCTTTCCTTTCTTATATCTCTTCCTTTTTAAATTTTTCTTTGTCTATTCTTGTAACATATAATCAATGTCACATATAGTTATTTTACCATGTAAATGTATTCACAAAGAGGGCAAGTGTAAGAGAAGGCATTTGCCTTAACTTCGCCTCCAAATAAAGATACTTATTATTATTATAATAATATTTTAGCATTGTGACATTTGGAGGTGACAGATTTTCCTACTCTCTTGGAATTATCAAGGACGAACAATGCGAAAGTTTAAGTTGTGTTTACACCGCTGTTACGTAAAGTAATCGAACCGCACCGAACTAGTACGATCATGCGGTGAGGTTGGCACAGTAAGCAAGGAAGCCCAATAATAGGAACGATTCGCTGGGTTACTTGTTACAGCGCTGTGCGGACAACGACCACACAGCTCACACGTATTTGTGTTCGTTCGTCAAGCGCGATTACAGTGCAACGTTGAGCGGTAGTGTGGACACCACTTAAGGTTTCTTATGCCATCCGTGTTGCATTTCATTTGGTTGATCATGTATATCGTATATCGTTTGGTATATTCACATTACATAATATGTGCACAATAACGTATTTATTTATTCCCGGAATACTACATGTGGTTTAATTAGGCAGTTTCTCGACGCTTGTCCTCTACAAAAGCATTGATTCGCGAGTAGCGACACATTATTATCGATGTCTAAAAGGTGTCTGGGAGTGAAATCATCAATGAACTTTCAGGGAGGAAACCCCAAATGGAGTTTTGGAGTTGGAACCCCTAGCGAGCGAGGCGAACCGATAAAATAAAATGAAAACAAATATAAAGAGCTCATAAAAATGGGCACATTGTTTTTTACAAATGTAACAACGAGTTTGTAAATTATGTTTTAATGTTTTCAAAATGGTATACTAATTGATGATTTCTAACTTTTAAAATGGGAATGAAAAGTGGTAAAAATAGCCAGTGGAATCTCCAGTGATCCTGTAGTAATAAAACTGTTCTTCATGGTTCATGAATTATCATAGCCATGAATCATATACCGATATGGCTGATTTTTGTTTAAATCTTTACTGGCATTTTTTGATAAAAATGTAATTGAAATGTTGCAAAATTTTCAATGATTTACTTGCTTATAAGTTTCCATATTTTTGCATAATACAAGGAATACCAAGTTTAGAACCATTAGTTTTGATCTTCAAACGATATTAATAAAATATTTTTGAAACGCTAATTTAATAAATATATTAGACTTATTTCCAACTTCCTTCGTATTTTAATTGATACTAATAGGTAAATCAATGAATTTATGTTTGACAAAATCACTTCGTTTCATATTACTATTGATCGATACATAACAATTCTTATTTTTCTCTGTTAAGTTGATTGTGTTAAAAATAGGCAGTTTGCTGATGTTCGCACACTTTCTCTTTTACCATTGTCTTGTTTCATTCCCTCGCTTACTCCATTCCACTGATTAATCACATTCATCAATTAATTGTGCAACGTGGAAAGTGATTCAATGTTGTTCCATCCATCAGTTTAGTTAATGGTAGAAGGCCAAGGTTAATGAAAGCATGGACTGCGACAACCGACGTGGTCCTATCACTACCCAATTCATGTGAAATTTTGAAATTATTAGCTGAAAGTTAATTCAAGTTTTCTGTCGATATTAGTCGTTTTGAAATAATGTGTATTTCAGTTTATAAAATAATGAACGTAAATTTTAACATATATTTTGATTTATAATTTGTTGTGAAAGAATATTCTCTGAAAGTATAATTTTACTTAAAATGTGAATCTCTAATAACATCCTCTTTTTTGCATATATTTATATTGGATATAATTTATAGATTAAGTAATGTTACGATTTTCTCCCGTTTCAGAAGATTGTGATATGTTATTTCGCCTAACCTTTCTTTTAAATTTATCGTCCGAATTCATAGAATGTAGAAATAAACTTCAAATAAACTTTTCTGCTGACATTTTCAGAAATCCCATAAATCCACAATGGATAGATTCCCATGGATAGAAGCTCGCGAGTGAATGATCGAGAGAGTCTACCTGTCACCAGATAGTCAATAAATGGAAATTGCAGGTTAGGTTCTCGGAGAGAAGATACGCACCTAAAACTGAATTGATTAGGAAGTGATATCAACCCAAGAATTTAATGTAGTGTAGATACACATACGTTACTTAGCAGGTGTTATATTTTTAACAAATTCCACGAAATAATATTTAAAAAACTTTCTTGTTACATGTTTTTTGTTTTGATGTGTTCATTATTATCTCCTTCACTCTCGGGGTAAACATCAAGATTTTCTAAGGATAAGGATACATTGTACGTAAGTAAATATATAAGGTAGAGTATCAAGTCTCAAATTCAGTTCTAATACCATGAAAAATGACAGTGAAAAATTGTAAAAATGAGATAAAACTATAAGAATATTCGGTGTTAGGTTTCAAAGTCAAGCAACGGAAATCATTACTGAACGTTTTTGTTTCTTCTTACCGTTAGTCTGACTTTTCGGATTTCATTATTTGCAAGATATTATCTACAAAATTTCGTCTTATAATTCTAATGACGTTGAGGTACGTCAGCGAGTTGCAAGAACTTTTAATAATAATAATAATAATAACTTTTCGATTGAAATTAAAAAAAAAGTTTATGAAATTATGAAATCTACTATCATATTTTGAATAAACCTTAAAATTATATTCCTGTTTAAAGGATAGTTTCTATTCATGATTGTTTATTTAGTAAATATTAGTAATAGTAATATAATTTTTGTTTCCTTTTTGATAGAGGGTGAAACAGCTAATAATTTAGATGATTTTCCTACCAATAGGTTATCGCATAAAATGGTAAAATCATATACTCAAATGAAATCCTTGCAAGTTGTTTAAAGTTACGTAAAGTAAACACCCATATTAAACAATCAGGTATTAAAATTACTTCTCAATGGGGAGTTGATCACCTAATTTATGTATCGTTTCTTAACATGCATTTTCTTCGAAAACTGAAGGAAATTTGCAACTGAAGTTTGAAAGCAACATCACATGAATTAAAAACTTATTTTTTTAAATCGTGTAATGTTCATTGCAATCGATAGATAGTCGTATAGTTCCCAATTGCTTTCTTGTGGAACTTCTTAATTTTCATTATTATTTTGAGATATTAGTCACTAGTACCAGATGTTTTATTAATTCGTATGATAATGTCATACCATCCAGATTTTTTGACCTTTCTTTACAAGAATATATATATATATATATATATATATATATATATATATATATATATATATATATATATATATATATATATATAATGTGTGTGTGTCAATAATATAAATCATTTCTAACCCAGTATTTTAAGTAGGAAGTATTAATCATCTGTAAGTTCTAGAGCAAAAAAACAAACTCTTATTTGAGAATTTGTACATAATATTTTTTGTCTCGGAGAGTCAATAATAAATTTATTGTCAAAAAAAAAGTACAAACTGCGTATGACCACGTGGAGGACAATTAACTAATTTACTCTCCGCAAGCAAGCAAGGGACCATCCCATCAATTCCGATCAAGGGCCCTAAGGCAGAGGCGGATTCAAAAATGTCAGCAAAAATTCCTAGATAAGATGAAAAGTTAGCGACGAGTTATAATACTAATAGAATGTCAATATGTTCGTAAATTAACGCAAAAAATTTACATGTACAAATTTTTATCAAACTATATATTATTCTGAGTGTAGTGTTTATAAATCATAAAATACAAACTCTATATTTACCTGATCGATTAATTGAAGTTGAAATTAATCCTATGTGACATCTTCTTTCAGTATACCCGTATTCAAATGTACAAAACGTCCGTAAGAACCCTGTTCTATATCAACTTGTCTTGGAGTTCCGGTTGAGCTCCTCCCGACCGCGTTCCTCTCCTCCTCCATCGCTACAATGGTCAGAGCCTCCGGGATAGCCTTGAGCCTCAGACGGAGGGGTAGCGGAGAGATGGGAGGCGTGGGCGAAAATAGCGGAAGCACAGATGCGGCCAACGTAAACTTTCGCGGACGCCGAGCTCCTGGCGGAGAAAAAGGGAGGTGGAGTGGAGTGGAAAACGATGAGTCTATAGGCGTGTGCAGGTCAAGAGATATCACGGTGAGAGCGATACACTGGTTACAAATGTGAAGGAGATGATACATCAGTTACTCTGGTGGCAGCTGTATGCATAATCAAAAAATTACAAATCGATATTTTCGAATGATTCCAAACTTAATGCGAGGAAATGATTTCTAAAATTTGTTGAAAAATATGGTTTATACCACTTTCCTTATCTGAACATTCCATCGAATCATTTCCTTATAAAAAATAACACAGACTTTCATTCTCACATGAGACGTCAAAAAATGTACTTTTTGTAAATGAGACAGCTTTCCACATGAAATATACAAAACAAACGAACTTTGAATAGTTTCCTGAGGTTACCTGAAATTATATAACGTAGCTGAGTATTATTATTTTATAAGTCTAAAATGTACATTTTAATGTTATATCCATTAAATTCGGTGACGTATTGTAAAATTCAATGTTCATGATATATTGAACGGACATTTACTAAGCGTGCTACATCATAAAACTTCAATGTGCCAATTGCATCGAGAACTTAAATAATCAATTTTCATCTCATTCAAAGGATTTTCTCCCGCAAACCATCGCATTTTGTATTCACCGATGGGAAATTTAAAAGGGATCGACGTTAGACATTTACATAACTGCCTAGGGGAAATTTAGCGCAGTAATATCAGTGAAGTCGGAGAGGATGCGACTCAAAGCCTCAGTTGGGTGAGCGGGGCGAAGATTATTCGTTGGTACATTTTCACATTCTATTATAAGAATAAATATTATACGAAATCATACCATAAAATATAGATATTAATATTGTGAGAATTTATATTAATATTACAAAAATTCAAAAAGAATTATTATTTTCGAGTTTATGATTAATGACTTGTTAAATATCATTTTTGAAATTATTGTTGTGTGATTATTAACGGAATTACTTGACAAAATAGTACCTTAGATTGGCTACATTGTGTAAAGTTCAAGTTATTGGTAAATATTTACATGTTACATTTTGTAAATCTCCTTATGGAGATACAATAGTAAAAACCTGAAAGAGAGGGGAGACCTATGCTCAGGAGCCAGTATAGTAAACACATATTAAACCCTACCTACACATATTAAACCCAACGCGAAGATAAAAATATAATATTCTATTAAATTGATTTTGTTGTTTAAATTTTGTATAAATTGATTTATCGTATCTGAATATAAAAAATATATATACTAAAGATAAATTAAAGGAGATGCAAGTCTTTGCTTTTCCTTAAGGAGACGAAGAGGAGTATGATCATAAAGAAAATGAAGTTCATTTCTTGTCCCAAAATTACTGCTCTTCAAACATGTGGTAATATAGTATGACAAATCAACGTCAAGTATGTACTGTCCATGACAATAGTGAAACTCTATCACTTCCTATGTGCCTGTCATACGTCGGCCACGTCAGTAACTGATTGGCAATTGACACTCCTGGTGCTACACGTTTTTGTTGATTGTAGGGCGTGAAATTATGCCAAACATGGATTTTGAAATTTCCCACCAAAACTGCATATTTTAGGGAATTAACGCAATCTAAGCATTATACTCAGTTGAAAACTGTTTTTCTTGTGAGTCATTGGTTTTTCTTCCCGAATGAAATGGGATAACTACTCCATCTAACAGATCATATGAAAAAAATGAGCTAATATTTTTCTCAATCTTACATAACAAAATCGAGTGTTATATAAACAAAAATTTATACAAAATGGTATCAGGGAGTTCAGGTTTTTTTTTCATTCTTGAGTGATATCCCATTTTCCGTTTTCATCGATAGAGCAGTTTAAAGTGGAACAAAAATAGGGAATTTTAGAATATTCTTATTCATGACCTAGTGGACCCACATTTGTGAGCTGTTATAAAATATTCCTGATTTTTTTCAACAATTCTTCGTTTAAAAGGAAAACTGTAGACAATAATGAAAAACCAAACTACGTTTTTTCGCATGATACGCATACTGGTATCAATAAATAAAGAAATTTGTTTCTCGAAGAAAAATTTTAAAAATGTTTCAATCGATTCAAAGTGAGTTATATTTTGATAATCGAAGAAATTTTCGTTGTAAATGTAATTAAAATGTTTCTTTTGTTTATTTATGGTCATTCTATGGAAGAACAAATTAATCGGAAATGAAGATATGACAGAAGGCGTTAACTCTGTTTTCGGACCCGTCTTTGTTAAAGAAATGTTATGTTTCCTTCAAAAAGGGAATGCTTTATTCCTTACGTCACGTGTGCTGTACAATGCCACTTCAGTTTTATTCAACTGTCAGAAGTTTTTCATTGGGTCTCTTCTCACATCACCAACTTCAGTTCCAGACTGCGCCATTAGAGCAATTTCGTAGATGCAGTGCACAACCATTGGACACGAAGGTTCGCTTTATCAATAAAAGTCACGATAAAGAAAATTAATGGAGCTACTACATTATACGAGGGAAACCCCGTTTGGATTTTACAAGCTAGAATTTGGATGCGCAAAAACACAATTTACAGCTCTGCTTCTCAAAATAACTAATCAATTTTCCCCTTCAATTGGATCACAATATTACCTGCAATAATATTAACTGTCTTCGTGATAAATGCCCGTGCCTGTCCAGAATTCTACTGTAGCATAATTATATTTGTTGAATAAATATATAATGTGAAATCGGCTTACGAAAATAACATGTTCACGTTTCCTTTGTTCTAGTTTTACGAGTGTAGCAGGAGATTCACATAATAATTTAATTAATCCAGCATCAAACTACATTTCCCTCCACGATTAAAAATTCAATAGACAAACAGAACAAGTCTTCAGGAAGTCCGCGAACCACAAAATGAACAATGATATTGCGAAATCTCATTAATATTAAATTGATATGGCAACGATTATACTACATTTAGTAATGCTAATAGTTTGACCCAATGTAGAAGTAATGTCCACACATTAGTTGATTAGTTCACCTTTCCACAGATTTATACACGTGCCTTATCACCATTCATTTGTTTTCCGCAGCACACGGTTTTAATATATTTCTTTTATTAGAAAATTTAAAATATTTCAACATAAAAATACTGTTTCTTAATTTCTTTTCTTGAAAATGTTTACTTTCTGGTGAAGTATTAGTGCGCCGTGTATGTTGTGTGTGATCTCGTTGTTTTCTGTACGTGAAGGTCGTTCGATGATGCATGCTAAGCACCTGACCGCAAACGACTTCCTCCCGGTCACAATTGTATTCTTCCAATGAAGGGGAATTTGTACTGTAAGTAAAATATATTTTTTTCTTTTGAGATGATGTTATTTATCGTGGTGTGAAGATAACGACTTGTGCATTATGTGATCTTGAACGTATAGTTATTTAATCCTATGGCAATCAATCAAGAGTGAACAAGAGTTCAGTAAACTATATAACTATAATTTTGAAGATAATGTATTTAATAAAGAACTTCATTATTATTTTTTAATATCATTTGTTACTGAATGATAAATGATATAAATGATAACCAGGGTATGTGGATTCAAAGTACAGGTGTTTAATTTTCATCATAATTTGTTGATGCTTAGTAGTGAGGGAAATATTTAAACTGATCTATCTGAATGAAGGACAACGTATAGGTTTAATATACCTATTAGTTACATCTTGAAAGTTAATCAGAGATGAATGTACTTCCTTTGTAAGCATTATTTGATGTTCTCGAATGGGAAATGATTTAAACCCATATTACGTAATTTGAGAATGTAAACATTGATTTAATTTGAATAATGATACGTGCTTTTATGAGTAATGGGAATGGTAATATTTACAATGTTCTGATCGATACAATTTAATTATAGACATATATTAACAATGGCTACAATTAAGTGAATGAATGAACAAAGATTCAACGATGTTAATGATTTATTTGTGAATATTATATTGGATCTGTTGAATATGATTTAAACCTATGACATTGAAGGTAGGAAGCAATTGTTGATTTTACGTGAATATTTGTCAAATGTTTTAGTTTTAATCCCGGAAATATATATTTCTATTTGTTATGTATTTCTTCTTAGATGATCAAACATATGAATTACTTTTGAAATATTATTTGTGGTTTCCTGAATGGATTATGGTTTAAATTTGGTCAATGTGAGTTAAGAATTTATTAATGCAGAGCACACAATTCTTCGATAAATCAGGAAAATAATGGTTATATTTTTGTTTGTTAAATTTGAACAGTCTCTTGTATTCTTTACTGGAAGTTTATAAATGAGTACAACCTTCTAAACGATCCATGTAGTGGTATAAAATTATTTCGGTTTTACTCATGCTTCATGCAAAACAGCGTGAAACTCTCGAAGTCCTCTACTGTGTACATTTAGTATTAAGCTTTGGTGAATCGCCAGACCAATAAGTTAATTTAAAGATA
Organism: Laupala kohalensis; assembly: GCA_002313205.1. Taxonomy (NCBI): domain Eukaryota; kingdom Metazoa; phylum Arthropoda; class Insecta; order Orthoptera; family Trigonidiidae; genus Laupala; species Laupala kohalensis. Next base: position 252,077 of record NNCF01126608.1, on the reverse strand, counting down.
TTTTTTATTGTTTTTAATCTTCGTGAGCGGTACGATACGAACTTTTTTACGCTGAAGCGAAGCAGGGAAAAAAAATATTACAATTTATCCCCCACTTTTTATTAATTACATTATGACCACGAAATGAGTCACTGGGTTTGAATAAATTATCATGTTTATCGTAGTGCTGGTGCTTTTAGTGTTATTGATATCAAAAAGACGTGTGATCGACGATAAGTCGTGAAGTTAACTTCCAAAATGTTCTGAAAGTTTTTCTCCCCAATAAAGTAACTGTATGTAAATAACTCCATATATAATTTCAAAATATATTTTTTAAATTAAAAATTAGTTGCATTATTGAGACGAGAACTCAAAATCTACGAACAACAAAAGTATTTAGAGCAACCACTTAGAAGTGAATGCGCACTAAAAACTTCTGTTGTAGCTATACGCAAATTTTATGCAAAAATACCCCACATTATGTTTTGAATGTTGAAATTATAATAATCTGACTTCAATGAAAGCTGGTAGGGATCTTTGCTCACTGTTATTCAGCTATATTAGGAAGCCTAAAACGTAAAAAAAATTGCAAAGAATTTCGAAATCGAGTTTTCGTTTAGAAACAAAATTTTCAACAAGAATACGCATTTGTAAAATATCTAAATGCAAATAATGTTCATTGTGGGAGAATGTCTAACATTAAAATGATTAAGTTAGAAATAAAGTAATAATTTTACAAACAAACGTTTTCCAACTATTTATAATACTAACTGGTTATAATACTATCATTATTACTATTAAGATCATTTTTTCCAATAGCTAAATATATTCTTGTATCTTCATTGTAGGCCAATATCTTTCGGTTGACTATAAATTTCTTCCTAATTTAAGTTAATAACCGAATACAACATCATTACGTAATTATTAATAATATGATTAATAAAAAGCAATTGAATGACGTTTGGTGAAGCGGTTAATATGAGAATGTGGGTTTGGGGAGAGCACTGTTAGCCCATCCTTCCTTTTCAGCTTCAGAGCAAGAAACTTTCATCAGCAGTGTTGCAAAAAGCTTCCAATCGCGGTGCCACGTGCACAGATGCCTGATGAAGGGAAATTCACTCAGCCATAGTGGTTCGGAAATTGTAAGGATGAAAGAAAAGAAACAGTTTTCGAGCGCTTCACTGAAAATTTATTTCAAACGAATTCAACAACGCTACGATATTATAACATACAGTACGATACCACAGAGAGAAACATCGATTTTTACAAGATTTAACTTTCTGAGCATATCAAGACTTACTTTTATTACTATACAGTTCACTCCTCCTTTAAGTGACAAATATGGTGTTAAATTCAAATACATTTATGTAACAACAATAAAAAGACTCGTTCAAATATTTATATTTTTTAAAATGGTAATACGTGAAATAAGAAGTATAAGCGCATTATATCGGATTCAGAAATTACTTTAAATCGAAAACCGCGTAAATTATGGAAGCCCACGCCATGTTTCAGATCATATTGGCTTGGTATGCGATTTCTCTTCGTTATCGCAGGTAGACCCAGCTTTTCCGTTGCAACAAAAGTCGTGTGATATACTATACTTTTGTGGTCATTCGAGGAGAAACTTTTCGAAGCAGTGAGAAACTATGAATTTGTCTAAAACACTTGTTACAATGACTATTGTGAATCCATAAAGAAGAAAATCTTGGAAAAGAATCGCGTCATATACTCCTTCCGGTAATCTGAAAATGAACAGGAGGATTCACCCATTTCCTTTCACTTACACACTTCAGTAGTATAAAATCTATATCATTAATTAATTAATTCACAATTAACATTTACAGTTTTTAACGCACGACCGGAAAATTGATATTACTGATGAAAACATCTAAATTAATAAATCAACCGTATATTACTATTTAAACTCATGCACAAAACATCATCTTTATTAATTTAATTTGAAACTTATTTTTGGGAAACCACAGATTTTGAAGTCATTATTACGGCCTTGAATTGAAAGCCTACGCGAATGTTAATTGTAAATTTTATCATATGCAGATTTTCTTGCTTTTGACTTACGGAACNTTAATTGTAAATTTTATCATATGCAGATTTTCTTGCTTTTGACTTACGGAACCTTCAACCGAAGAATTATAAATAAAGTTAATGACTCAATTAAAACTTAATGATGATTCTGTCTTTCATTTAATAACAAAGCAGGAGATAATTTTTACTTCGGCTCTGAAATTCGGTTCTCTGAAATTTCCCACCGACCAGCTACCGTGACCGACTTAAAAATTGCTTCACCCGACACTAAATTGGAAGTAATAAAATAAACGAGATACATTTTGTCACTGTAAATGATAACAGATTATTGTTTGTCTTATATGTGTCATCTATACGTACAGGAAAACGAAAGCAACGATATTGTTTTTCTGGCTTCCACTCTCGTAAACTCAATCATCGAGCAATGCTTTCTTGTAAGATAATAAATGTACTTGTACAGAGCCGCCGAAATAAAAATTATATATAATTTTTATTAATTAATTATTGACATAATTAATTAATGAAAAATATTAAGAATGTTATATGTTTTAATGTGGAATGAATTTAAATATAATTTACCGATGCAAACCATGAATATGTAAGTAAGTATGATAAAAGGACATGGTTATACACAAAGAAAAAATGATACATTATTAGACAAAAAGAGTCCGAAACCGGACCTCTATTTTTCGTGAAAAAGAATTAAAATTATTTTAAATTTGTGTTTTAAAAAAAGGTAAAATTTTCTTTGTTACACACTTACAGTTAATTTTTAGAAAAAATAATAACAAATTGGTATGAAAAAAAAATACTTTCAAGAACCTTACACTTTGAAAACAGTCAAAATCGGACCTCTTGTAAAAATAATGAAGATAACACTAAACCAAAATCGAAAAAGGTATTAAATCAGAGAAAGCATAATTCTATAATCTTCCGTATGGTTGTAGAATTGCTCTGCGTTTTTTTGTTGAACGGGACTTACTATAGGATATTACTGTAGGCATCGTATCTGCTACATTTGTATAGTTGAGTTTAGGAGAAAGACAAACGCACTGTTTCCAAGATATTTTATTTGTTCAATGCTATTTCTCTCTGCCAATTTCATGGCCGTTCTTCGTAGGTCATAACGAGTAATACCAAAAAACGTAGCTTTCATAGCAAGAAAATAGTAAACCAGTTCTTTAGCCGAAACTGCAGGTCTGACCTTTTTTGCTTTTGATGCTTCCTCAAGTGTACCATACTTCACGTTGGACAGCCTGATAAGTTTTGTTCTTGGAACATTTAACTCTTTACTGATCTCCTTCCAACCCATTTTTTCCCCCAAATTCCATCAATAGCTTTAGCAATTTTAGACGGACTCCCCTTTCTAAAATCAACCTTTCTCATTATTCTCTTGGACAGGATAAGAGAGTGAACAAATACAGACATACTTCAAATAGGACAAATAGGAGGTCCAGTTCCGCGACCATAGCCTACATTTTAACCCAATAAATTTTCAACCAATCTGAATGAAACAGTTTAGTGAATATATTAACTAACCCTAAACCTATCATTTAGGAACATGTGTAAGTTAAAATGCTTTTCTTTGACAAAATAGAGGATAAATATAGAAAAATGTATCAGAATATAAAAACTTATTTACCGATCAAAACACGCTATGGTGAAACACGCTATGAGGAACAACTGAAGCGGGTTACATGCGCTTTCCCTTACGGAATTGTAGAAGCCTAGTATATTATTTACACTTGATCCCGTTGGAGTTAAGAAAAATGGAAAGCCAGGAGACCGGGGGATCCGCTTTGGGGGAGGAGTCCGAATTTGCGCACTTTCCTATATCATAATAAACGGCAAATTTTCTAAGTCATAAAGAAGAATCAAAAACGTTAATCGTACTTACGAGTATATTCTAAGGTTACGAACTGTTTCAATGATCTAAAATGTTATACTCCACTCTGTGACTAATATCTACGGCGGAACAATCGTAACGATAGTAACATATTGGTGTTAGTGGTCTCTAGTGACAGAATTGGAAGGCAATTTAGGAATTAGAACAAATTAAAACCTAAGCGAAACAATCTTCTTACGCAACCAAAACTTTAAAGTTTCCCTCTGGTTTGTTAAGTTTTAAATAATTACTCGTTAAGTATTATAAATGGTTATTGTAAATAACAAATACTGGTGGATTTATAGAGTAGCATTTTTCTAAAAGATTTTTCAGAAATAGGGTCAACGTGTTAATACAAGAATTATTTTATCTAATTGAAGTTATTTTTAAATTACATCCTCGTATACAGCTAATTTCAAATTCTCTTCACTCTTCGAAACTCTTTAAAGGCTATTTTAAAACACATCACGAGGTCTGCAATGTCCGTGGGTTGTTGATTGACCATGGCTGCTCTCCGGAGAAGCTTAAGCAAAATGAGCGTTTCCATTGTCTTTCGGAGCACGAGCTGCAAACAACTGAAAAGCGAGGGGGTGGGAGGGACTGTGGCTTAGCAGGAATTTAAATGACGACAAATTGGTCTTCGTAAAAAACTTGCAGGATTTAACGACGAATTTTTTTTTATATTGTTGTATTTGTAAATGGGAAATGTGGCGTGCTATTGAAGCTTATCTACATGGAGCGATAGGAGGTAGGAGTTGGGTGGTAGGTCATTGTCAGTAGGTGGACCGGTTAGCTGGGTTTACCAATAACTTGGACCACGTGGAGGGTTTAGTAGAAATAGTTTTATTGAAACTAGGAGGAGGTGGATAAAGGAAGGAAAGTTCGCTCTTCAGTAGTCATATGAACTGTGACATTAATGTGAAAAGCTACAAATTTTCTGGCCCCATCGGGAATCGAACCCGAGATGACTTGGTGATGAGCGACAACATTACCTCCTGAGCCACCACTGAGGCTGACGAAAATTATAATGTCCTTGAAATGACATTATTCTCTTTGTAAAATATTTCAAGTATTTGATTCTCTTGTAAAGAATGTGAAACCTCAAAGTGTATATTGTGAAGTATTATATTGTGAAAATGTTTAAAAACATAAGGAACGTATTTGAAACTGTATATTTATAAATTATTTCACCTATTTATACAAAAATTAAAATTGTGTTAACTTAAAAAACATTACTGAATACTTGGATCAAACGCATTTCAATAAATACGTTACCACTTTACAATAAATTATTATAATAACATTAAATTGCGTAATTTGTGTGCAATACGATAATGACTACAATCTAGGTATAAGGTGAATGTTTGTATGTTTGTCCTTGTTCTTTTACAAAACAAAAACGTAGATATTAATATCAAGAATGATGTTTGTATTGTTGCAAAGCTATATCCTTTTATACACACACACATTCAACTTGGTGAATCAGTGCGAAACGGTCTGGTTGACCCATTGTTCTATTTTTTTTATCACGAGCGGAAATTCATCCGTTTCTCGAGAAAGCCCTATAATTCTCGAGTATTCAGTAATTCAGAACAGATACGTTGCTTCGGAAGTATCAGCAAATAATGGTAACTAAACCATTCTAACAATTCTATTTATCATAATAATTTACTGATGTCTACGGACACTTTCCATCATTCGTGATATCTATTTATCAAACTCCCGTGCGAAAATGTGTCAAAAGATCGGTCAGAGGACAATACATACTCCCTGGCGATAGAGTCAGTTCAGCTTGTATGTTGCTGAACTGTTAAATATTGCATAGAAAACTTAATAATTTATATTTATATTAGGAATTTGAGGGCAAACACTCGTTTTTTACGTATCTTGTCTATACAATATGAAATAATGTGCATCATCCCAGTACTCTGGTGTACATTATTTCATATTGCAAATAATACCAAAAGAAATGTTAAATTATAATTCAAAAAATACTGTAAACATTATAGTCCAAAGTTTTCTAAGATTTCGAAGAATGAAAATTGTGACAGGAAAAATAACTCCCAAAAATAAGATCAATCTCTTCCTTTCACACATCTTGATCTGTTGTCTCTAGTTAAGTATGAATAGCCACTTCTTAATGTTATACACTTAAGAACAAAAATATTATTTTTCACCAAGATATAGTTGATAGTCGTATAACTAACCAATAAGATAAATTTCGTAGATATACTTCAGATTAACCGGAAGAATTCCTGCTAATATATAAATACGTAACGCGGAAATGTGTGTCTGTTTCCTTCCTGATCACGACTAAACCACTACACAGATTGTGATGAAATTTAGAAAGGAGACAGTTTAGATGTTCAGGATGAACATAGGTAACCTATTATTTTTAAAATGTGTGCTAAGAAAGATAGAAGTGGTTTTTGACCAAAGAAATGTCAATAAAATCGGTGAAGAAGTTATATTTGTTTATGCTGCCTAAACGGTTAGAGATAGTTGACAACTATGAATGGCAATATTATTTGCCACAAAAAGTTCTACAAAAAAGTGTGACGGCATGTCTATCTGCAAAAAGTAATTTTAACTATCGATAAAACAATAAATGATAGGAGTGTTAAAATACTTCAATTTAAGAGAGTAATTTAAGAAAGAAAAACTCTATCATTATCAATTTCATGAATTATTTGTTTTGTTCTTATAACACGATAAAAAACGTATTTCAATCGTAAAATTTCACATTATTGATTTTATAAGAATTTTAATGAAATTGTGCGGCCACGTCATGCCTCGGAAGCGAAAATTTGACTCGTGGGGCTTCCGTGAGATGGTATAGTGCATATAATCCACGTTTTGTAGTATATTTGAATTATTATTTGAAAAATTAGGATGCTATACATATTTTTAAAAACCAGTAAGTAAAAGGATTTTGATTTTGCGATGTAGATAGATTTTATTTTTCGTGAATAAGAGAAATCCCTGGCAACGTCGGATAATCAGTTAGTGTTTTAATGTAACTTATTGTGAAGAATATATGTAGTTAAATTTCTAATTCTTTCAACATAAATTGGAGGTGTAAATGATGTAAGGTGTAAATTTACTTCTCCTATTAAATACTAAATTTCACAACAGTTATTTATTTGGACATGTCTAACCCTGGGTTAAATAACAAAAATACTTTTCGCTTTAATGTAAACAGATAAATTTTGAATACTTGAGTATTGTATTCTTTTGATCCTATGTTCTGAAATACATTTTCATGCTGAAGTGGTTGTATTTGGTTCAACATACGATTTACGCATTAATTAGTTACATGATATCATTTTATAGATTTTGGTAAAGTTATTATTTTAATGTGTCGTTTTTAAATGCCTTTAAAATAGAGATATCGCGTCGCTTAATGCGTATGTAATTGTTGCTTGAGGCTATACAGAACAAATTATTTCTCCTCCTTCCCCCCCCCCCGACGATTAATCGTAAAGCGATTAACTAATGTAACAGCTGTATGAAATTTTCTCATGCTGATACTGTTATCCACTGCAGTTTTAATGATGCAAGTAGCTTAAAGCATCGCCAGAACCCTTTAGAGATAGATATATTTTGAAATCAACTTTTTGGTGTTAAGGCGCGCACAATACGTTCTCACGATTGTTATATGAAAATAATGGAAAAATAAACATATATGCAGATATTCATTATAAATATATAAAACAAACATGAGTCGACGAGTTAAGTTTATTTAAGAACATCCACAATAAATTATACTCAGCATTTTCTAACTTATCTTACTTTAAATACTTGAGCTGATTCATTTCTTCTCTCTATTTTATGATAATACACACAAAAATTTCCATTGTAAAAAGAGAACAAACGATGACAGTGTGTACTAAGCGAAAAAGTGAAGATAGGTTCCTTACATGGCTGGTACATTAATTTGTACTCAAGCACCGAAGAAGATAAGAACGTATAATGGAAATGCAAGAAAGTGTGTAATCTAGGAAAGAATATTCGCGAATTCAAAAGAGAACCACAAAAGTTGTGTGCAGTAGAATACTTCTTGTTTTTCCAACACTCATTAGAAGTTTCTAAAGGTGACGTTAATATCAGTTAGTTTACAAAATAGAAAAAACACTTCGCTGAGTACTTGTTTTTAGCTTCCGTACGGAAAAGAGCAAAGATGTATCAAGTACAGCTAAGAGATATTGGTAACACCCAATTATCTTGTGAATGTCTATGGGAGAGGAAACATATTTACTTTGAGGAAGTAACCAAGGAGAAATACGTAACATGTCAGTCATGTTTGAATACTTTTGAGTCTGCTGACTGTGTCGATTAGGACTCTGGTTGGGAAGCGAACGGACAGAACCATTCTGAGATTCTTAATTCTATCAGCTCTTACTATACGACATTTTATGAAACATTTTACCAACAATTTATTCATATTCTGCTAGCTTCACTACTTTTGTAACCTGCAATTATCTTTAAAATCAAAGAACACTGTCAGAACCTATAATATGCATAAAAATCTGGAGTGTGCCCCAGTCAACTTACCAATTACAATTCACATCATAAACTCATGGCACTAAACACCCTACATAACACTAAAAATTGAATTAACAGGAAGAAACAGTTTAAAAGAATAATTATATATTAAAACTATTAAACAAGTTCACATAATTCTATGATCAATTGGTTGCAAAATATTTACCATCACAGTACATGGTATCCTAAAAAAACATAATGTCACATTCAAATATAGGTTACATGAATTATATTCCACATACAATTCTTTGGAATAGTCTCATCGGCACTTTAAAAAGGGCACCTGCAAGACTCCCTTTTTACGTAATAATTTTTTGCTGTATCTCATAAACGGTGCGACATACGAGAATACGGTTTAGCAATCTGTAAGCAGAATTTACTGATCATGCATCATTCTATGCATTTTTTAAAAAATTTTGAATATTAAAAAACCGGAAAGAGAGCGCGGTTTGTAAATGAAGTCGGAATGAGCTGTCCAGATATGGGCTTCTATTCTGTACTATCTCAAAGTCAAATCCAAGTTTGGTTTCGTTGCATCAATTTGTTCGTGATTTATCGTGAAAACAAAATTCTTAACGTACACACATGCATACATACGACATTGGACATAATCGCCAAAATTTGAAAATACACTCTCTTGGAGTCAATTCATAAAGATCCGTAGAGATCTCGATTTTTTTTTCGGTCGATTACCTACTTTCCTTACACACTCTGCGTAATTGGAAAGTAAAAATTTTACTAAGTATAATTTTACTAAATTTTACTAAATAAAAAAGAGATTATAATTTTAGATTTTTTTAATGTTATAAGTAAAATATTTTAATAATGTTAAGATTCGGAACGACTTAACATATTAATTAACTTTAAGATACGATAACTTAATTTTACTAATCCTGTTCAATATTACACATCTTCAGGATATTTCACCTTCGTAGAACCTACACTGAAGCTCTTGGAGTGCGCTTGCTTCCCGAGAAACCTCAAAGCGTATAGATTTCCTTTCGAGGGAATCTTTAATCGGAATCGATGTTTACTTTGCCTTGTTGCAAGGAAAGCCTTCAGCAAGAAACCTTGTTCCCAGAATTTCAGAGATGATGCTTTCAACTCTGCGTACATGGAAATGCAGCGAATCTTTGAGCAAAGTGAATCCATATCGGTTAAAGGAAACAACACACCATGTGGGCAAAGAAGCAGAAACTTTAAAGAGATTAATAGAAAGTTATTACACAGTAAAAGTTTGATTAGTGTTACTTAACAGTGAATATATGTTCCATGAAATACAGTGATTGATGAAAGGGATAAAAGCAAAACATGGAGAAAGTAAATGTTTTATGCTTTAATTCACAAGCTAAAAGCGGACAAAGAGTAGAAAATATAATAGAAAATACAATTTTGTTCTGCTCTACTGTGCGATCTCGTATATATACTCCGGGAAATATACAAGGAAAACATTCTGCGCACTTGGAGATTTGGAGCCGGTAGGTTTGCAACATCACGTCTCTACGACGGGGGAAAAGCTCGTCACTTTCGTTCGACCAATCGTAGGCTAACTTGAAACTGCTTCCGTATTTCGCGGGCCAATAGAAGTCTAGTACAGGCGAACATACCCCTATTAAATCGTAACGAGACAAAATGTTTTATTACGCCGCTATAAAAAAATATTTTGTACATTTTTAACTTCAATAAACTTTATCATTCTCTATATTTAAATGATATATCAAAATTCGTTCTCACAACGTCTTCATAGAGAAAATAAAAGATATTAGAGTTTCTGCAATAAAATTTGCGTCTTACTTTAAAAAAATATTGTTTTATCTTAGAATTTGGATATCATCGCAAGATATCGCAGGGACTTCGAATCAGGAATTACTTATAAATATTCCTATAATTTCTGAACTTTATACAGTGACATAAAGAACTCAAAGCTTATTGGCATGTAGTGATGTGTATTGTCTATCGTAATTTCACATAATTTGCTATTCTTTTATACTATTTTTATATGTCAATCGGAATTCAAGGATTATAGAAAACAATTGTATAAAATATGAATGAATAACACTGAAGGTTAATTCTAATGATATTAATAATGCTTAATCAAGAAAAAGAAAATTATATCTACTAGAAATATATTGATCCCAGATACAACACTTTGGCTGTAATCGTGCAACATAAAACAACATGCTCAGANTTTCAATAAATATGACAAAAACACATCACTTCTATTCAGATTCAAATGAAATTGAGTTGTATTCACACAGATTGACTAAGATAACCACACAATAAAACATCGTATTTCAATTATGGTAAAGTTTAGTAATTTACCAATACGAGAAAAATATTCCAGAATATAGTACAGAATAAAAAATAATATTGCTTTCTTTCTTTCTTTCTTTCTTTCTTTCTTTCTTTCTTTCTTTCTTTCTTTCTTTCTTTCTTTCTNGATATTCCGTATTATTGGTTTTAATAGTAGGGGACGAATATGGTAATTTAGATGCATTCTTTACGAGTACATAACTTTTTACGAGCCAACATTGATTATCAACATTGTGAAGATAAACGTACAAAAAAAATTAAATATGAAGTTATTGTAACTAGTAGGTCTCAGCATTCCAGATTCAGGGTCATATTTTAAGAAATTGTTATTTTAAATCGAGAAATCTCCTCTAATTAACAAATTTCTTTTTACCATCAATACAATAGAGAATTGCGTATTTTCAGAAAGCGTTGAACAAAAATATAAAATTATACGAATAAGGTTATTGGAATATTTATGTGACATGCGGATTATTCCGATGTCACATTGGAATATTTATGTGACATGCGGATTATTTAAATAACGTTCTACTTTTNATACAAATTTAGATCGCAGAAGGGTTCATCCCGAACAGACCTTGGTGACGCGAATGACGTCACTTTTGTTTAACAAATAGAACGTTGAATTTGAGAAACTTTTATATTTGGTGGTCTTATGGTAGAGCAGAAACAACGAAGAGATTTGTAATAAAACTCGCGAACGTAAACGTTGAGTTTTATCATTATTAGTGAATTTTGTTAGTTTTTAATTCTACACATTTCAAAATATTTATAGCAAGTAATACTTATGTAGACAAAAAACTTAATATCTCCTTGAAATTCAATTAATTCGGAATTATGTGGTCTCACTACGACATGTCATGGAATGGAATATATTGGAAATTATAGTACTGTGTTACTGAATGATGAATAATGCAGAAACGTCGCTGTTGTTCCACGATACAATCTGGATTACATTGTAAGACATCAATCACATAAATTTGCAAGTCGACCCCTACGGTTACGAAATACTTAGATTTAAGCTTCTATCTTGAGAATTCTCTTGAGAAGTCAAGTCAAACTGTCTCCTTGTAAGCCCCAAAGGTGCTCATGACATAAAGAAATAAATACATATTGGCATCAATTAAAATGTTTTGTTTGTTGTAGATTCACATATTTTTCGAAGATTTTATATTATTTGCAAATATTGCTTAATAACAATATAGGTAACAGAAATATTAGATTACGAACGAACGAGAACAAAAAAACGGATATCAAAACACACCCACAAATTGGAAAGCTCTGATCATACATAATTATATCCATAAGAGCCATTGATTCAAACACAATATTTAGACGCATTTAACTTATAAAACCCTATTCTCAAACTTAAGAATGTTACTAAATGTAGTTTTGATATAGAAAACAATTAAAAAACCATTACTTTTATGTAATTTTCGGAATATTTTTGCTGAATTTATGTTGGGCACCGAAGATGAAACTTGCGTTATTTAATTCAGTGGGATTTGACGTTCTATAACATGAAATAACACCACTTTAGAATGCATCGTTCGAGAAGACAAACATAGTTATGGAGAGAGATCGCAATGATAAATTTATATCATTCGTTATATATTTGTTGAGATATATTATGTCTCAACACTCAGTATTAGATATCACTTTAAACCATATATCTTATTGATTTGAATGAATTATTGGTCAGAATGTTAAAATAGACTAATTTAATTATAATTACTTTGATATAAGTAAACGATAGAGTTGGTCGTCCTTGTAGCTTTCATTCAAAGGCACACATGGTGACTAATACATGTTGTCTCTAGTGCAAAATCAGCAATATCAAATTTAAGTGTTTCTAAAGTGGGAATTGGAAGAACTAAATTGCAATGTGTGAATGAAGTACAGTTACGCGAGACTATTGTATAAAGCATAGTTAATTCTTCAGGAAGCTAGGTTATATTAAAATAATTTAAATCTTATAAAACGGTGCCCAATTTCGACTTTCTTAGCGTTGTATTTTTCGATTTTTTTCAACCTGATGAACAAAAATAAAAGTAATGCAAAGACGTTCGAATATATTAGACGATATGTAAATGAACTGCGAAAGCTTGTTGTCTGCTTAGATACCAACAAAGTTGGTGCGATGACGCGTTATACGATGTTGCCCAACAGCATGTTTAGATTTTCTCAGCATCGTGAGAGCTTTCATGAAGATATCGTTTATTTCATCTCTCATACAAAAATTCTCAACTGTTTTATGATTGAATTCGCTTTCAAAAATCTTTTCTCATCACCTTGGATTCAACAAGTGGCTTATTGATCGTAACATTCGTGATAGGGCTTCGTTCTCCTCAGCCACGTCTCCCATGCAGTTAGGAGGGCAAATAAACTTCATATTAGTACATTTTACACTCAGAATTTACAAATAAAAATATTCTTTGAAAACAAAATTTCGTCAGTATACAAAATTTTGCAAATTTTCTTTGTATAGTTATTTGTTGAAATTATTTCTTTCGTCTACGACTGTAAGTAAAAATGTTTGCAATACCTTATCTTATCTGATCAGACGACCTCGTGTTTCTCTGTGGAGGGGGAACTTGACTTATACGAGCTTAGCAATGTGAACCTTGCGAAATATTCTACTACCATGTCTCATCACGAGCGCTCCGTTAAGGAAGAGGTGATTGCGTTGGTGGAAAGTGCCAATTTCAGTGCCTCGGCAGCTGGAAGGTAATATGGAGTAAGTCGAAGAACTGCTTGCAAATGGGTGCGGCAGTTTCGCGAGACTTGGGAGGTTGGAAGGCGAGCTGGCAGTGGATTGTGGCGTCTGTTTTGTATCGTCTATTTGAATAGGAAGTACTTGATATGAACGGACTTATTCTTTTTGTGAATCGACATTTCTAATGAAATCATACGGACACGCATATTATATAATAACTGTCTGAGAAAATCACATTTCTCCCATTCTGATTCATACTTTTCTCAGCAAAAGCTAACTTATACACTGTATGTATTTAATCTAATACCTGGCGGTGTGCTTCATCGGAATGCTAGAGATTTCTGTATGTTTTTGAACTCAAAAAATAGGAAAATATCGATCCACTTCACGTGCTTCCCAAGGGAGTCCCCACGTATGGGAATACTAATCTCTATGAGATCACCTGAGAGGTATGCGGGTCTCACAAGTTGAATGTCAATGGTTCCATTGACAAAAAGTGACATTTTTTGTTAAACTGACCGAAATCAAGAATTTAAAACACGTTGAATTGGGTGCCTACTTCTGTGATTGACAAAAACGTCGAGATTTTCAACAAACATTATACCTTATCTCGGAAAAAATACATTTGACTAAGATAAATAATGCTCTACTGTAACTCTACTGTCGCTACACCGTTGATTTGATTCCCGGTGACATTTGCTCACAGATTTTTTAAATTGGTATATAAATCATTTCGAAATATCTGTTTGGGAGCTGTAATGAAAGAATCCTTTGATAACTTTCTCACATTGCTTAGGAAAATCTTAAACACACGCTGAGCAAATGGCAATTCGGCAACGTCGCATTACTGGCAACATTAGCAAATCTGACAACATTTCTAGCAACTGAAGGAGATGAAATTGGAACACTTGCGAAGTTCAATCTTCATTGTGCTGATACATATCCTAAGTATACGACGTCTTCGCGCACTTTTATACTTTAGATCAACATTTCTATGAAATAATTTCTTTTCATTAAATTATAAGGTATGATATTTTAAGTTTGTTCATTTATGAATGATAGTGTACAGTAAAATATTTCATGACGAAATTATGTTTAGTTCTTAAAATTGAAATTACGCTATGGTTACATTCTTAAATATTCCCTTAATTAGAAAACAATCTACTAAAATATTACAGAGATTCATGATACAAATAAAGAAAACAATTCTAGAGTTTCTAATTTCTATGACAATTATGCAATATATTTTGTTGTATTGAAGTTTCCAGAAATACGTGTGATATTATTATACACCACATCACTGTTTACTGATCTCACCAAAAGTTCAGAAATATGTAAATGTAACCTCAATTTTAATAAGGATATGAGTAGAAAATTGATATGCTTTAAATTGTGTATTTTATAACCCAACAATATTTTCAATAAAAATATATTAATATAACATCTCAAATATATCTTCTAATTCTTTTGGAGCTCAATGTTCCGGACAGAAAATGTTATATGCACTTTCTGTATGTCTTGCTACGAATTGAAATTAGGTGGGTATTTTACAAACTTTATTTAAAAGACAAAACAATTTTTATAAGATGTTCATTGTAAAAAAAATCAATCTAGCTTCTTCAAGTACGTTTTTGAACGATTGTCTCGCGGGACACTATTTGTTTATACTTTTCAATGCGGCTCTTATCGGTTTCCAAGCCGACAAACAAAAAAAGAAGAGTGCTTTTTCCACACAGTGAAACCTATGATGAAGATAAATGGTAATTCTTAGAATTTCTCATTCACAACTTACAGTTTCAGCACGTTCCTCATAACGAACAAAATATTAAAAAACCAATAAATAATAAGCTACTAATAAACATGTATTTTCCTATCGTAGAATCTTCCAATAATTACTTTAACTTCATATTAATAAACAAATTTGTTAATTTTTCATTAAGATATTGATAGATAAATGATTTAAGTATATACTTATTGAAATTTTTATTATTTCTGTTTGTGTTTCGATTCGAAAAGTTTCTTGTAATATTCATTTTTCAATTCCCTTCAAATATGCTAGACGCACTCCCATCTCTCCTTCCAGAAGAACACTCGAATAGAGTTGATACCAACATATCCTGCGATAGCACACAATCTGAGAAGCAATGAGTGATGACCAAAATATAAATATTTATAATTTATAAGTAAGCTACTATTTTCCTCATTAAAATATTCGTTGGTCTGCCAAAGTTTCCACATTAATCAGACTTCCTGAAGGCTATAATTACATATATCTGAGGTCTGTAACTTCACTTACAAGAAACATTCTGTCCATACACATTAACGTCGAAATCTTATTATAAATCACAAATCACAAATCACAAACGTATATTGGTAACTCGATATATTTATTTTTGTGTTTCTTTCTGTAGGTATCATTTCTTCTTCTCTTATGAAAGAAAATAACAAGACTAAAGAAAAAAATTCTGGTAAGTGATGTCGCACTAAAAAGTCCTAATGATTTATACAAAATAATGAAAGTTTAATCTGGGAAGACCAGCATAAATCCAACAACGAAATATTCGGAAATTTAAAAACAATTTATGTGGTTGTTTAATTGTGTATGCTCAGATCAAATCTACATTTAATAACATTCATGAGTTTGAGAGCAGATTTTTCATAAGTTAAATAAGTCTAAATGTTATATTTTAATCACATTTTATGTATATATAGGTTGTATTAATTAGTTATTAGTTTTTGTTTTAAATTTGCGGATTGTTTTGATATCCATTTCTTTCTCATTCTTGTTTGTTCGTTAAAATAACAACTTATTTAAAAATGACCCTGAATCTGGATTGTTGGAACCTACTAGTCACAATAACTTCGTATTTAGTTTTGAATTGTTATCTCATCAATTGCTTCGCTGATTTTTAATCCTTACTCCTAAAATCTTGTTTAATGTCTAATCAATATATTTATTTTAACAAATATGAACAATCATGTTGATTCATAAAAAGTTATATAAAGAATTCATCTGAATTGCCTCGTTTGCCCCCTGCTATTGAAATCAATGAATTCTACCGCATGTCGATAGTAACGAAAGAAATGAAAAATAATGAAATTGTTATCTGGGACAATGTAAGATAATTAATAAAATGCTATATTAATTGCGATGTTTTATTGTCTGATAATCTTTGTTAATGCGCATGAATGCGACTTAATTATATTTTGAAGTCTATATAAAAGTGATATGTTCCTTCTGTTATATTTTCTGAGAACTAAAAATAAACTTTTTTTAATGTTACTCTCTGAAGATATTGTTTTATATGTTGCACGATTACAGTCAAGCGTTGTATCTTGCATCAATACATTTTTTACAGACGTAATTTTTGTATTGGTTTAGAATTATTGAAGATATTATTAGAATTAACATTTAGTGTTATTCATTTATTTTATATCAAATTCCTTTCTATAATGCTTGATTTCCGATTCACCTCTAAAAATAGTATAAATGAGTTGCATGTTATTAGAAATTACTATAAACAACATAATAATTGATGCCAATGACCTTAAGTTCTTTGCGCCGAAACTTTCGGTATTACATCTGGGCATCGATGTTATTGTTAGTGGGATGCTTGAATGTATTGTTAGAGTATGTTTTGTGGTGGGTAGTTGCAAACAAGTCAACACGCAGGCAATCTCACTAAAGTTTGAATGACCAAGAATAAATATCCCATTCTCATTATTACACATGGCCAAAACTTCCTTTGATATTTGCGTTACGATAACTTAAGGTATATTGGCCAAAGTTTCTGAAAATTGAAACCCTTGGTTTAAATTTTCAGTACTTTTTACCAGTTATGAAAATGTTACACACAAAATACAACTAAACTTCTATAATGAATAAATGGAATAATATGTTTTTGGTTTTTGTTTCGCTGTAACCTATTTGCACAATCTAGACAAACATACTTGCTGATAATAATTCCTTTCTCATACGTATTTCGTGCACTTTAAACTATTATATGCACTCAAAACTAGATTTTACAAACTAGATTTTATTTTAAAAATTGGACTAAAGAAATGCGATTTTTTAAGAAGGAATCACAATGACTTTAAAGATGATAAAGAGTGATTAAATATTCATGACTTAAAAAATTAAGTGCGTGCATAAGGCAATCGCGTGCATACACTTCTAGAGTATAGGAGTAGGAAATTCAAGGGAGGAATGCTCCTTTACAGGAATTCCCATGTCACGTTTGCACTATCGGGTCAGGCCAGAAGCAGTGCGAAGCGGAACATAGCGCAAACAAATCGATGGAGAAGATGCTTTCAGGAGAAGCAGATCTCTAGGAGGTCAGAGGCTTTGGGGAGAATCCTTGGGATGCCGTAAGCCTGCTTTAGCCGCTCGTCTTGCGCCGCTGGAGCGATAACCCAAGGTTAACAGCGTGGTTATGTTCACTCTAACCCTTTACTTGGTAAGCATGACGGAAAGAAGGCAATTTAAAAATTCTTCTAAAATACAAGTAAATGTATTTTGAATTCTGGATTCCGCGAGGGGAAGGAAGAGTAAAACTATTTTTGAAACATATCTCTAAGAGGAAGAACAAAAGAAACAAATACTTACGTCTTGGAAGTATGGTTATTAGAAATTGTTTATTTATGTCTATTATTTATTTCTATATTTCTATTCTAAAATCGAACAACCGGATGAAAGACACGTGGAAAATTGTTAAAAATTACACGTCGACTTCTGAAAACCGCGAAGAAAATGTTTATTTACTAAACGATGGCAAAATCGTAACAAATCCTCAAAACATCGCAAATTTGTTTAATT
>NNCF01126608.1:222816-233451 GCA_002313205.1 Laupala kohalensis | reverse complement strand
TATACTAAAAATAAAATACTTGAGCGTTGTCTTTCAGAAACAAAGCCACTTACTTGCGGAGTACCCCAAGGATCAATTCTCGGCCCTATACTCTTTTTATTGTATGTGAACGACATGTCATCATCCACATCAGATTGCATAATGATTCTTTTTGCTGATGACACTAATTTACTGTGTAAGCACGCCAATGCTCAAAACGTTTTGTCTAACCTTTCGACTTGGTACCATACAAATCGTCTCATTGTAAACACTGACAAAACAGTGTCTATGTCATTTCACAATAGTAATACAAAATCTTTACCCCAGGTTTCTCTTTCTTTAAACGGAACACAATTAAAAACTGTTACGAATACAAAATTCTTAGGTCTCCATATTCAAGACAACCTCAAATGGAATTGTCACATTGACAATCTTAATTCCCAATTAAGCAAATTGTGTTACGCATTCCGAATCTTAGTTAACGCAGTTAGTCCACGTATTTCCCGTTGCGTATATTTTGCAAACGTTTACTCCCATTTACGTTACGGCATTACCTTCTGGGGTAATTCCGGTCAGAGTATTCAAACTTTCAGAATTCAGAAGAGGATAGTTCGGATAATTTGTAAATCTCACCCCCGAAACTCTTGTAAACCTTTATTCAAGGAATTAAATATCTTAACACTTCCCTGCATTTATATTTATGAAACGGTCGTGTTTGTTAAGACCGAATTACTGAAGCACCACCCTTGCTTTATACGAAACAGTCTCGTTCACGAACACAATACTCGCAATAGGAATAATATTCATCGCCCTAGAGTGTCAACCACTCCTTGCCAAAAGGACCTTATCATTCGGGAATCGTTCTATATAATTCTATAGCCCAAGAATATAAAAGATATTATGAAATTGAATATCTTCAAATCCGCGGTTAAAAACTACCTCCTGCACCAGTGCTTCTACACTGTAAAAGAATTTATTGATTTTAACAAAAGTTAAATTCGTCTTGTGCTTTATCACGCCATTGCTGTAGTACTTTTTAAACAACTTATAACAATTTCAAAAACTATTTTCTTGCATGATTGTGTTGTCTTATGGCTCATATTAATTTAGTTTTATGTGTACTCAACATTGGCACGTTTGTGTACATAAATTCTGTAGCCCCATCCTGGCCCGGGTTTTTCTCCGGTTTTCCTTCGGGTAGAGGCGGATTTATCATACAGGTTCTCTAGGCTTTGTCTAGGGGCGTGTTTATTGTAATAATAAATCGTGAATTTAGTGTTTTTTCAACTCTTATGATTTTTAAACACTATAATCAGAATAATCTATAGTTGGATAATAACTTGTACATGTAAATTTACAAACATATTTGCGTTAAATTACAAACATATTGACATTATATATGTATTATAACTCGCAGCTAACTTTTTATCTTATCTAGGAACTTTTGCTGAAATTTTTGAATCCGCCTCTGCCTTAGGGCCCTTGATCGAAATTGATGGGATGGTCCCTTGCTTGCTTCCGGAGAGTAAATTAGCTTATTGTCATCCACGTGGTCATACGCAGTCTGTACTGTTTTTTGACAATGAATTTATTATTAAATTTATTATTATTATTATTATCATTATCAAATCATCTTCCAACATTCATGTCGGTGTACTTTACAACAGATTACATTTTAGGACTGCTCTAGTTAAAAAGTACTGGCTGAAGCAACTATTTTATTGGAAATTTATTTTAAAAACTTTCAAATACATATTAAATTATTATTTTCATAACTGCAAGCGCTATCAGCGTCACAAATAAAATAATTATAAGAAGAATAATAGTTTATTAATTCTTATATCATGTAATTAATTGATGATAATAATTAAAGACATTTTCATTAATTCAATGTTGGAATATAATCATGTATCTGGTCTGATACGTTTTGTATTGTAGAGATCCCTGAATTAGTTGAAACTTATTAGATGAAAAGTTTTTATACCTCTGTGTTTCATATTACAATGTATAGTAATTTTACTGCAAATTACAAAACTTTTTATAAATTTTATGTGGACAACACGTATATGAAATTATTTGCTATAGCTGTTTTTAAATTACATCAATCTTCCGTTATAGTCATTTGTCCGTTAAAAAATTAAGAAGCTACGTAAATATTTATTATGTTACTCATTAACCGATTAACAGCTGAGCACTCAGGTGGTGTTACGACCGGAATATTCTTCTATTGAGATCGCGGATGATATCATTTTACTAGCCAACATTTCAATAATACTTGCTATTGGTTTTTGAAACATTTACCAGATTTATGCTTTTTGGAAATGTACATACAATGGCAAAATAAATTGAAAAAAAGTACATACAAAGCACTGAAAATGGTTAGGTAAAAGTAATGCAATTACTTCCAAAATTTGTTCAGGAACGTATAAAGTATGTCAAGCTTTATATTCTAGCGTTATAAACATGTGTCTGGACTATAAAATATCACGAAATATTAAAAAAGTATTAAACGATAAAAAATGATTCAACGCTATTATAAGGAATTTATTTATTTACTATTTCAGTCCATGAGACAAGTTGAGATATTACGTTTCCGGGGTACTTAAGAAGTTGGATCGATAACGTTAGGACCTGTTGTCATCTGTGAGGCTCTTTGACTAATACATTCCTGATGAAAAATAGTTTTATTTGATGCATTCGTGATACCGCTTTTGCGTTTGTTCCTTGTTTGACGAGACAGTGTCGAGACACAAATATATATCCCGTTCCGCCTCAATCTTCACGGACATTTGTATCAGAGTAGCGATAAATGAGCGTAGTTAACCGTTCCCTTGCGTCTACTGAGCTCAGCAGAGTAGACAGCAGTCGCGCGACACTCGTGGCTTCTCCACAGCTCCGTGGTTTGGAGACCACAATCGCCTCTGGCTGCTCCGTATATACTGTACCGCCACACAGCTTGTTAACGCAGCGTGCGTTATTTCGTTTACACCCTTCATCTCCATCTGCATCTTCATCTCCACTGTGTGTTTTTACTCAAACCTCCTTGAAGAATTAAATACAATAAAAGAAATAAAAATAATATTTATTTATCCAATAAATTATGAATAAGAGGTCACAATAAATGAATGGGAATGTGTACTGATAATTAAGAATAATGATTTTACAAGTACAGTTAAAAATTGGGAATTTCCACCAGAGAAAGAATGAAAAGAAAAAAGGAAGGAAAGAAGAAGGAAAGAAATAAAAGTAAATGATGATGATACATATATAAGTTCAATGCTCAAATGACAATGATGCTAATAATCGATACACGATTCTTAAAGTGGATAAAAAATTACATAAGATCATACACTGTGAGGCAAAATTTGCTGCGCTCTTACTTGAATTAGCAACTACTTCTACGTTTTAAAATGTATCAAGTGAAATATATCAAGATACTCCAGTACGGTTAATAGAGACTCTCGTAACAAGATGTTTCACATACACGCCCCTCGAGCTAGATGACCTTTAGTGCGTCACGGAATGACAATTTTTCGAAAAACTTGCATGAAAAGAATACTTATAAATGCCTGAGAAGGATAATTTCATGAATAATGTTTCTATTAAGTCAACTTGTTGAATGGAGGAGAAAAACTTATCTATGTTCGGAAACCACCTCCTGCGCCAATCACCCTACCCCTATAGAGGGAAGAATTTCAAATGTTCTGAAACTTCTAAGGAGAGTGTCAATTTGACTAAGCTATACTGCCTATGTTTACCGAATGATAGAAGTAACCCCATAAACAATTTCACGCATTTCATTTTCTTTTTCACGGAACTCGGGTAATGTCAAAAAGCGATTCGTTTGATGATATTACGCTTAAACCACACGTTTTCTGAAATAAATTTCCGTCCTGACACCTGGTACTTCCAAAAGAGGGAATATATTCCCTGCCCACCGCGTCCATTCGGAAAGGAGAGGAGTTGCGGGAGGAAAATATCCATAAAACAGAATTCCCTATTCCATGCGTTTGGTTTCATCCAAAATTAAATCTAAATTGTTTCTCCGCAATAACAACATGAGATGTAACGGAGAATTACATAGTTTCTTTGTGGGTGACTATTGAAATGTTAATAAATATATTTCCATCGATATACGTGCTCAAGAAATTAATGCGTAAATACAGTTTGCTAATATGAAATGTTTCATAGATTCTTAATCCTTTCATAATTTTTCGGTAGCGACTTCCCTGTGAAGGAAAAAAATCAACTAATACTTAATGTTATATAACGTATTTTTAGTTTATAGAATTGTGGAATTAAAACATGTCAATATCAAAAGTAATGAAAAGTTTCTAAAAAGTCGATACAAAAGGACGTCTATTCAAGAACAAAGAATACGATCCACTATTTGAACTTCTTAAGTTCTAAAAAGTAGCAATTTGCCATGAAGTTTTGAACTTCCCGCCAAGTAAGAAGCTTATTTAAATGACTGTTTAATAGAGTATTTGACATACTCAAAATATATCCAATCTGGTAAATTATTTGATTATCCGTTCGAAGAGAAATTTGCCTTTGAGAGGCTATAAATGAAATATGAAGATTTTTCTATTAAAGTAATAAAAAGAAAAATTGACTGTAGTAATCGGTGAATCGCATTTTGTTTTTGTAGATTTGTATCAACACTTTGTGACATTAAATTTGACAAAATTATTCGGGAAAATAATTCAAACTAATTCGAGCATCTTTGGTCAATATGAGTGAAATTGATCACATATATTCTGTGAATCACATGAAACTCACTGGAGAAATCTTAAGTAAAACACCAAAAATAAACAGAATTACACATCTGCAATTAAAGCTGACATATAGGACACTATTTTTATGAGAAATAAAACGACTATATTTACATTATAAGGGTTTTATCTAAAAATCATTGAGTATAATTACAAGAATATGATATTTTTAATACGATGCACAGGGGTTAATGATTTAATTGATTTAATATTGTAGCATTTAAAATTTTTATAGCAGGTACTTTTGATACGTTATATTAATATAATTTCTTCACTTCCAGAAGTTATACGCATTTCTTACAGGTAAAAATAACAGAGCGGAATGAAAGCTGCTTGGGAGGTGTCATTTTAGACTCGAATCACGCCTCTGCCACAAACTCAGCGCCAAAAGGAAGATAAACAGAAGCTCATACATGACGCATTGGGTGAATTCTTTCACAAACCATTCCTTTTAGAGGTTTTTAATTTGATGAATTATCTTTTGTATTTTCTCACTTAAGTAAACACTTGTCCCTAAAATTTTCCTGAAGCAAAATTTTCAAATACAATGAATGTAAACTTGAAACCATTGGGAATGTCTGTGTAAAAATTGATTACATATGGTCCTTCCGGTTTTGCAGATATATATCGAGAGCTTGAATGTTGAGCACGCATTGAGGATTAATTACATGGCATTACAAGTGGTTTCTTTGATACAATTGGATGGAACATACCTGAACGCTTTACATAATAATATTTTCGTTCGAACGGGCGTAGCTTTTGAGGGAACTGGTAATAAGAGCTCAAAGTAATTTTCAATTTCAATTGATTAAAAATGGAATGAAAGAACTGGATGTATCAACACTAGATATTTAGATGTGAATTTTTGAAATAAAAATTGTTAGTTTACAGTCTTCCGCACCAAAACTATAAGTCAATCATGCAGGGTGTTAAAGTAAATCAATGGAAAATCATCCAATCGCACTCATTCTTAGCATTGATAGAAAATGTTTCCATACTTCATTATATTTAAGGGACGTATTTACTAAAAAGGTTTTCATTAGGCCAGTAAATAAAAACTTCTTTATTATTCAATATGTTTAAAAGCGTCTTTATACGTTAATAATAAAATAACGTTTTCAGTTCTGTTACGTTTTGGATATGGATGTAGAGCGCCATATTTTTAGCAATCTAAATGAATAATGAACAAAATACCATATTTATTTTGAATGCAACGAAATGTGTGTAATATTTCTGATGTAGTTCCCTAATCATTATTTTTCATTTCCTGTTAAGTTTAAAACCAATATTATAATCATTTAAAGACTTTAACGATTTTAAAAACTTCAAATTCAAACAAATATACATGTACAAGTAAACAAGGAAGTTTAGCCTTACCACAGGTTTCGTGGAATTGGTACTCAAACATTTCTTTTGTTCGAATCTAAACCCGTTTTTCTTTTGTTGCTTTCCATCCCTAAAAAATAAAGAAGAATGTACTCAATTTCGATTTTTTCTCCACGACTTCCATGTTAGTCAAACTGAGGCAAAAAGCATATCCTGTCGGTGAACGCTTTTCTATAAACAACTGGTCGACTATCACCAACTATAATCGACTGGTCCCTTATTGCGTCTCCTTTTCTGTTTTTCTTATCTGTTCTGCTCATGGGCTGATCTCGTTTTAAGTTAAAAAAGAAGAAGCAAACCTCCATTGATACGGGAAAAAGGAAGGTGGAGTTACAAGAATAGGAATACTTTGAAAAGAAAGGGTTATAGCTATTTCGATTCAGTTTACTGAGAGGAAAATCTTACGTGTTCAATCTACCTGGCTACCTTGCTAAAATGAACGTGTAGAGGATGTAGGAGTATCCCATTACAATTTATTTTATGAACATTATATCCGAAAATATTCACTTGAGTCATAGGTAATAGAAATATGGATTTATAGTTGTCAATATATTGCTATTGATAACTATGAAACACGAATATATACAATCAGTGTCATTATCAACTAACAACAAATACTCCACTTATGTACTACAGTCTAGTCCTTTTATGTCCTCAAAGTAATTTACACAAAATTGATCCATAATATCATGACCTCGCAGGTTTAATCACCTATAGTAACTGAAGAATGTGTTGTTGTTTTATTATTGAAGCGTTGCGACATGAAACAATTCAACGACTTCAGGGAAATGAATTTATCACCGAAAAAAATAGGGATTTGTGCCACTTCAGTAAAATAAGATTACAACCGAAAGTGCGAAAGGTCTAACTGGCGAGTTCCTTAAGTGTGAATACCTAGATATTGTAAGCACAGCCCACGGCAACTACAGTGCCGAATCACAGGCGAATGGGCTCTCTGCCCCGCCAAAGCTATGCTATATTGTAACTTATGGATAAGTGACTTGACTTCCAACGCTTCTTTTCTACTTTTTTACCAGATTTTTATGTAACTCATGAATTTTGCGACATGTCTTACACTGTGCTTCACATATCACCCGAAACTGACACCTGTAACTTAATCCTGTCGCAAGTAGCATAGAATGTGACGCACTGGTTGTCGACGCTGGTCACATCGCCATATCAACTCCCCTGTCACCCCCATCACGTCATTGGCTACCTTCGCTGACATATCTCTGCAGCGTAAACCGCAAAGGGCGCCTGGGGCAGTCTGGAGTTGGGTTTGTCGGATGCCCAGCGGCCCATTCAACCGCAGCTGAGTCAGGCACGCTAGATACGTTCGTCATGTAATGCAGAGGACATGCGTCAGCTACGTCTTCTGCCACACCACACTCCTTGTTAGATTCAGAAACTTTACTTTTCAGAGTTAATACATTATCCTATATACTTGTGTCTCATGTAATACAAAACTTACAATAAATCTGAAAAAAAAAGTTTTTTATGTTTTGAAACTATTTACCTGTTATAGTGGCAATATGGATGGTCCACGGAAATTCATGAGAGGGAAAATAGTAAGGGATGTGCAGGAATATTCGTGAGACAATTAGTCTATTATTAATTTATCATCTTCTAATCGATTCATGAGATCGATATATTATTCAATATCATGGCCACGTCACTCCTATGACGCTAATAGTTCGAGGATTTTAGGTATTAAAAGACATGATTCTTTCACTAGTCATTCAATGCACGTTTTTAGAGTATAGTAAAATTTAGAATTATCTTGTAGTGATGTTATTGTCTTTTTTAAAAAAAATTTATTCCTTTTGAGATTTGTACACTTTTTAAACATGTAAGTTGGTGAAGATTTTATATAAAGTGTTTTATTCATTAACAATTAAGAACTTTATCAAAAATAAACATAATAAGAATATGATTAATTAGTGTGTGAGATATTGCGTTGCATTAAAGAAAAATCACACTCGTGTGATTACAGAAGAGTAAAATCGGAACTATAAAATTGATCTTAAACTCTGGATTGACTGTGTGCGTGTAAACTGTGAGAGTGTAATATTTGCAGCATAAAGAAGAATGTATTGTGAAGATAATAGCAATTTGGGTCATTTTATGTAAGCTGTTACTTGCGCTTTTTCTTCTACATGGTTTAAACCTAAATGACTTCCGTAGCAATAACTGCAGCTATAAATCTTGAAGATAATTACTATATTAGCGAGCAATTTCAGAACTCAATTAACCATATCATTGAAGTGCTTCTAAAGCTTTTTCAGTGGTTGAAACATTTACATGTTTGTACAATTTGGTTCCTAACGCAGTTTAACTTGGGTGCTTATATCATTTCCCTACGACATCTGTACCCTATTCTGATATTGAGCAGTCGAGAGATAAATGGACTTAATACTAGTGTTCGTAAAAAATAAGGTACATAAAATGAAAGAAGTATATACTAACAATGGTATTAATATGAATTTATTCATTTATTTTATGTTTTATTTTATTATGCGGTGAGGTTGAGACCATCAGACCTGCTCTTTCACCTAACCACAAAAGGAATTGTAGTATGTTACCAGAATAAACCGAACCGAGATTGATTTGGAGTAGGTGAGGAAAAATCCCATTTGACAACCTCACCCAATGCGCCAGAGAGTGGGATCGAACCAGCACCTTTCCACTCAAAGGTGTGTACGGAGCGAAGACAACTGTTGGTCATTGAATGTCATTGCTTTTATTTTTCTTGTCTAATGATCCTGTGAATTGGCAACATTTTTATGACATCATTGTGGGACACTGTCTCAATTCATCATTTCAGTAATGAAGTAAGTACACTTACTAGGAGTCAAAAATTATTTCAATGGGTTTGAATACTATTAAAAATTCTAATAGTCAATCACAATAAGTCAAATTCAAAGGCACCGTAATTTTTTTTACTTTTACCATGTATCAAATAAAGGATTTTAGAATAGAATATAGTCGTAATGTGATTATAACCTATAGTCTACTATGTCATTCCCATGAAAAGTCATATGTGAATTTATCTCATTAATCTTTCTGTTCTTGCAATGAAGTTTTAACGTTGAAACCTATTCACAGGTGCGGTCACCTGGCTACTTATGGTAATTAATTCTAGTTAATCTGTCTCATCCATTTCTCTGTCAAGAACAGCATCATAGAATTCATTTACAGCGAAATACTCCCAGCGGATGCCAGCCCACTCAGGTGTTTCTCCTCTGATCTCATACATAAAACAACCTAAATACATCCAATTATTTCGATGAAGGATGTTATTACACCAATGAGAACGAACAGATATAACTTTAGTTAACTGTCTTGAATTCTGGATAGGTTAGATTGTATCTTAGCCTTGTACCGTGGTGTTGTCCCTTTCTCTACACAACGAAGACGAACAGCGCAAAAAAATCTTGTCTCAGTATATTGCGGAATTATTTTTCAAAATACATAAAGGATGGTTGGGAATAATTAATATGATGGTTTGGAAGAATTAATATAAAGGCCGTTTTAGCTGAAATAATTGTGCAAGAGAAGAACAATCCTATCGTTTTCTTCACAAATATTAAAATTACGGGCTAATCCAGGAAGAGTTAACATTTTCATAAAAGGGTGGTAAAATTTATTTTAGAAATATTCTTTACAGGTGGTTTTAAACTCTAAGCATTTCATAAAATTCTAAGCATTTCCGTACAACTCTTTCAAACACAAGAAAATTGTAACTTCGTATAACAACTGTGTTGCAGCAACAATTAAATGTTACTTTCGTATTGACCATTCACATTAATTTTTAGTCAAATTAATTTTTTTCTAGACTATTAAAGCAGATTTTAATGCTTACGTTATGATTAGGATACTTTAATAAAATTTTGTATTACACGAAAAAAATACGTTGGAAAGTTCAACCAAAAGTTAGCTGTAACGCTGTTGCTGGCCTAAACAAGTTTTCGCGATGGAGACCAATTTACTATCACCGCGAAAGTTAACGCTGTTTTGTCTGACAGGAAGACAGTTACATCAACAGCCATAGCTTATGGGTTTTTCGCGCAACAGCTCAGCCCCCCACCACCCTGAAATGTCTGACATGACTACAAGAACTGTTTGTTCCTCGCCGCCGATCTCGTTTGTAGTTGCTGCTAAATGCTACTCGGTTGCGCGACCTTCTATGCATTCGGTTCATTGACTCGNAGTTGCTGCTAAATGCTACTCGGTTGCGCGACCTTCTATGCATTCGGTTCATTGACTCATGGCTGAGGCGGCGCAGCCTGCGCAATAGTTTACGGAGTCAAATCCACCATGGCTTTCACAACTATGAATAGTTGTTTACTTGTTAAAATAATTACTACGATTAAACGACGCTATCCCGACGTCGCATCGTCCAAAACTTGGAGTCGAGACGACGAAAATTTACTGATGTCTCGACGTCGAGCAGCTGTGCCCTAATAATATTTTGAATTTTTGTAGGTTAATGTTG
>NNCF01126608.1:182944-212009 GCA_002313205.1 Laupala kohalensis | reverse complement strand
TTTATAACTCTCTGACTTCATGACCTCGTAACTCAGCCTCGTTTACCAGTATGCCTGATCCAGTTCTAATATGCTTGGTTGTGCATACATATATGAGGTAGTGTCACGACAGTAGACTGAATTCGGACGTTGGGGATAACGTCAGACCCCTCTTAGGACTATGTCCCTGCCAGCTCGCAGGGAGTTTCTCCCTAAGACTCTTCCAGGCTCCGAATGTTTTTGTCAATTTCAATAGGATACTTTATTTTTAAAAAATTATACACCAAATTTACAAAAAAATTGAAATTGAATATTATGAAAAGTATACAGCGTATATTATTTGGGAAAGTGGTTCTCCGAGTTTCCGTAATGTACAAGACAAAACCTATCTGCATTCCTGTGAGTTCCTTAATATACAAGACAAGACCTACCTGCATCCTTGAGAGTGTGTGGTTCAGTTAGTAGATACGTTTGCATCGAGATGTTGCATAGACAATGAATGAGGTAAATTTCAATTTGGAAAAATGTAATTTATGTTTTCTTTTCCATTATTTGGAATTTTAATATTCATTTCTAACATATTTGGTTTTTGCATGATTAGAATTTTTAAGTCTATGCAACCAGTAAAATTTTGTGGTAATTTTGATTACCAGAAAAAAATAAACGGAAAGAATTCAAGCTCGATATATTTGAATATTGAAATAAAAAAGATCATATAATATTGACCAAGCGTACCTCGTACTGTATAAAGTCAAAATGTAAAAATTCGGCGATGGTTCCACGCAGAATTTCATGAGTCTTTATTTTAAGAATACAAATAAAATTCCTTTCCAACACATTGTTTTGCTATTGTTATTATGAAAGCGAAAACTGTCCACCCAATAATCCCCAATTTTCTCTACGGGTTCGTAGTGCAGTGATAAAAGTTACTCGCAAACACCGCCAAATAAATAATAATATTTAAAATTTTCTTTTAATTTATGTCTCGTGTAACTGGTATAGTTGTAGAACTTTGTATTTATGGATGTTAAATAAAACTTTACATAATCAGATGACTATCATGTTCTCGTGTGCACGAGTGTATGAGAGTAGAGTGCGGAATATTAATATTCAAAAGAAATGAAATTATGTAGTATGAAATTAATTATTTTGGCAACGCGCTTGAGTGACTGTAATTGCTTTTATCCGAATTTCTCGTGGTTACATTTCTGTTATAACAGCTTCGAAGCTTGTAACTCTGGTCGTCGTGAAGCACGAAACGGCACCACTTGGACGATGACGTCACGTCGGTTGCATGTCGAGACATCTGTGACAACGCAAGTACGTACGAGCAATCCCCATCGCATTCCAGGAATTATCTTTCAAACGCAAGGGGAGTTATGAAACAAAGGTGGATACCCGGTAGTGTTGGCTTTGTTTGTGTTTTCCATGTTAATCATGCATACCAACTTAGGTTTTTCATTTAGTAACCATATAATAATGGAATCGCTATAATAATATCTCTATTTTACTCACATTTTTACTTTTCACGCCTCGGTTTTTATCATTGTGATTCACTTTCTCATAATATAGTGTAAACAAAAATTGTGCGTTTATAGAATAACAATTCCGGGATAATAAAAAATGTTTCAGCTTACTTAATGGATGTGTTAAAAATACTGACGTACGTACTGCACAGTGATTTTTCGATCTTAGGCCATTTTTCTCTATCTTTCCTCCTCTTCGTCGAGGGATAGAATTTCCTCCACCTTGTCCACGCTTGTCTCATCGTGTTGCTCTCCACCTGGAGTACATTGAAAATTTAACTACTTCATCCCACCACCAGGTCCTTTTCCTATTTGGTCTCTTTTGACGCTCTCAAGAGGGACATTCGGGTGAAATTAGACGAGTCTCATGAAGGAGGAATGTTGGTTTGTTATCTTGTCCCCAGACAAGTTCAAGTTCATGAATATAATACTATATTTATAATATAAAATAGTGATTAATATTATTAATAATTAATATATCAAATTATGTCATATACTTAGGAAGTTTAATGAATGTGCTTCCTGCTAATATGTCCTCTATGTCTATTTTCTCTTTGAATTCCTGGAAAATATTGACTGTTCAAGGACATAAATATCTATGACAACCTATGTCTAGAGTGAAGAGAGTTCTATACACAGACTTAAGGATAACTCATTTTGTTTTAATATATCAAGAGTTAAAATTTAAAACAACAAATTTCCAAGCAAAATTTTGCAATAACATGAATTCTACACGGTTCTTCTGTAATTTATATGATTATTATTTCTATATATTATTTATATATGTGATTGATTTTCTCAGAAAACAGAATGTATTCAAGACTCGGAAGAAGAAGAAAGGAGTACAGAAGAAGTTGAGTTTTTTTCAATGCAAATTTTTTTTGTAATTAAAGATTTGTCAAGCTATCGCGTTTCAACACATTATAAGACTAATATATATTCATATTGAGGGAGTTCAAGAATATTTAAATTTATTAAATAACTTCAGATCTAATTTCTGGAATAATGTAATTATTCCTCGACAATATAAAGTTAAATGAGCTTAGATTATAATAAACTATCCATATATTAGCAAGAAATTATATTCTTACGTAATATATCCGTTCGAAAAGTATTTGTGCTAAGGTCATACGATGCGTACGGAGCCAAGTACACACTCCATTTACTTCGGAATGAAATCTCCATGGAATGACGTCAGCACACGGTGTTGCTGGGAACAGCAGGGGTCTTGGCAGCGCGCCGCCAAGCTCCCAAGCCAAGCGGAGCTCGTATCTTACTCTTGTCAGTTTCTCCGTAGTTCTAAATTGTTTCCCAAACATGAATGTACTTTCGAGCTGTTATTTCATATATAGTCAAAAACGCGCGAAAAAAAGAAGATGCCTTTATCCTTACGATATTTGTACATTATTGTTACAATGAAAGAATAATAATGAACGAAGAAATCCTGGGAGATTTTCATAGGGGGAAAATTAATATCTCGTTTTTGTGTCCTATTTTTTCCATATAGCTAGAAACTTAATTTCTGGTATTTTAATGAGCAAATCCCATTCGTTCTTTCGTTAATAATAATAAAAATGAATTGTAACGCTCATGACCCATTTTATTTTTAATGAAATTGTACTATAATGTTTTATTGAGGTTTGAAATATATAAAAATTGCGTACTTCATCACTGATTGCGTTCTTTTAAAAGCTTCGCGTAAAACACGGCACAAGTATTCTGTTTTTCTGTAAAACGTATGTAGGTAGCGTTTAAAAAATTGAATTACTGTTTTCTTACTTATGTTTTTAAATGTATCACTTCAGAATGTACTTTACTTAAATTTATCACACATTGTTTGAAGCTTATGGTACATTTAACTGATTATGCTACTCACAGTGACCATATTAGTTGAAACACAGTGATAAACCAAATACAAACATTTTGAAGTTAATTCTGTACATTGAATGATTTGATCAATATTATAATAAAGTCTACCAAAGTTAAAAACAAACCAAGTGATGTAACTTAAAAAGTTATTGTACCAACATATGCATAGTACCATCACAAAATATTCCAGTAAATATTTTTTGTACTGTAATACGCTCAAACTTTTTGTTGCAAGTTTACATAACAAAATATTTGTCGTTGTATAATCGTAGGTATTCAAAAACTTATTATAGTTTCACTATCATGAAGTAACTGAAAGGTACTAAATACTTAAGAGTATAATATATGCATAAGGTTAAAGAAACTCAATTCAACATTAGTATCATGTGTCATTGGTTTTTTAAGTTATTACAAAATTGAAAGGTATATCGATGCATTATTTAGTTTTGTAGCACTGCGAAACACCGTATTATTTTGCTGAAAAATGGTACGTACAGTCCAGAGTTGTTTTCGAAAAACAAGAAACAAAATAATTACAACGTATGAAGGATTACGGTGCCATAATAGTTTTAAAAAAATTTCAAAAAAAATGATACTTGTAAGATTTATTAATATACCCCAAAGTAGTGTTAAGTTGAGGAACCGCCTATTGAAAAATAGATTAAAATGAACAAGAGAGCATAATTTAAAATATTACTACTTTTTGTTATTATTTTTGTGTATTGTTTGTTTCTTTTCACCATTGTAGAAAGAGAACCACCACTCTGAAGTGAGTTCCTAGAATGATATTTGTGTTTTGTCTTGCTTCTTGACACTGGGAAGAAAGCCACAAACAAAACACGATTGTCTAGAACAACTTGAATATATCATTCCGCGAGAGCGCCGTTCTGTGTAACTGAGGAAGACAGACGACGCAGCGGCGGCCAGCGTTGTCTCTGAGTTGGGTGACTGAGCAGGGTTTGTGAAATGCCAGAACCTATAATTCTAAATAAATTTAATTCACCAAACTCAATTTACCTATGGTTCTTCGGAGAGAAACTATAAGTTTTTGTGAAAAAATATAAATGATATGGTATTTTATAGGGTACTTACGAGA
Source organism: Laupala kohalensis (assembly GCA_002313205.1). Taxonomy (NCBI): domain Eukaryota; kingdom Metazoa; phylum Arthropoda; class Insecta; order Orthoptera; family Trigonidiidae; genus Laupala; species Laupala kohalensis. Next base: position 207,539 of record NNCF01126608.1, on the reverse strand, counting down.
TTTTTCTGCAAATAAAAAAAATGAGTTTTCGGAAAGATGTTTTTATTATTTTGTCTGTTTATTGGTAGGAAACGCGAATAGAATACAAGTTTTCGACATATAAATGAAGACATAGCAAATCACAATCGATCCTTTAATTTAGAGGTGACATGTTGAGAATTATCATAATAAAAGGTCAAACACATAATTTTCTTAAACACTTTTATGCTCTTTAATGCATCAAAACTGTAATACAAAATAACTCACCGTGTACTCCCTGGCTAAAAAATGTGCGTTTATTTATATCCGTTTCTTTTTTCTACTTAAAAAAATAGGAAATCACTCTGATATCTCTTCATAAGATAAGCATTGGATTGCAAATAACTACCATGTCTCCTAAATACTATGTAGGAGATACCCACGCTTGGAGACAGGGTGAAGGTGAAAACTACAAGCGAACTTGGAGGCGAACCTCTAAACTCTCTGAGGTCAGTCAATTAAGTGAGTCAATTAAGTAAAATAAACTGAAAAACAAAAGAACAACAATATATCATATGGCAGAAGTAATGTCAGAACCAGTGACATGATCAGCTATTTTTATAGGTTCAAAATCAGATATGATGACAAATGCGTTTGTGGCAGAGACGAGAAGCCAAAGAGCACGTTGTGTGGGATTGTGAATTTTATAGTGAAGAACGAGCAAAATTTATAGTGAAATTAAGAGTTAACAAATTAATGGCGGTGGAAGAGAAGTTTAAAATATTCAAGACGTATGTTAATGAAATTGGGGACATGAATTTAAATATAAAACGTAAATAAATAAATGAATAAATATGTTATATGGAATATTAAAATAAATATAAAAGTTGTTTGAGCAATATTTTTCCAGTTATAATAAAGAGGTATTATTTTTAAATTAGATTTATCGATTTAAAAAAATCATGAGAATTGAGGATTTTCGATTTAAAATAAAAAGCCAGTAATAGAGATATGGCAAATGAGACTTGAATGCTTGTCCTTGCCAATATGAATAAAATGCTATTAAATAAAATAAAATAAATGGAAAGAGGTTCTGAGGATAGAATTATTACAACACTATTAACAGTATTATAAAGTAGGTGGAGTGTTCAACAATATGATTGTTTTGTTTATTTTGCCAGTTTACGGATAGGAAACGCGAATTCAGTACAATTCTTTGACTTACAAACGAAGAAATAACTTTTTATGGTTATTCGTTTTTAAGATTACATGAAGAGAAAACATTGTTATTTTTATAATAAGAAATATAATTATTTAGCTTGTGTGGCCCATCTTTCTGTGAGGTTTAAAAAAATAAGCATAAATTGTCTCTACTCTGCTTGGATGAACTTCTATGTCAACGTATAAGTGAACTATTCGTTCAAAAAATTGCCGGTTTGAAGCACGGAGACAATTAAATACACAAATTTAATGAAAACATGGTTTTAGGTTAATTAATTTCATCAAATTTTTGAATGACATCCATTATAAAGTATTTTATTTTTTATTGGAAAAAAGGAAATATTTATTTAAATTTCTGGATTGACTAAATAAAAATAAAACAATTTTTAGCTCTTTGGTATTATTGTGTCTTTTCCTAAAAATTTACTAGTTTGATATAATAATTATGCGACGTGTACAACAAACTCTGAGTATTCATGATTTGTCAATATCTGTGTGGTAATTTCGAAGACTATTACGCGTGTAATATGCAGAGTTAATTACAGCTGTAACAGGTGGATACAATTGTACATTTTATGTTTGAAAGGAATGTTGGTTATGCACTGCTATGGACATTGTTACTTATTATTAGTGATTTAAGTACAATTATTATGGAAATAATGAGTTTTGTTATTAGATACTCCTGGCAACTAAATGAAATAAATGAATTAATAATATTATAAAGTATACGGTATATGCTGATGTTTCCATCACTTGGTCTTAATGTCATACACGTATTTGGTTTTAGTATTTTGGTTTATGATTCATAATACGTTGATAAGTACCAGTTTAGAACAATACGTAAAATGTGTTCATATAATGATTCAAATTTATGATAATTTCTCGTTTCGTTGGTTGAGATATATACTGAATTAGTTCGGCCAAGTAAGGGTCATTATAGAATCAGACAACATTTAAGTATAAAGCACGCATGTGGGATAATATACAGCAAAAATATGTACATTACTATATTAGAGAGAAATGTAGAAGTTATTAGAAACATTAGAAATATGCACGATGAGGATAAGAAAAGTAGAAATATATTTCTTGACAACGGGAGACAGGTCCGGGATTCGAACTCAGTTCTTTCAGGTTTTCGCACTGAAATAAATTAACAGGTTTGAAAAGAATTAGAAATGAGTATCATACACCGAGTGTTTGTGGTAAAGGGAAATACAGTCTGACATATTGTGAGATTACGACATTTATGATGGAGAATGATGTGAGAGAATTAAAGTGTACTAAAAATTCGATACACTTTAATATATTAATCAGCATAGTGGAGAAATATTCCATATTGGATCAGTTTTTGTATGAAATAGCATGTACGAGATATGCAAAAATCCCTTATTGGATAAAAAACCGCACTCGTCTCCCAGGAACTAGAAAGAGATGAATATACGTCACATCATGGGGGATAAGAAAGATACAAAAAATAAAACAGAAGAACAACGTATTTACTTGTATGGTAATCGGGGGAACTTGAAAAATGTATGGTAATCCGGAGATGATCAATGGATCCAGATAAATGGAAAAATGCAGGTTAACACGTAAGAATATGAAGTTCTGGTAAATTGTGAATCTATATAGTACATGGGGTTCAACGGTTCTCGATATATAGAAAATGAATGAAGAGTGACTAAAGAATATATTAGAAGTATATTGATAATTCTTTTAAGGTACCTCAATTAGCACAAAATACGGATATAGTCCATTCTCTTCGCAGTATCTGTTACTCAAATGTTGCTTAGCAAAACCATGTAGATATAATTAAAAAAACAAATTAATCACTAAATCTGGAATACTTTAATGTTGTATGTATGTCAATAGTTGATTATATGGTTACGAATATTCTAGGGTGTTTGATTGAGAAAACGAATATACATCTCACTTAACAATCAATGTCAGTGTGAACGAGATACTATCTGGTTCCTGAGTGATCAATTTGTGAGTAGCGATACTCATTTTTCCTAAAATTCCTGCCGCAAAATATATTTTAAATCCTTTCACAAGTCGTATACAAAGGTGACAGGTCTTTGAATTAAATATTCTTGAAAATAAACGAGAACTCTCTTTACTCTCTAGTAATAACTTTCTACGAACATTTTACAGTCATATTCCACGTACAAACAATTTGCTTCCATTGACACAGAATTTTGAAAAAAATTATATGTTCTTTTGTTCTGTGAGCCATCGTAATTAAATTTGTAGTCAAGGAGTTAATAATAATGGGTTTTAATAGTAATTAGTTATTGCAAAGGATGTGCATTTTCAGTGACATGATTGTTTATTTTTCATCACTATTGGAAAACAAGGACTCGTTAAGTACTAAGAAGTTATTGGCAAAGATATGCATGGAGGTATGTTATCGATGCGAGGATTTCACTCTGTACGATCGTTTTATGAATAAAAAGAATTTGATGTTGATAGCATAAGAAAGTATGATGAACCAAAAACGTATGTGTAAATTATGAAAATCTGCATGTTTTTATATTAAACAAAGATGTTTTAGAGATACGATCAGAAATAAACTTCGAAGAACCACGTTGCTGAATTATTTCAGTATATTATACTAATTAAACATATCTGATAATGATATTGAGATTCCATCAAAGCTCTTCAATGTACTATCAGATATTTTGAGTAATTACTTAAAGTATTAATAATACTTTCAAACCTTTATGAATGAAGATGTCAAATTGAAGCCACTTTTTACAAGTTTAAAATCTCCGAGAGGTTGACGAACTGTAAGTACCTCGCGTTTTCCTTCTCCCCCGTTCGCTCGTGCACCGTTGCAGAACGCAGAGCAATCTCCGAAGTACCTCCCGTCACCATTCTAGAATTGCTTCGGTGTGAGTAGTGTACGCCTTCAACTTCCGCCTCTACCACTTCCGCTGCTTCCACTCTACTGTAAACCTCCACATCTCGCTTCCGGACTCTTTCTTCACCTCCTCCTCCGCAGTCTTTTTCTACCAAATCCATCTACAAAATTTCTTTCTCCTCCGTTTACAAATACGTTACGTGACTAACTATTATTTGTCATTTACATAAATTTAATAAACTTGATTGTCAAAAACAACTATTTAAGAAAATAGAGATTAAGTAGTACACATTTGACTATAATGTGGAAAAAATTACCTACCACAAGCATCCTTTGATGATTTTAAATTTCAATTGCATGTATTGTCCGAAGCAATGAACAAAAAGCGACATTTTTACAAGTCCTTAACCGAACTATAAATGAGGAATGTGTTTGCGTTTTTTAAGTGAATTATGTTTTAATTGAATCAACGCTGGGGGCGGTATAAAATTAGGACGATGGAATAAACGGAACGAACTTTATTATATACAAAACAGTTGCAAACTGACCACGTGGGGGATAATAAACTAAGTTACTCTCCGGAAACAAGCCGGAGATCATCTCATAAATTTCAATCAATGGTCCAAAGACAGTGACGGATGTAATATTTATATAAGAAATTATTTAATAAATACTTACTGTTATCCGTTTATTATTCCAAAATGAATTGTAGATATATTGTGCAGTAGATATTTGAGGTTAATGTAAGAAAAGTATGAATGATATTCCCTCCCATGGAATAGTCCACCATTACCGAGCTAGGACTTGGATGTTTTTCATCACCTGGATTCCTCTACCTTTCTTCGCCATTTTAATCAAGTTTCATACTTTTGTATCATCTGTAAAGATTATTCACCCGGCCACCTGTATATCCTTTGCAGTTTTCCTTTACCTCTCTTCTCATCTCTACTAGCATCAATCACTTCAGCTTCCACCTCGTCCACAGCCTCCATGACGTCTTCCACCGTGTCCTAATGAGGCACATGCAACGCCCTCGTCGGGAGGACTAATGGAGCGCAGAGATACGCCCCGGAGCCAGAGGGCGTTGGAGGTCTCGGAACGCGCTTGGTCGTTCCAATGAATTGCAGGATTATGCGCCTCACTTTCAAGCTTTCGAACGAAGAGGGCGATGTAGCTTTGTTTTATTCATCGTTCACTGATTCTGAATTACAGCTAATGATGTCCGTTGCGAGTGGTGATACACAGTTATGTAGGTAAGTAAAACACCAGTAATTAAGTATAGTAAAACATCTTTGAACCAGCAATCTATTATGCAGAATTTTCTATTATCTAGCAACCTCGGCGATGACCATTAATTTAAAATTTGTTGTTTTCTTTAAATTATCATATTAATTCTTGAATTTTCTATAATTAATACCGTTACCTCCGTTGAAATTATGTTTTTGTTTTTATTCTGAATGGTAAAAATACTACAAATATAATGAGAAATAATCATTAACTTTCATTAATTCTCTGCTAAATACAATTTTCAGTAAAATCTCTGTAGACCGGAGAATTACCTAATCTGGCACGCCTCAGATCCTGAGTGTACCTGATTGAAGAGGTTCTACTGTTCTGCAAAATTACGAGTCGTCTATAAATCATATTAAAAGAATATCTCCCTTCGTCTCATTCAATCGTTACTAAGCACTAAATAAGAATAATAAAATAAACATTGTCACAGCTCAATGACCCCGCTTCTGGTTTGTAAAAAGGATTCTCTGTTGAGTATCACGCTGAGCAATTTCTCAACCCTTTCAATGTCAGTAGTTATTTTTATTTGGGTATTGATTTGCTATAATGATGCTACGGATGATGTACATTTAGTTGAGTTAAACGTAAAGTATAGTACTACGTATGTTTTTCTACGTAGCTATAATGTACGCTATTAGTTCTGGGCTATCTCCGACCTGATACGAATGTCACCATAAAGGTGGAACGATATGAAGCAATTTGAGGCAATTTAACTCTCACCCACATAGACATTACGCTATTGTCTTGGACTTCTGTTGCCTCTCCTACTTATGAATATTGTTTCGGACATCCATTTATTGCTTGAATGTATTTAATGTCATATGAAGGACATCTTACCAACAAATTGTTTGGACGGCATTGACAGCGCCAAATTATAAGGTTGTGGTAGGGGACACTAATTTTCGTATAATTTATGATTATTCATCTAAATTTCATCACTAATTTATACATGTAATTATTTTTAATTAATATTATAATTTGTATTACATATAACCAATTAATTCCATATAAAATGTAATTAAAACAATTTTATAATGAAAACTAAGCATTCATTAAAAGATATAAAATTTTACTAAGTCTAGAGTTTTTTCGATAGGATAATACACAGGAAACATTTTTCTCTTGATTAATCCTCACATCAAAGGGTTCAACTTCGAAGTACCCATCACAAAAATGACGTAGTTAGATTATTGGACTTTCCATTTCCAGTTCGCGGAACTTTCAACCCCAGAACTGTCTCAATACTGCAATTACATTCGTCGGGCCCTCGACCCAAGCATATTAACATTATCTGCAATTCCAGGTCACTGCGTACGACAGATGAAATGATGAAGGGATTAACCCAAATTGGCGCAGGGAGATCTCTATTAAAAGCTGTCGGGATGCCGATCGTTGTATTGAATTGGTTGTTGCGGGGAACACACATACTCAATCTGGATGCAACGTACGCCGCAAATTTTCTACACCACTTGCAATATGCTGCTGTGAATTATCGTAGAATTCATTCGTTCATTCAATTAATTATAAGCAATTTTTCCTCTCAATATAATACAAAAAATAATGCTTGTACGAAGATTTTTATTTCGAAAAGGACCCAGACTTGTTGCTAAAATATGTTTTAAAAATATGTTTTAAAAATTCCCTGGTATAATACATGTTATTAATTATCCACTGTTGATTATTACTATTTCAAAATATATCATACGTTATTATTTGGACCATTCACAATATTTATCTTGATTACTTCGTGACACTAAATTTTTGATTACTAAGTGACATTGGGTTTTGCATTGGGAACTTCTATACATTAGTATTATCGAATTAGCAGAAGAAACGGACGGTTCACTCACATAAGCGCTGAGGATTATAGTACATGCGCATCCTGCCCCGTCAAGTGTCATGTGGTGGGCTGTATTGAACAAATGTATCTTCACATGATTAAGAGACCAATTACACTGGGCGGAGAGTTTATCCATATGTTTGTGTGGTTTAATTCCTATCCTCTTAGAGAAGTGAAGAGTTTATTAAACGAGTTTTTGTACTGTTATTTTAGATACCTTTTGATTTTGGCTGAATTTGACTCATGTGAATGGAGTGAACGATAAACTGACCAAAATAATGCAAGTAGTATATACGAACTAAGAATGAAGCTTCTCTTTTCGTGAAGTAAGTTTCGTAATCTAAATGTTAGGAAGGGAGGTTTAAAACACGTAGCACAACTAATTAAGGGGAAAAGGTTAGTAGATAACGATTCTGGTAGCATAAAGTGTCAGCCAAGCTACGTGCTTCATTACGCTTTTATTTTGAAAATCTCTCTTCGAGCAACAAATTTAAACAAGTTGTTCTTCATTTCTTAACGTGGAGATGAGTCTAACTTAAAAATGAATTGGAATTCTAATGTTTAACAGCAGAATAAAAGAACATTTTGTTAAATATTACAGCGGTAGTTAATGTTAGTGTTCACTTAATTGCTATGAATCTAGAGGTAATAGAAATTTATTTGAAAAATAAATAGGATGTAAATAACACAATTTTTTATTTGTATTTGATGCTAGTTGTAACATAACAGTAATTCATAGTAAGTTAACTTAGATGAGATAAAAATACAGAAAATAGACCGAATTCCCAATTTACAAAAGAAACGGATGCTAGTAAGAGCGCTGAATACAGTGAGAATGTGTATTTGAATGGGTATTTTACATATATTCAAGCATTACACGTAAAATATTTCTCATTATTTTGAATGTTGAGAAATGAAGGTGATTTTGTAAAAATTCTTCAATATAATGAGATTGAATGGGATTAAAAATCAGTCAAAACCCTTCAGAATGTTCCACGTTTTGACTGAAATGCTCAGAATTTTTAAACTTAAGTCACGTGATTATATCGATTATTCACAGCTTTGTTGAGTCAAACGTCGATAACAAGTTTACGTGCAACATTATCGAAATATGGAAATGTGCAATAGCAAAGGGTACGAAAAACGATAAAATCATCATATCACGAATATGTCTCATAAACAAACCTGCTAATTGGATTTTCTAAATACACATACATTAAAATTCCATTTGCTCGGACAGGTTTTTCATGATCCGCCGATATTGGATGTCGATAACATGCTCTCTCCGATAGTATAAATGTTCTGATTAATGAGTGCAACGATTGATTTGCGATGAAACAAATAAATCTGTCAAGTGACAAGATAAACGTCACTTCCAAAAATCTAATTTTAAAACATCGAACAAAATGTTTCGTCGTTCGTATGTCATTCGTATGTACAATAGTAATAGCAAGTACTTAATAACGAACTCTAAGACTGAACATTGTTCATTAGATATTACGATGTTTTAACTCATACGTTACAGTTCTGATCACAACTTGAAGATAGTTGCAGAAACATTTCAACAATTCATGAGATAAACCATGATAATTTTCATGATTATGTCTGTGGTAGTTAATGATCAATAGATATCGTTTTTATCCCAAAAATATAAAATTTTCGGAAATTATTATCAAAAATCCTCCTATTTAAGTAAAGTTATTTTTGTTATAAAACATTCAATAGAAATATGATACAAATGTTCGTAGACTACTGCAAGAGGATATTTGTGAAGAATAATTTATTAAACTACAAATTATTAAGGCTACTGTCTGATATTTGTAAACTGTAACATGTAATTAAATATTGAAGTATTTATACATCTAATATTCAAGAAAGCGAGATGGAACCTACATATTACGTAGAGTATTTTTCCCTATTGAGGCAAATATTTTGAAATTACAACTACAACTTGTTGTTATCTATGTGATGTCCTCTTGCGTTTCATAGAGATGGATGGAACAAAGTATTTTTTATTCGTTATTTGTCGCAATGCGCAGCACATATCCTCTGATGCACATGTGGCGTATAACATAGCCGCGTGCTTTCCATTCCGAAACCACATTCATTAAAGTTGAGGTAGTGGAACTAGGAGCAATAAGGGAACTGCAGGTGCGCGAGCTGAGCCGGGGACAGTAGAGAAAGGGACATTAATGAAACGCTTGGAATGAAGATGTAGAGGAAAGAGGTTTATATTAGGGGTAAATGTAAAGTTAAACCAAACTTTCGTTTCTTCGATATTTTGAGAACCTTCTAATTTTGCTGCAATTTATATGTGTACAGTCCTAAAATAGTTTAATATTTCTTCTTCTTATGTAACGTTTTAAATTGTAATGGACAGCATTAGACAGCAAGATAGTTTTGTAAATTTTTTTCAAGTGATTATTGATTTTATATATTGTTCAAATAAATTGGTCTAAATATAATTACTATTAAATATGATGGAATAAATTATTAATAGTCAATCCATGAAAGCTACTGTATAGACAATTGTGTTTTGCCTACACAAGAAATAATGAAAAAAGAACAATATGATATGAGTGAAGGATAAGGCAGAAATGAATAGTGATTAGTAACAAGAACAGATGGTTTAATAAAATGCCATGAAAATAATGATAAATAATGATAAGATACTGTTTCCAGGAAGGCATGATGCTGATGAGATGTGTAGAAACATTCCTGGGAAACAGTTGGCTTGCTCGTTGAGTAGAGTTGGTGAAACGACATCTTGTTACCAATTTCCATATGACCAATTAGTGGGATAGTCATAGAATCCCTTGTTGCATTGTAGCGAGATGAAGCGATGAAAAACTTTCTTGAGGCAAGCGAAGTGATGTCTTGATGTAAACGAAGGAATGTCCATTGAATTAATACAAAGTACTGTTCGTAAATAGCGTAGTAACGACTAGTAAATGTCTGCTAGACAATGAGTGTCTGCTAGATAAGGAACAGTAAAAGAATGTCCTTTAGACAAGGAACAGTAAAAGAATATCTTTTGCAAGCAAGGGACATGTGGTCTTTATAGGTGAATTTAGTGCGTGGTTGCCAATTTGTATCGATGATGTCACTTGATATTCGATTAGGTATCGAATTGGGGATGACATGCCGTGAGATAAGGGAATTTCTAGGCTCGCCCAATTTGAGTGAAGTTGTGAGTTAAATACAGTCAGCAAAGGAACTTGTAATTATTATAATAGATTATATGATGAAGCACAATTTCCTTTAATTTTTTAAAAACTAAATGGCAAAAGATTTGAATCAACCTATTACATCAAGGAAAAATTTCCTTAGCTCGTCAACGATCAAGATAAATCACTCAACTTCATCAAAGAGAGTGTATACTGGAGATGATTCACTTCATCTGACGAAATATACGTCAAAACTACAAAACAAATGACTGAATTATTGCGACTCACTCATTCACAAACAACATATCGAAAAAATGTCTGAACAGCTACTATTACCCCAGTTACACTTATTGGTGCACTCACTAGATTCAGTGCAGAAAACATTCAACCACTTTGTAGGTTATGGCTCAAAATAAATTTAACTCCATTTCAGTATTGCCGTTTTTGGGAAGCAATTATTATGTAATCAAAAAACGATTATTGCCAGAAATAAATTTATTGAATAATTTTTTCTTTATTTGCCAGAAATATGTTATAATCTGGAATAGTTTGAAAAAATACAAGCGTGAGGCAACGAAGCTGGTAAAATAACAACTGATATCGGGAATGATTATTTGATGGCACTTGTTTTATAGTATAATCAAACGATATGATTTCAATGATAGGAAAAAACTATGATAAGAAACAATGATTGTTGAGTAAACGACATCGTGAATGTTTCGAATTAATACAAATCCACATGATTCCAGTTCGCTGTAAGTAAAATGCTAGTGCATCTGAGACGAGAATAAAATCAGTTGTAAAAAGACGAATATCATTTCTTTAGAGCGTAGGTTTCCACGGTCGGAGTCATATTTGTCTGGTCCATCATGGGAGTCATCGCATTGTGGTATGAAGAACCAAGTCGTCTTCAGTCTTCTTCAGGGTCTAATAAAACAAATATTAGTACTTTCAAGAAGGTCACTGCAAGAAGGTCGATCTGTTCTTCAAACCAAGTCGCGGCGACTCCCGGATAACCGAGACATATTATCATTTTTTTAACAAGAACGTAAAATTGAAAATAGAATGTGAGGAGTGACATGATGTGAAGACAGTTGCTCGAACGGAACGAACGTGCGTGGACCAAGTGCAGGTTATTTGCGCAGTCTCGTGACTGAGATTGTTGGAGCAGCGTAAAGGGCATCGCTTTGCGCCAACCTCCGCGTCGCGGCGTGTGACTCGCATTTTCCCCTCCGTCGTCTCTGCGTGCGAGAGGGTGGACGGGGATATACGTGGACGATCGCGTGATTCGCGCACAAGTAAAAAGCAGAACAGGGTACTAACAGCCCAAGGGTCGCATAAAAGATATTAGAAGAACATTTATATTTATATTATATCACAAACGATGTATTTTTTACCTGTTGTGTTTTACATATTTTGAATTGACATGGTGGGGAGCACGATGACTCGTGACTCATAAATCATAGAAAAAATACAAAATCAAATTCTATTTACAAGTAACTGATTTACCAGATCATTGCAATAAAGAATGAATTATCATTTTAAAAATATTTGAATGTATTTGTCATAGTTGATATATGATTTTCCAGTAATGATATTACAATTGCGACATTATTAATTATGCTCTATTTAAACTAAAAAAGATTTTAAAAATTCCTACAATAGTAATAATACATATGTGACTGTAACAAATATCAGCTAGCGCAGTTGAAGATATTTTGGGTTTAAAAACATTGTGACAAAAATACTCTAAGAATACAATACAATATATAGAAATTCAAATGATGTGGCGTCGCCAGCTTAAACTTAGGCTACGCGATACCTAAACTTGACGACTATATTGCCCGACGTAGCCGCTACATGATATTTGTTTGATGGGAGCGTAAGCTTCCACGGCGGAGTGTGATGAATGTTGGCTTTCCGAGAATTGCTGCGTCGAGATGTAGAAAACCGACGTTTCGGCCATCTTGCTGTGGCCTTCTTCAGGGTAGTAATTACTACTTGTTTGCTACATCAAAAAATAAATTGATAAATATTTTGTTGGTCTTTAACAAAGCTATTTGTGGTTCCGAGTTTTTCTCGTCATATAAAGAAAACACCGAAGTCTTTTAGTTTTTTTACATTTTCAAATCAACTGAATTTTAATTTTTTAGAGGATATTGAATGTAGAATGATTCGAAAATTCAGCTTAATTACTTGAATATTAAAATAAAATATTACGTGTACCATATTGTATTCATTATATTTGGTTATTTAATATTATAGATACAGAGTACGTAACAAAATTATGTGTGACGCATGAATTGAGTTGCTTTTAAATCAAGAAAAATAAATACGAGTGGCAGAGGTGCATGATTTACTCATTTCCAAGAGGCAGCAGCAGAATAGAGGAAGATAACAAGAAAACGAGAATCTCCTGGCAGAGATAAACGTGTTGCGAGAGATGCATATGAATGAGCAACACGGATATTACCTTTACCAGGGCGAGTTATAAACAGAGAGATAATATGACATACATCGTACGTATGACATTTAAAGCTATTGAATTGAGCAACCATAAAGCGAACGCGAAAGTGAGAAAAACAGAAGGGAATGTCTGATGGAAGGAATCAAGTTAATAGTGACCACATGGGACGGACAAAAACTGAAACATAGACAGATGACAAGGTTCCATAGCACTAGCTAAAGATAGGGGGAGGGTGTTAAAAGGAAGCGAAGGCGGAGTAAACAAGAACGTGATGAGTACCGAAGTGCGAAGTGAAGGTTACACGGGGGAGACCAACCCTCGGACATTGGCTTTTCTTGGTTCACGATGAGCACTAAGGTCGCTTTTATTAACCGTAAGCAAGCTATGGCGTTCTGTTTGTTTGCGATCGCGTCGCCCATAAAACTCGTGAGTTTGTGCTGGTGGAATGACGTTCTTGGCAATAATGCTGCAGACAGACAACGTAATATATGTCAGTTGAAGCATATACACGAACACAGGTTGAACAGCTTCAAATTTTATAATTATTTCTTCCGAAGTTGTGACAAAGTAGCCTCACTGAATGTGCAGATAGACTGAGCTAATATTTACATAAAACGCTGAAAATTTGAGGATTCTATGATATGAATAAGTGGCAATCATTATTAAACTTAAAATAACTACACAGAATTTTAGACTATGGCACTAAAATGGTAACAGTATCACGTTCTATTCTTTCAAATTTAACCACATTCCGTGAATGTGGTTAAATTTGAAAGAATAGAACGTGATAAGAAAATGGAAATGAAAGAAGTTGAATCGGAGACGAGGGGGAAAGAGAGGACGAAAAGTTGGTGAAAGGAAGACGAAAGTGGTTGAAACAAATTAAAAGAAAAAAAATGTATAAATGGTCCTGGTAATTACTGTTGAGGTACAGGGTTATATTATACTACTGTACTTTCCAAAAACAAACAAACACACGCAAATAAATAAATAAAAATGATCTAAAAATGCAACGCATTGAAAATTTATACGTTCTTTACTATAGTATTGCACTTGTATTGCTATTGTGTAATTTTTGTATTGATGCAACAAACAATGCATTAAGGTCGATTCAAAACCACAAGAAGATTTCCTACAAAAGAACAGCTGTACATAACAAACGAGGTCAGTTTTCAAACCATAGGGGAGGCCAGGGTAAAGGTTTACACGGGACAAACGTTTCTATTGAAGTTTGAACAGGAAGGAGAATATTTTTCGCGTAAATCCGGTACGTGGCACACTCATCTACCTCCCGTCAGTCGCCTAGTGGAACCCCGTTGACTACGTGTACTGCACACTGAAGAAAATGAGGTCAGTTCATTTTTCTCATTTTCGATGTTATTTCTCCGCAACATTCATGTAAAATTAGGTAATCAACATAATTATCAAACGTTTCAACCGCTATTTATCTGTTCTGTTTAGTTTTATAATAATCTTTTAAATGCCACTTATAGGTTTCTGGTTTCCCAGATCAACGAGGAAAAAATCCGTCCAAACAAAACTGTTAGGAAAGGGGCAAACGTTTGCAGGTGTCTCTCCGCAAACCTTTGACCCACACCTCCAAACCTTTGTCTCCGACATTGTTTCAAAGTAAAGCTTTTCTTCCTTTCTTCTTCTCTTTTGTGTACAATTCATGGATTACTGAAATGACAAATGTAAGTATTGAGTATTCGGTAATTAATGGGCTGAATATATGATTTTTAACTTCAGAAATTACAAGAGGAAAACTAACCAAAAACCTCTCAATCAGGAAGATCACAATCAGGTGATGGAATTGATTGGGAAACGTGTATCCATCTGACTGGAGACCAGAGCCATCGGATTTTCAGTCACTGTTCTTAGGAAAGTAGAGAAAAGGGGGCAGTTAACTGGGAAGATTTCGAACAGTCTTCAATGAGGATCGAGAAAAGAAGTTGGTTCCACATTGTGTAGAATTAGACAAAAGATTTATCGGGCTCAACCTAAAATCCTTGAGGTTTCTACTTTACTCTTACGCACAATATTAAACGCCTCAGAGTCTACGAAGATGGCTAGGAAATATTTTACCGAAGCAAAGATATTATCAAAGCACCGTGGGGCAAAGGTTTACAAAAACATTTTTGTGAAGAATCAAAAATTTTAAATCCAAATGTAAAATTAATAAAAAAATCACATTTTTACCAAAGGTAGAGGAGATATTGAACTACAACACATGCCATTTTTGTGGACGAGTAAACGAACTATAATCCAGTGAAAAATCAAAGTGTCAAAATTGCAAACCTTTACCCCGGCTTACCCTACCTCTCTGGTAGTGGCCATGTTTCTAGTCATTTCGTTCCGCGTCTTGCGGTCGTGAGCGTTCTCCCTTCCGCACTCTGTATAGGGTCCGGCCACCCTCTTTGCGCGCACTCTCCTTGCCTTCTGCTGATTGCATCTGCCCACGCGAGCAATATTAAGTCCTGCTGCTCTGTAAGGGATACTTTTCTTGGGTGCTGTATTTCTGAAATCTTTCTTTTTCTTCCCAACTCGCGAATGACTTTGTTGTTTGCTTTCATGTCTAAAGAAGGTCTTTGAAGAAAACAGTTTTATCGTGGATAAAAAGTAGGATCTTGCATTACACAAGTCGATTAAAAGCTATGATATATATGTATTCTAGACTTAACACAATATTTATTTTACAATATTATGTATCAAAATATTCAATATTTTTTCTTATTTTCTTGAACACATGTGTACAACTTGATACTGCGGGTTTAATATACAAATAATAATTTTTTTCTGCATTTAAGAAATACATAATTAAATAATGTTACAAAACCAAAAACAGATGAAAAATATTGGTTACAAATAATATGAAGTGATCTGTTTTTTTACATTCAGTTACATAGTAATTGAATTCCTTTTTAAAGGAGAAAAAGTCACTACTAATACTTTAACTGTGTCTTACATAAAACACCGCCTACACCTGTGTCTTACATAACTACATAAGTTTTTGTTTTTTAACTTTTTTTTAAAAAAAAGCTTAAATCAAGATCTACTTTTCATTTCGTAACTTTTTGTACCTGTCGCAACAAATTTTGATAGCGAATCTACGTTTCCAAATCTGGGAAGGAAAAACAAAACGAAGGCGAAGTTAGAAAGTTGTCCAAGGAAAATTAATCTTCGTAAGGGACGTGTTGGAACCAAAATTAAGAAGTACGGGACCATCTGTCCTCATCCGCAAGATACGAGATGGAGATTGGTTAGATGATTCTGGTATCGCTATCAAGGGAGGAGGGTTTTTGCCTCAAGTCCTCGACAGGGAACGTGGAGGGTGATCGTCAACTTCCTTAATGGAATGGAAGAAGGCAGAAGAGGAGGAAAAAGTTGAATTATATTTAATTTGACCGTCACGAAACGTGTGGAATTATGCGACATAAAATTGGAATTGGATAACAAAATGTAATACGAATTCCAGGATAGAAAATGAGTAAATATGACGGATGAGATTTACAAATGAAATCGTTGCTTTCTCTCTCATATCTTAAGTAAGTTCGCACTTCTTGACGTTTAATTCTGCAGGTTTTATAATGGATGCACACGAGTGGTAGTGCAAAGAAAAATACTTCGACTTAGTTTTGATACTAGTATTTGAGTAAAACCTTTTTTAATTGTTGTGAAATATTTTTTAATGTTCGTAAATTTCATTTAACCAAACAATGCTTTACGGTGGCCTTACAAGCGTACAATTAATCTAGAGTATCCATTTGCATGGAAGTTTGTGGCTATAAAAATTGCTTCAGGGAGAATAGACAAGAATTATTATTGGGTTGTTTATCGGTCGGTGTGTACTACATGTGTACAGTAAAACGGACAACATCATTTACGATGTAAATGACCATACATATTTGGATAATGACTGCGTGTCACGAAACAGAGTTATAAATCATTTCGCAATGCAAATGCTACATGTTTCCTAGAAAGAGATGAGTCTCTGGATAAAGTTAAATTACCATTTACAACGAGAAGAGTACTGAAACTTCTTTTTGTTTTAAATGTACTATTGTGTAACAATATAATATTGAGATCATTAAGATGATAAATTTCATTAATAAGGTTCAATTAAATTTACTCAATAATTCATTTCACAATCGGAGTAATTTACAGTAATATACATGTACATATATTACAAGACACAACATTTGAGGACACTAAAAGAAATTAAATTTCTTGATAAATATTTTATTTAATGGTGAATATAAAACGAAGTAACATTGACACCTGTTGATGTTATGTAAGCTATCTTATTTAGAAGAATTAACATAATCGGCAATTTCTTATTTAGAAGAATTAACATGCATAGAAATTCTCAAATGCAAATGCCTCAAAAGTGAAACATATGTACATTTGTATTTAAGTCTTATGAAAAGAAAAAAATGTTGAAATATAATTTGTATTCTCTTACCTGCTCCTGCTGTCGTTTCTTGGACAATCGCCACCCAAACGATGACACACAGGAGATTCCACATCGTGTAGTATAATAATTGTTGTACTTATTTCAGGATTTCTGTGTCCACTAAGTTACGGTACATAACGAAAAACTATAAGGTTCAGAAATATATTTAATTCCACGAACACTGTTGAAGCATTCATTTTGTCAATCGATTTCCTCTAATTTTCACTAAATCAGAAAACTTCGGATTATTCCATGGAGAAAAATCATAAAATTCAAGCAACTTGTTCATACATCACGAAGTCACAGCTGAGGTTTCACGCAAATTTCGAAGCTTTCCGTGACTTCCGCCTTGGATAAAATTGAATCCGTCAATCACAACGAGTGGACATAGTTTTTTCACGTACGACACTTTGTCAATACGTTGAGCGCGACGCCAATCGAACACTGCGTCCCTACTTGCTCTCGTCCTCTCGCCTCGAGCGGCAGCTGTCGCGCGCGCGGCCGGCGCTTCGTCGTTGTCGCTGCCGCTGTTCTCTGTGTGCGTTGGCACGCGTATGCTCAGAGATGATATTGTTTTATTATAGAACGCTGGCCCGCGTCGCTTAAGATTTGGCAGCCGAAACGCTCGCTACTACCGTATTGTTCGGGGCTTCGGTTCTAAAGTTGCTCCAGCACCCTGCGAAGGTTTGTTTTTATTTGACGCAGATCTTTCACTGTGTTCCGTGCGTCGTTTTGGAACGGGTGGAGAGGTCTTTATTTAATCCTGTATTACTGACTTGTATATGTGGCTTATTTAGAAATAAGAGTTCAATGTACGTGGCAGGCGACACTTCAACCTTTGATTAGCGAAGGTTGTTAACAAATATTTTGCAATTTTATGTGTACGTGAAATATTATTCACGATTAAATATTCCACTTCCATTGTTTATTGATTTCATCATTAGCCCTTTATTGGTTTAGTCATTAATCTTTTTTCAATTTTGGACATATCTTTAACCAATGAATACGTCTGTTGGTCCGTGTGACCGTGACGTCACAGTCCTATTCAGTTCGCACCAATCTTTCGCGAGGTGATTCAGTCCTCGGGAAACGCTTTGCTCCGTCAATGTCCGACGGCGATGGATCGCAGGTGCGTCGCGAAAGCTTCCGCGCCGAGTCCAAAAACTGCGGTGAGTCAGGGCGTGAAGCGAGCTTCAGCTGTTGTTCTTGATACAAGATGGATGACGATCTCAGCAAACGATATTGGTCTTGGAATGAGGTGCGAATAGGCGCTGCTCATGACAGCATTGTTGTCGGTTGTATTGAAAGCGTCATTATTAGATGAAGCGTATCTGTGAACAAGAAAAAAAAGTGAGATCTCATCTCACAGCTAAAAATAACGGTTTCCGTTATTGAAAACTTGAGCTTTCTTTCATTTACATAAACAAAAAGTAAGCTCAGTGAAAAAAATATGCTTTTGCCATAATGCATATTTATTTAAATTAATTATGAAATTAACTTAAATTAATTGAACAGACTTCCACATATGAAGTGGTGATTGTTACTGTTATTGCGTGGATGAAAGTTTAGATATAGATAGTAGACCAAGGCAACAGAGGAAATTTTTCTTTTATCAATACACAATTGTTTATCTCTCCAAATCAGATATGATTCCTAGTGTTATTTTTAACGAAAATGGAGGAATTATTCACTAAAGAAACGTGGAGATGAGTTGTGACAGCGAACTAGTAGATTTTTTTATTGTCCTATTTTTCATTTTGAATAATTTTCCCTTTCAAGTTGTGTGACACAAACACCGAATAAAAATTTGCACAAGGCATATAAGGCTAAGAGCACATTTCATTGCACATAAGGCAATATAATCAGGGTTTGTAATCAGGGTTTTTTGAAAATGTAAAGGTGGTGTTGCTTTATATTCAATATAAAAAAACAAGTTACTACATTACCTGTGGCTAAAATCAACACGTCTCTATGTTGTATTTCATGAATTTAACTTTACTATGCATAATTAGTGTAATATTTAATGGTTATTTTAAAAACGTAACTTCTACGATAAATCTAAGATGGTATAACATAACTCTTGGTAGACAAATCTGATAAAAATTGTCATTTCGATCAAGAATTATTTGTTCATTTATTGCATTACTCTAACGGAGGTTCAGTAATTAGTTCTTTATGTTGATTAACTTTACCAAATAATTACCAAAGTATCTTATAAGAATCTTATTTATTTGAAGACTTTTGTTCACCTTTGTTTCATAAGGTAATAGGTTTGGTGTAAGCTGCTAAATATCTCGAAATATGTGAAAAGAATGTGTATGTATATAATATGCAAATTTACAGTTTTATTCCAAGATTAATGAAATTTTGCACACTTGATCTTGAAACACGAGAAAGATTTATTCTTCCACTTCTTTACATTGGATTTCGAAAAATGACCCTACTCTACTTTTCTTGCCCTTTAATGCAATATGGTGGTACGTTCTTCTTGATAAAATGTTACGTATCTCGTTATAATAAAATGACGTTCAAAATAATAATAAAAATTATTCTGTATGTCCTGTTTCGAAAACTGAACGTCAACATCTTCTCTAAATCGTATAATAGATTTTAAGGACATTGCAACACATCTCAATGTGATGTATAGACTAAAGAAACTAATTTTAATGTTTTGGATATGCTATTTTATCTTTAAAGTACATTAAATTGTACTAGATAAACAGTAAAATAACAAAACAAAACAAAGAACTTTCGATGAAACCGATAAGGTCACCAACAAACAATATTCTCTCTTCTCATTAGAATACATATTTAACGTGATTTTCCTCTTGAGACCCTATTAATTCTATTTCCTGACAACTATGGGGATTGATAAATCTACTGTGATTCATAAAAACCGACGAGAGGACTCCCCCGGTATGTTAAGAAATTCGGAAAAGCATTTTTCAACTTAGTTTTTAAAGGTCTTTCGACAAAAATCATAGACCTAATTCTACTTTACATTATTGGGTGGACGAGGTACTGTGCCAAATCCTTTTATCATACGCAATGGGTTGTGTTACTTGTAAAATAAGTCGCTATTGATCATTAGTGGCTTAATTCGTCACTTCTCACGAATAGTTCGTTGGATTTTCTTGAAATAAACCATACTATAGAAATGTTTTCAACTATCCACAAAACCTACAAGAAGACAGAAGAATCTATTTAACACAAATGAGATAATAGAACTCGTAGAGAACGCTGACAAGCACTTTTAGAAAGGAAAATCTCGTATGGAGGTAACTTTAATCAAAAGTCACTCACACGAACATAATTATCTGAAACGCGAAAAGTCAGGCGCTGTTGAAGTAATTTTTGGAACTGTTAACGGTGATGTTTTTAAAATTAACCAAACGGACATACGAATCCAGAGTACTGAAACCAATGGAAACACTTCAACCGTCAAAATATTGTGATCGAAAATGTTCGCATATAATACATTCCATATTTATTAATACGTATACGAGGAAGTAAAAATGTGTTTTTTACAAGAGTTAAAATAACATTTAAATATTCAGGATAGGCATATTTTAATATTTTGATTTAACGGTGATAGTTTGGACAAAAAGTTAGTGTCAGAGTTAATTATTAAATTATTGCAACACGTAATTCATTAATTACATACACATTTCGATAATTGAATATAACTGTTGCGTAGTATACATCGAACATAAAATGAAATAACTGTTTCAGATGTTAGACGAAAATTTTCTATTCTTTTTGTACACTTAATTTTTTAGCCATTTCATCAACTATACCACAATAATCTTCCTGAAATGTTAGTTTTATCTCTTAAACATTATTTATATATCAAGGAAATTCAACAGCTATTGCCTTTATTTTGAGAAGTAAGATTATATCCCGCAATCATAAGAAATGCTTAAAACTACTACTGCATGAAGTATTGTAATTAATATGGGAAAAGAAATATTTTTGTAATTCATTTTCTAAATGCTGTTGTTAGTATAAAAGTGACCAAGTATTTCAATGCAACGCAAGAATGAGTGTTTTCACATCAAAATAGAACAATTATATAGAGTCAATAAAGTCTCAAGCAATAAATAAGAAGAAACAATAATGAGGATTCATTAACATTGTTTCTGTAATATATTAAATTATTTTTAAAATCCGGAATGTACGGAATTTAAAAGTTGACATATTCAATTGCTTATACAAAATATTAATTTGAATTAGAAAATCATTGTACCTGTTAATTAAGTGAGATATTAACACCTTTTTACAAAAAAAATTTTTTTTTAAATATACAAGCAATGTTACGATATATAACTTTGAATAAAGAGTTAAAAACGTACGATCTTTTATGGACGAATTTTATTTTTCGTTAATAACTCACTACGTTACGACGTGGTTTTATGACGGCAGGTGATCAAGTTTTAACAAATATTATTCGTCCTTTAAAGATCGTAAGTTTTTAACTATTTATTTAAATAGATTTCATAATGGACGGTAGAAGTAGAAGAATAAAATTTTAAACTTTGTGTTTATTTAAACAGATTTAATTTAGTAATATCTTTTTACTTTTTGATTAGGTATACCTTCAGGGGATTGTTGAATGACATGAAACTTTTTTGCACTGGGTGATTGAAACGCCAGGACGGTTAATATTTTGAGTGAAGAAGTGGTGAATAGGAGAGTTACCTATAAGAAAAATAATTTTATTTTAATTAGATACTTAGGGCTCGTCAATATCGAGGTCATTAGAGCCCTAGGTACTTACGTTATAAAGCCGTATCAATCACCAAAATTTCGTAAACAACTTTATAAACAAGAAGAGATAATTCTTAATTCCCATAACAAATATTAATATGATTCTCGGATGTGAGATTTACATATTTCTAAACTGTCTGTTTTGTATTCTGAAGAAAAAAAGAATACTCACTGTTGAGTTATATTGAAACCTTCGAATAATCAGATCCAAAAATTATTCTGCATATGTACATACTTAATCAAAATGATATAATCTAATAGAGCGACAATTATAATCTAAAATAAATCAAGAGACGCGCACAGTAACAATCACTCAAAATAACAGGGTTATTTTTGTTGGGGGAGTTTTATCTAGAACCATGAGTATTCTAATTTTCATTTATATTAACAAAATATTGTTTGTTGGGCACAACATTCAAAAATACCAGTTCTGTTTTACGTCATTCAGTAGCTAACAATACTCGTAATATTGCTTACCTAATTTTGCGATTTAGATACGATATGTTATTTGTTGCATCCCCCATATATCCGTATATAGTCTATTCAAATATTCACACTCCCACCCTAATCAAATTACAATGAAAACAAAACATTTACATTAAATTTGAGCTATTCGATAGTATTACTGCATGTACACATATATCATTAACTACTCGACCCTACTAGGTTTCGCAAGAGAGTTTTTGTTGTTGCAACGAGGTTTCACCTTCATTATCATTGAGTGTCGATCTAAATTTCAGTAAATTAAGAAAAACTAGCGATATCTGGTTTGGTTTATGACAATGTACATACATTTGATGAATTTGTATAATTACTTAAAAATTCACTCAATTTCTCCCCTTAAATAGATATTTCCAGACATGCTTTCAAAGTGAGTTTGTACGACACAAAAACATAATCCAGTCTACGTTTCATATTCCTATATTTTATATTTTTTCCTGAGCTCATTCTTTTTCATCGATTTAAAAAAGTAGATTTGCATATAGAGATTATTGAACAATTCTCACATACAAAAAAAAAGATATTTCGATTGTTTTGTAAAGTGTAGTGGAAGAAGAGAAAAGAAACGAAAAATAACATTTCACCCTAAATTGCCTCATAATTAGAATTTTGTAAATTTGTCTGTTTGCGTTCATTAACTTGTCAGTTAGGAAACGCACCAAATATTTACAGCCATTTTTTCTCCCATTTAAATTAAAAATATCGAAAATTCCAGAAATAATTTATGTATTTAATTCAGCAACATTTATATATAAAAATTAAATTTATGTCTACATTAGTGAGATACAGTGAAAATAAAATATCACACTGGAGGATGTTAAAATATTTTTAACTTTTTGCACCCATCAAAATGAAACACTGAAAACCCCCAACCAGACTTTGGATATTTAAATTAAGAATCCCTCCATTCAAAAATATTCAGTAAGATATAGTAAAATAGCAAAAATTAAAAAAGTAACATATAATTCTATTGTACCAACATAAAATCGAAGTAAAGATCCCTTCTTTCTGAGCCAAGACAATATACAAGCAAGTTTCCGTCCAGAGTTCAAATTCCTTAACCCTAATTGTTATTTTCTCTGCGTTGGTAAATTAGTGAGTTACTAATATTATCTCAGTATACAATAATTTATTTTCCAACAAGACATTTAAACATTTTGCTCTTATTTCCAAATAGTTTTATATTCTTTTCGGCTATTTACTGTTGATAATCATTAATATGTTTTAACTATTTTTGCAGTAAAATTGATTATTCGATAATGCACATACACGACCATCCAACCTGTGATTGCGTCCTCTTGGATGTTAATAATGAATAAACTAAATACTTACACTTAAGAATAGTAAGTGTAGAACAACAAAATATCAACAAAGAACTTTAAAAACTTTAAAATATAAAATACAACAATAAACAAAAGAAAATTAGCCTCAAACAAGATTAAATCCAGAGATTCGATTCATGACGATGATCACTGACATCTCGTAATCAGGAAGGAAGTTTATATTTATTATTATTTTCTTTACACTTTTCCCGTAGTATCGAGCTTGAACTACAACAACAACAACAACAACAATAAACCTTTATTCAAGGAATTAAATATCTTAACACTTCCCTGCATTTATATTTATGAAACGGTCGTGTTTGTTAAGACCGAATTACTGAAGTGCCACCCTTGCTTTATACGAAACAGTCTCGTTCACGAACACAATACTCGCAATAGTAATAATATTCATCGGCCTAGAGTGTCAACCACTCTTTGCCAAAAAGGACCGTATCATTCGGGAATCGTTCTATATAATTCCCTGCCCAAGAATATAAAAGACATTATGAAATTGAATATCTTCAAATCCGCGGTTAAAAACTACCTCCTGCACCAGTGCTTCTACACTGTAAAAGAATTTATTGATTTTAATAAAAGTTAAATCCGTCTTGTACTTAATCACGCCATTGCTGTAGTACTTTTAAAATAATTTATAACAATATCAAAAACTATTTTCTTGCATGATGTGTTGTCTTATGGCTCAAATTAATTTAGTTTTATGTGTACTCAACTTTGGCACGGTTGTG
>NNCF01126608.1:149108-173432 GCA_002313205.1 Laupala kohalensis | reverse complement strand
TATATATATATATATTGCATTGAACGTAAATGAACTCATCAGCAAATTACTTTCAAACGCGACAGATATAATTCTATAATATAATTATTGAATATATTCAACTAAAAACAATTTTTTTGCGAGAATTTCAAATACTATTTTTATAAACCCTTTCAATAATGTACACGCAAGTATTCGGCATTTATAACGCACCATGGAGCAATGCAAGTGTCATGCTGCAAAACAAGTTAAAACAGGAGAGATACACGAAAGCCATTCGTCAAATCTTCACGCTTTTCCGTGAATATAGTGGATTCCGATGACAGGCAGTTCATATTCCATTTATCAGCGTTTTCATCAGTCGCCAAAAAGGTCATAGGGTATCCGAATAAAAAAATTGAGAAAAATCGGATCGAATGATGTCTTACTTTTTGATGCTACACTGTTCGTTTAACTAGATCATTCAGGAAATTCAACATATGTCTTTCTGATTAAGAATATCTAACCTTTTTCTTCTTTGTGGGGTGTTAAATTTGTGGTATTATTTTCGAGTGTTAATGATATATCGCGGAGAATTAAATATTTTTTATAAATGGATTGAAAATTGTAGGTTTATATCGATTTTAGCTTTCAAAATACATAATAGTCTATTTACTTCCTAAATGGTCGGTATAATTATTTGTATAGAATTCACTCTCTTTTGAAAAAAATAATTTATTTTCACCTTTTTTTTTAAATATAGTAACGTATAGTACTAGCTCACAAGTTCGAGAAGATCGAAGGGGCGCGATGGCAATGGCATGATGGCGGCGAAGTGATCACAATGGGATAAATTTCTCTCTTACGGCGGAACTAGCACTCCCACCGTAATTTAGTCACATCACGAAGACGTAATAATTTTCTTTATTGTAATTATAGTTGTTTTAAAACATAACAATATGAATAATATCGAAGAAAAATATGTTTTAATTTGTATATATCAGTTATAAAGTATAAACAATATTCAGAAATTCGCTTGACTCGTTTGAAATGCATACGAGCGTGTTCAAACATGGCGAACGCAACGGCTAAGCGAGTTATGGATCTCACCTCAGAAAAAAAATAGCTTACTCAAATACCCTGTGACCAATAGATTAAAGTGATGTAAAAAAACTGCGAAAAGTTTATTACAAATCAAAGTAAGCTTCCGTTATTTAAAAATTGATCTCGTTTTGAAATACGTTTTCCTCTATAAGATGCAATATAATTAAAATTGGAATTATTTCATTTAAATGCCCGGTGATGTGTGTTTTTTAAATTGACATTACAATAAGTACATGTCACTCTGTTTATTTTTGCTGATTTCAGATATTTTAGTGACTTAATTCTACTTTAAATTTTAAAGTTATCCATTCCTATAAGAAAAACGTGCAATAGATTCACTTTTATCAGGACCTTTCCGCTAATTTTTTTAATATTCCATCAAATATTTTGTAATTTTTACAAAAAAATAAAAAAGAAATGACTTAAAAATTCAAAAGTTTCGATATTTTTATACAAAAAGGAGTTTCCCTGTCCACGTTTTTGTTGGTAAACCTCATATTCGTGTTCAGCACCAGAAAAAAACAAAGAGGAATCCAAAATCATTTTCTTTTGAAAACTGTCCGCCATATCGTCTTTTATTAAGCCCAGGTTCATGTTTTACGAATTTTCATGTTTTTTATTATTATTTCGTGTTTTACCTGATTTGAATGTATTTATTTATTTGAATCAATAGAGATGACATTTTCATAGAAAAGACAAAATGTTATTTAAAGAAAATGAAAATTACAAACTTTGTCAGCGGCAAACATATTAGTTCAAAACGAAAAAAATCTCTTATAATCTTATAGTTTACGCATGAAATAGTTTCAGTAGTTAAATAAATTCATCCTAATATTACCAAGTTGCTTCAAATGATATTCGAAATGTATAATTGGAAATGCTAAAAAAATTACAGAGAAAGTTTCTAGTTCATTTTCATGTGCTCACATGTGTATTTTCTACTGGATAAACGTGCCCTTGAACTCTGATTAGAATTTGATACTACTAGAACATGTTTCTGTTGTGTCTTCGGACAACCCAATAACATGGATGTGCACTTAACCACAATGCCATCGTTGAATGCTGTTATCATTCGACAAGATTCTCAGTTAACGAGTACTCAACTCTACATGGAAGAGTCAGAAGTTCATTGTGTAGTACTAATACAACATTCCTTAAAATGTTTTTTATTAATTTTTGCGTTTTACAGAAGAATTTTATTTATGAGATAGGGAATAATCATTAATTACATACACTTTGCATTATCTGTTTAATTTACGGTAGCTCATTGCCTTCCTCACACGCAACAACTGAAGATAGAAAAATATAAAATTTTATCATACGATTCCATTTGTATGAACTCATATTGAGGCTTAGTTTGCAATGTGAACTGTAAACGGTAACGTTTGTTTTCTCGTTTCCATTTGATACAATTGCAATTCCAATATTATTAAATTTTATTGAATACTGAAAGGATTACGGTACATTTTGCTTTGAAGACCGTAGCACATGGAAAGCTTTGAACTCGTAACCACAATAACATTATTGCGACGACATAAATTCCAATGTACATCATGAACGTGAAAACAAAAGCAAAGTCTAATGTATTACACCGCATACATATATAATTACATTAATCTTACTTTGCATTAAAATGTTCTGGGATGTTTCCTTTGTATCCTTTTTTAAATAACATTTATCTGCCAATAATTCAATGTAATATTTGATTTGTTATTTTTTAAATTATATTTTTATGGATGCGTAAATTTCATTTCTAGTTTGGTTGCATGATCTTTTAAATCTGCTCTGTGAAATATTTTTTACATCTATCAGAGAAATTCCAATTCGAATGGATCAAGTTTGTTTAAATAGTCTGAAAAATTTGTTCAAAATGATTTCATCCGATTATATGTCTTAAAGTAAGCTCTCATCCATATTTTCAACTCCAAGAGACGGTATCTGCAATTTTTCAATGTCTGTTTCCTTTTTATTCTACAATTCTCAATAGTTCTTGTAATGACTCCCAACGCGAATTTTTATTTTATAATATTTTCAAATTGACTTATCTTATTTAATTTTTTCGGAAATCTAAATATCCTTTTACATTTTTGAACGGAAGCTTCTTGGTAGAATTAGACTTTTCAGAAAAATCTGCATTTCTTCGGATTTAAGTATTTCATTTTTAATTTTTTCAGCTCATAAGTATACTTTTTATACTTACTTCTTAGAAAAATATTTAATTCTTCTGATGTAGACGCGTTTTGGCTCGTTTAATTCAATAACACTGCATCTATAATGCCATACGAGGCATAAAAAAATATTGCGAGGTTAAGATCGTAATTGTAGTTGTGAATTATATTTATTATACAACAAAAATAAAACTGCATTGATTTTCATGAGAGCTCTATATTAATAAGCTATATTTCACTATTTAGGTCAAGAGCATATTTCTACTTGCAAAATCAAATCTAAATGATGGCCTTCCAATAACAAAATGGCATTTGTGCTGCCAGTTTAACCCTTGCAAGCACACATAATTTCCTTACATGCGCTTAATGATGTGTGGATAAATCCATTTGTGAAACAACGAAAACTATGTGTTAAGAGTGGTACACATTCGTTCAAAATATATTTTTAAACATTAAATTATTTGCCAGATATTTATTGTTAAAGTGTTAAGAATTTTTTCGAAAGTCATAAGAAATTTTTGGTTTTTCGGCATTAAGCAGTATATGCATTATTATTGTTCATTTGTTTTGATTGAAATGCTTCTCTGTCTACGGGATTGCCATAGTTTTAGACCTACCTACATTTATTTACATTTAATGATCTAGAATGGAATTGAAATTAATTCATCCCCACATTATATATTTCTAATATATTATCAAAAACCAGTTTTTAATAATGTTAAAAATCTTTTTGGTTTTAAAGACCCGCTTAGAAAGAGACAGGTTTTGTATAGCTCCAGTAAGAAGAACTCGATAATGCAGTAATCGAAACAGAACGCAAATATACCTTAATTTTAAATATACTGCAAGCGTCAAGCTCTTAAAATCATTAATGCATTGACATTCTGAATACAATGCAGTGCATTGAAACGCATAAAAATTGTCTTTAACATTTTCTCTTAAAACAAATTCAAACATGTTAAGTAACTGATATTCCTGCTGTTAATTGCATAATTCCTATTGACCACGACATAGATGAACGGGAGAAATGAATTGAAGTTCATATTCCATGAATCCGTTTGGGCGACCCGTGGCGTAATGTGTAACGCGCTCGTCTTCTACCTCTGGGGTCCGATCCAAGTATAAACCGAGGTGGTGTTCGCGGCAGGTTTTCTCGGGGTTCTCCCGTTTCCCCCGCCTATCATTCCAACACAACATTCACACCCAATGGGTGTCATAATCATTCACACCCATTTCATTTCATAATCACCGCTTCAGGGGAGGTGCGTCAGGAAGGGCAACCGGCACCATGACTATTCCCCAGTCAAATCCAAAGAAACGAAGCATCATATATCCATCCCCATTCGCCGACCCCACATTAAGTGGGAAAAGGTTTAAGTGAAAGAAGAAGATTCCATGAATCCGTTTATTATCAATTTTAAATGAAGAATTTAATTTGTTTAATATTTGAGGAAGACGCTTTCCAATATTTACTTGACATTCAGATCCAAGATAGAGATCACAATAGAGAGATAAAACTGTATTATAACACAAGCAAAGGTTAATTGGTAGCATCATGAATAAATTTAACTATGTCAACCCGTTGAATTAAATCACTAAGATAATTGACTCTAACCTATATCTGTATGAACATATGAATGTTTAGTTTTTCGTTGCAAGACTAATCTATTTATCTGAATATTATGGCAGAAACTACTTTCCCCTATATCATCCAGTTGTGGACAAATTTCACTCGGTTGTATATTTAGTATTAGTAATGTAAACAGGACATCAGTTATGAATAGTGTATTATGATACACGATCAGGAGAAGTGGAAACAAGAGGGGAGTTGTACACAATGGAGCATCACGCACAATTCTCCATGAATATTTTTTACAAGCTGATTACTTGACTTGCCCGGGATTTTTTTTACGCTACTCCCTTTTACTCAGGGAAAAATAAAATCTCTCTATATTGTAAGGTCAAAATTACTTGTACTTACTGGTTTCTTTAAAACACGTGCAGAAATCTAACTTTCCAATTACATAATAATACAAATTTAATACAAAACAGTACACACTACACCATGTCACGGGAAAACCCACCTATCGAATTTTCGTTTCCGAAGTATGACACGGCTGCACCATTTCTTTAAAATTCTTGTAAGATCTAAACTATTAATCAAAATTTTACGTTTTAAGAACCTTTTCAATCTTGGTTAAATGCAAAAAACAAATAATTCTTTGATTTTGATGTCTGAGTTTTTCCATCTTAAATTACTCTCTTGAATTGAAATATTTTAACACTCCTATTTTAAATTACGTTTTATCAATGATCTAGGTTAATTTTTGCATATAAACATATGCAGTCACGAATTGTTTTGTAGAACTCTTTGAGGCAAACAATATTGCCATCCATAATTGTCACTTTTTTATATCATAATTGTCACAACCGTACGCAGCGTAAGCACATATAACGCTCATTTCTTCCCGATTTTATCGAAATTTATCCTGAAAAAACATTTCCTTCTTTCTTATAACATTTAAAAATAAAAGTTGGCCTATATTCATCCTGGATATCTAAACTATCTCCTCGGCAAATTTCATCATAATCGGTTCAATAGTTTAGTCGTGATCAGGTAGAAACAGACAGACAGACTTTCGCGTTAGACATTTATGTATTAATATGGATTACTTACCAGACTTTCATTTGTCAGGATCCAAGAAATGAAGATACATATTTTCCAAAAAAAACTGACTCAACGAAGAAGATTTTTTCATTAGTATGATTTGTTCCACCCAGTTACACAGAAAAGGAACGACAAATCTAGGGGGTATTTGCGTATTAATGTATATGATGATATTAATGTATATATTTACGTTGTTCAGTATGAGTTAATTAATATGTTTGATTATCACGTATGTTTCAATTTGTGGCATTATCGTAGTTACGTAAAGAAAGTGGTAAAGTGCTATAGTTGATGGTAAACATTGATGATGGTGTATATTTCACGAAAAAACTGTCGTATTGATTTATACTTATTTGTATGAGATGTGGTTTAAATTTGAACAGAACTGTTCTAGTATTTCTTTACCATTTTTTGTATTAAC
Source organism: Laupala kohalensis (assembly GCA_002313205.1). Taxonomy (NCBI): domain Eukaryota; kingdom Metazoa; phylum Arthropoda; class Insecta; order Orthoptera; family Trigonidiidae; genus Laupala; species Laupala kohalensis. Next base: position 167,113 of record NNCF01126608.1, on the reverse strand, counting down.
TTTAAACTGAAACATTTACGATAATTTAAAATTAAATCCAGTCTTAAGCTTTAATAATGATGTATTTCCTTGGTCAATTGAAAACTGAATGTGTATTTATTGAAACTGTACTTCCCGTGAGATGTAAATAAAGATTTATGCAAATTCACTGGTGTGATGGAAACTCGTTATTAGTTTTCTCCATTTCAGAATTAATTATTGAGAACAGATTAAAATACAAAAGTCAAAATTGATGAATTTTGCTGTGAAAAGAATACAGGAATTTGAGAAATGTAATTGATTAATGTTTACCGTTGAATTCTCATACTAAGAAAATAGTATATTTCATTATTCATATTTGATGAATTTATTATAAAAGAAAATTTCACACTTCGCATTAATGAGATTTGCTTAGACTAGTTCAATTTGGACTTTTCGATATTTTTTCATCTTTTAAAAAAGTATAAGAATCTAATATAAAATTCGTTAAAGAATTTTAAGTTATTTGAGAATTTATTACTCTGATAATTTTCTTCCAGGAAAAATTAATTCAACGATTAGTAATGCATACATACTAGTACGCAATGTGCTCTTTAAAGAAATAAAACAGAATTTAAGTTTCAGGNATATATATATATATATATATATATATATATATATATATATAACAATTGAAATCACGCTAAGATATCGTCTACTAATGAAATAAGAACAATTTTTGTAAAACGATTGTAAAATCATTAAAAAATAACCCTTTTTTATAAGAAATGTTTATTTATGACATATGCTTACTTTTTACTTCGTGCGTTGTTTAAATTGTTCTCGAACGTTAAGTGTTTTAAACTTACAAAAGAAAAAATAACAGCAACATTATAAATAACGTGTTTTATGAGTCTCATAAAACAGTTTCAGGCATATCAATAAAATCATAAGACAAGCCCAAATGTATACTGAAAAATGCCACTAAGAATACATGATCTGGAAGAAAATTATGTTCTCTGAAGATAAAACATAATTTCATATTAACGTAAAGTGACAATGCATTTTCACATAATCATTTAAGGGGTATTTCATGGTTAGGGGAGATAACATTCGTAAATTCTTTTGATATAAGATTATTTGTGGACAATGACTAATATATACGAACGAATTTCAATAGGAGCTGCTGTGGTGGCAAGAATGTATTAGTAAAATGACACGAAATGGCACAAAAAAAGGTGCAATATTTAAGAAATTGGATCTGTAAATTTTATTTATACATCATCTTTGATATGGTTTAAACACCCTGAAATAAGGCCAAAATAAAAAAGCGTAAAAATTTGTGGTTGCGGTTTTTGTTATAGCTCAAGTATTATTAATTGGAGATAACATTTTTCTTTATTGAATTATCAATGATTAAACTATTATAATGAGTAAAACTCATCATTTTTTAAATTTTTACGGGCAAATATACTTTTGCGTAGTTAAAATATATTGTTACACATTGTTCAATGCAAACAATTTCGCCCACAATGTGCAACAAATCATACGATAACCTTTCTCTTTGAGGGAGTTAATATTACGATAAAATGCAACGTTAGTATAATTGAAAACTTCATATTTGGATCAGAATGAGTTCAAAACTCCGTAAAGCCAGATATAAGCATCTACTGTTTTATCTTGAAAAATAAAACTACAAATTGCGAGGAAAATATGCAATTATTGCCCCTTCTGAATTTTCCACAAATGGTAAGGCATTTCCCATTAGTTTTTCACAGTAAAGTAATATTATCAATTACGCAAACTGTTTATTCAATTACGTACGAAAACATAAAGCACATGATGGCCAACTGTGGTGTTCATCCAGTCCGCGTGGCTCAGCGGGTAGAGAGCTAAGAATGTATGGCCGGGGTTCGATCCCCGGTGAGATGAGTATTTTTCATCACAGCTCAACATCGACACAGACTCCCAGGCCTACTCAGCCTGCTGTAAAATGAGTACCAGGGTTTATCCTGAAATCAAACCTGGCGGAGCGAGTTGCTGACCACATCTCCTCCGTCTAGTGCCGAGGTCAAGTAATTGCATACCTTCGGGGCCTATTCAGTGATAGTTGTTTTTTGTGGTGTGTAACGAGAATATCATGCTGTGCGTGATGTTTGTTGCTTCATTTTCTGAGTTTACGATTACTCACCACAGGTGACGACCAGTTTCCCTACCTCTCAGCTCCGGACGTCGTTCTCCTCTGGCTACGCTTTGAAGCCTCTCTTCCCGGGAGTCGACCGAAGAAGCTAACAATATAATGGTGTATTATTTCATCAACATGATATAATTATACTCGAAAGAATATGTATTGTGCGGTGCGTAAATTGAAGGATGACAGTATGGTTACATTATAATTAGCCGAATTTGCATTTCAATTGTAGCTCTTATTTTATGGACGAAATCCAATCTTTACATACGTTCTTGTTTATAAATGATTTTCTTTTTATTTGTAATTTCAGATAATTTTAAATAATGCAGGAAGGGAAAAGATTAACGGGCAAACCCCGAGGATCCCGGGAACAGTATGTGGAAGAACTGTTCAGAAATAGAGGACTGACAATCAAGAGGGACAATGCAAGTCTACCTGTTAGAAGTATCTAAAATGGCTGACCTGACGCTGAAGGCAAAAGAGAGAGAAGAAGAAGGAAATGAAGAACTTACGTTACATTGTGTGACGATACTTAGTATTTTTAATTGTGAATCTCAGTTAGGAATATCTTTAAAGAACCTCTCCCGGTCACTATGCTTCTTAGATGAAAATTGATACTACGTGGGAAGAACGAAAGCACTAGAGAAATTAAGATGGGTTTATTTCTCAGCTAAAAATTAAAGAAAACTTATTATAAGATATGTTACTCGCACTTTGATCGATTTTACATTCAAGTAACCCTCTTCTCTGTGACCTTCATGAAAATCGTGAGGGTAATGTGTTTTTAAAATAATAGTTTCATACGAATTTCCCTTATTTAACACGTGATGTATGCGTTCGCAATATAATTCTTATTTCTGATTCATCCTACTTCCTGAAAATAGTACAGAGCCTTGGGCTGTATAATTAGGCGGAAAGAGTCGGTCCTTGTTTTGGCTCTTCTCATTCCCGTAAGTGCGTTGGCCCTCCCTGCAGCCGGAAGTCAACAACCCTTCCTTAATGGTCTATTTCAAGCAATAAGCCTCGAAGGGTCTTTGTGACGGGACAGCAATTAGCAGAGACTAAGGGATTACCTAGGTTGTGTTTAAGAAGATGAAAGTTCTTGAGTTCATTAATCACATTTAAACACGAAATCGTCAACAACAGAAAAGATATATACGCATGAAGATATGGTATATATTCTATGACTGTTGCGAGTGTTGAATGATTTTAATTTACTCTGTAAGAAGAAAAAAAAGAAACATTACCATGTCCCGTTAAAACGTGATCCCATTGCTTCCAGAAATGTGAATTGACCGAATAAACAATGAAAACATACGTACTGTATTAGAGACAGTGTTGGATTAGCAAATATTCGATTTTGTGACCTCTCAACAAATACGATAGATGACACCAACACTTTTTTTATTTCACTTTTACCTGTCTGGTAAATTACTTGATTCACATCAAATATTAACTGATTCACATCAAATATTAACTGATTCACATCAAATATTCGGAATTATCTGAAGCAAGACTTCTTTGCTCCTTCGATTTGCGACGTTTTGTCAATGTTTACAATGTAGCGCGTACCGTATTTTGGCCAAGGAGGTATTTCAGGAAATATACTACACTTCTTGTTTTAAGTCTAGTTATAAGAATAATTTATATTGATTAAAATAAACTTTTGACAACTCTTGTTGAACATAAATACCATGAAAAGAAAGAAACATATTTCATTACATATGTAATAGCGTGTTTGATTACGTATGAGAAGAATTCAAAATGAATGTGTGAAATCCTGTAACTATTCCTTCTAACTAATAACTCTGACGACCATTTTTACGTTTCTTAAGGGAATAGATTGTGTTTAAAGACATATTGAGTTGGTTTTTGTAATTAAATAATTTTATTATGTTTTAACTTTGAATATTAAATATTTTGCATACTCAAACACATAAATGCATGCAATAATAATATGAGAGAGAATATGGAAGTCTGTTTGTATAAAGTGCGAACGTGATGATTTGAGTAAATTACAGGAACATGTTCTCAGGGTAAAACCATGAGTGACCTTGTAACATTACACTCTGAGCGAACGCAAATCCCATGTACCCGTGCGTCACGAGTCCTTCCTTGCTGACGTAAATGTAGTAGAAAACATGCACGTAGGATTATTGTGAAGAGCAGGGAAAGAGAAAGAGAGATAGAGAGAGAGAAAGAAGGAAGGAGGAAGGGAAAGAGTGTCGAAGAAGGAAATACGAAGGGAATGAGTGATAAAGAAAGAAAAAGGAAGAGAAAGAGAGAGTTGCCAATTAGGATCTGCCTTTTCACTGGAGGCGGCGCGTTGAGCTCTACAGTGAGCCGCTCGTTCATTAGCAGATAGCGCCCGCCTCCATCGCCACCTAACGTCGACTCCACGCATTCCTGGAATCGATGCTAGGATGAGTTTCTGCAGAAAGCAGTTCACAGTGGTTGTGAATGGAGGTGTGTGATTGACTCAGACTTCGCTAATAACATTCTTCTCATTGTGGAAGAGAACGCGAGAGAATAAAAATAAATATGTGACTACGACGCATGATCGGGAGGATTTTAACTGCAATATCTGCGTAACGAAATAGCAGTAAAATGTTAACATTTATAACCTACACAAAAGTGATCAATTTATTTTTAATTAAATTGCGTAATTTGTACATGGAATTATTTTTAATCGGAACCTCAGTCTTCTGATGAAGATGGAAAATTCAAACCATAAAATCTTTACAATATAGACATTTTTAAAAAGATGTAATAACTAAATTAATTTATTATCAAATAATTCTATTTTTCCATGTATTGATTTTACACAAATGCCTAATAATATCGCATAAATGGCTAATAGCTGAGGATTACAAAACGTGAAATTCCAATTATCCGAATTTTCCAAGTACATATTAAAACGTTAATATAAGATTGTTTACCTAGAGTTTCGGAGATATAAAACCCTCCTTCCCCAAATGTCTCACGGAAGTTCCGTCTGCTGACAAAACCTATATTTGTGTGGACGCAGCATTCGATGAGAAAGTAGAGCACCCAATGGAGTTGTAAGTCTCCTCCGGAAAGATCCAAGAGGTGAATTAAAAGGTGTCTCAAGAGAATTTGACGGGAGAGAACCATTCCGGAACGCAATGTAGTATTTTTATATTTTCAGTTATTTCACATTTTTGAGAGATCAACAAAATCCTTTTCTACATAGTTATAGTAGAATGTCAAGATTCTGTGACCTTGAATATGTACTACAGTTAATTGAAAATTACAAAATATATCTTTTCATAATCACTGTATATTATAAATAAAACATTATTTTTTATAAATATCCCTTTTTCTATCATTTTTTTTACCATTTACCACAAATGAGGTTTTAGAAAAAGTAATTTTTCTTATCTCTTATTTAAAATCTTATAATTTAACTTTGTGCCATTTCTTTAATAAGTTATTTTAAAGTAAAAATTGAAATCAAATTTTGGCAAATTCCTATGCTGTCTTTCAATTGACGCCACTTACTACTTCACTAAATCACAGGACAGTTATTTCATAAAGTGCCTCCCAGGTTACGCTATAATCATAACATGTTTCTATCTATTTATTTTTTACGTTTATTAACGTTCATAATAAAAAAACTGGATAAACGTATTAGATGCATCTACTGATACAAGATGCCGGGGATATGTTAGAATGAAAGCAAAAACTTCACTCGGATCCACAAGTTTAAAATCATTACTTATATTACAACATTTCATCATACATACAATCAATAGATTATAACACTTATTCAAAGAGACAGTTTTTGTTCCAGATTCCTGATTTTTTAAAACTATTATTGTCTGCTTTGTGAAAATTAGAAGCGAATGTTTGTTGGTATGAGGTCAATTCGAAGACTAGGAGGAACACTGGCTTTTCTAATAATTACACCGGAAATTAATGCATTTAAGCAAACTAACATATAAATTAATTCTGTGTAGTTTGGTCATAGATTTTTAGACTAGCATGTTTACAAATTTTATATTTTTCGGTAAGCACACGATATTTGAGATGCTTTTGTTGATGGTTTATATAATTTCTGATCAACATATCGTCACATTAAAAAGTGTATTATATGGAATATCATTATTTTTAATGAAGTTTCTCTTTTCTTTATACTTCTAAAGAAAAACCCAGATTTACAACTAGGTAATAAAATGATCTGTGAATTTGAAGAACTAATTTTGACTTTCCTAGCGAGTTCCCATCAAAGATACTGTACCTTACAATAGATTGCAGTCATTCAGACATAATTATGACCAATTCATTGAACTATTAATTTTCTTTTTTAATTTGCAATTTTTGCAAGTAATGATCGATTGTATAACACTTTTGGATGTGTGTGTCTCATAAGAACCTCTGTAAACCTGTAAAGCATTCCGGAAACTTGTGTAAAAGGTATAATAATGGGGAAAATGACGAAGCTAGTAATAAATACACGCCCAGAAAGAATATTCGTGAGCATTAGACCTTCATCAGTTGATATGAATATTTTTATAGATTGTTTAGCGTTTTGAGCAGAAACAGAGATTTTAAGAATAAACATTATATGGGGTACGTTCCAAGTCGATTGTCTAATCCCACTTAAGTATCAGTGATGTATCTAAGAACTTTAAGCAGAAAGGTCACACTCCATCTCAGGTGTTTGTATTAAAATGAAAAAGAACTACGGAGTATATGTTGAAAATATACAATGTTTCAAATTTCACCGTACTCATTCAACATTTCCTCTTACTTGTCCCTACTCTGAAGAACGTTTAGCAAGTTTCAATTTATTCAGGCGTAGAGTCTTGTCGCAACCCCTATCGACGACGGACTCTGTGGTTCTCTGAGTTAGCATTGCAAATGGACGCAAGCCACACAGGTCTACTGTGGCGAACATCTCACATGACCACATCTTAGGTGCAGTAACACTGTATGGTGAAATGAAGGAGATACCTAGATATCTACATTATAGCTCTTTAAAATGATCTGTCCATGAATATGTATGCTATAAAGTAGGTTTTGGTGGTGAATATAATATTGATCGTTGTGTCTCCAATGTGTCTCTTTCAAGTCGTCTTTTGTTATTGTATATCTCAAATCTCCTATCATTGTCACGAATTCCCTAAAGTCGTCATACATATTTTTGTAACCCATATAAACAGGCTTGTAATCCAATTAAAATTTTCCTTTACCCTTCAAACCGCAACTATGTCTTCCTCAACTTTTTCACTCCGCCAATGGAAAGGGAAATCTACTCCTCTCATACACACGCACGATCTACATGCAATTTTTACAACAGTCAGACACTCAGTACAAAACTCAGCCAGACACGAACTCTTCGTTCGTGGTAGGATGATAGTGGTTTATCAGAGACCAGCATTGCTCACGTTTATCACGAAGAATATGATGATGAATAAGATCCTGAAAAACGACAGGTTGTATCATTGTAAGGTGCTCCCTCGTCATTCTCCGTCTGTGACTTCTCATGAGTTGAGGATGCTTGTGTGAGACGAGCAGTTCTTCAACGATTTAAGTCGTTGAAGTCTAAAAATTTGGTAAAGATTATTACAATGATTAATCATTTCTGAATGAATCTGCAACTGAATTCTGGATGAATCTGGAACGTCTTATATTCTGAATATAATTAACAAAGAGACCAAGTATTTTATATTTTTAGTAGCAGGTGTAAATGTCTATTTATAGTAATAAAATATATAAAATATTATGCATTTGCTGTTTCCGGACATTTCTAGGAACTGCAATTTTTAAATTCATAATTTGCATGATATTTTGTTGTCAAAGGAACTATTTTGGGTTACCCATGAGATTTAAAACAAATTAAGTCAGAATAACGTCATAATGTATTCACTCTTATTCATAAAATCGGAGTAAATCACTAGGACTCACTCTGGAGGGATTTAACGAAATAATCCCTTTGCTACAGACTTCAATTTTCTTTATACGTTTGTAATACGAAGAGTAATTCTACCTAAAAACTATGAAAAGTTTATCTAAGCTTTATGTTCCAGCACAAGTAATATATTCTTATGAGATTAGCACTCCCAAGAAATTAACCAGCTAAGAAACTTAACTCCACCAACACATTTCTTCACTGGTTTATTTTTGTGCCTCTCTCTGTTGGTGGAGTTAATTGCGAACAGTTTCGGCATACTTCTGAAAATTAAGCATTTCTCGAGGCGCACTGGAAGTAGTTTTAGAGTTTCGCCACGAGAGGGCAGCGCGCGTGCCGGAGCGCGATTAAACTTTGAAGCGCTCCGCAGTTGGCGTTTTGTCGCGATTGCGTTGTGCAGGAGAGAACAGGTGTTCCAAGTTTAAAACCACTTTCTTAGAATTTCTTAGAATGAAAGAGCACAGGATATGTGCTTTAAATAAATAGCGGTACTGTTCCAATTAATGAGCTGAACTCACAACATGAGGACATTAGATTGTACACGTTTTACCAGAAATATAAGAAGAGTATTTCTGTTACTCGTTTCATGGTGATCACGCCACATTATTCAGTTTCTCAGGAAGACGGGCGAGAGGAATTTTTTATAAAGGTTTCATGAAACAGGTATCGAGAAAAATGCTAAATAAGTTGATATTATATTGTTGCTTCAGTTACATTGTTTTATCTCTACGCTGAAAATATTTAAACTTATGAACAATCAATATATAAAATAGGAAAAAAACGTTGTACATACAGTATGGTGACGCGCGTATCTGACTCGCGACTATTTGGTTTCCGTACCATCTAGTCCGGGATAATTTTTTTAATAAACAACCAACCAATAACAATGAGTTTGTGCGCCACCAAAACATCTAAAATATCAGTAAGATGAAGTGTAGGAACCGTTGGAAGCTAACAATAGAGTCGGGTGACGTAGACGATGATTCTGTAGATGAGTAGGTTGCCACGATTTCGCATTTGGCCAGTTTTAAATTTATTTTTTCCCAAAACACAGAACCCTACGATTTAGCATTACCACGTAAGATTAAACTGAACTAATATAGATAAAGGTGAACTTAACTTGAAATATTATATTGTTGTAAGTTGTTAATTTATTCTTGACAGTTCAACATTGGTTAATTGGGACTGGTCTTCAAGCGTATCCTTTTTTTTTACTACCCGGCCCGATCATCCGCCACAATAGGCTAGTAGGTAGGTGAAAGTTTACTTTAGTTATATTGAAACCAATTCATGAACTGCATTCGTTTTGAAATTTGGATAATAATGTAAATACCATACCACATTAAACACAGCTCAATAAAGTGGGTGAAGAAAGTACAAATGTGAGTATAAAATGACATTTGCTGTCAATAATATAAGAAAAACATGACAATTTAAAATTAGTGGACGCCCGGCATCCTGTTGAGTATTATTTTCCGCCGGCAGTATATTACTTTTCATTTTTATGCTTGCACTTTAATTGAAAAGCTTGGGAGATAGAAAAGAGTGTTAAACCACTTTTTCAAATATAATTTATTGCCGTTCATTAAAAACTTGAATTAAAAGACATCATCATGTGTTACGGAGATAAAATCAACATGAGTAGCTAATCTCTCGATTTTGGTGTCTGGATGACTTCTTCAAAAAGGGACGTGTCTCGCGGATGTTTAGATCACTACCTTATAATCAGTCTCGATGGACCATATTTATTTGGAAATATAAAATTTTTTTTATAAAAATTCTTCTCATGAGTGCTTAATTTCGAGAGGCTATTTCGAACAAGGGGTCGGACTTAACAGGTCAAAATACATGTCCGGGATGTGTCAGAGCCAAAAAAACTAAGTTTTTGTCGTAGACTTTTAATTAGTAATAGTGAACAGCAACTTATATCTTCTCAAATCTCACATTGTCCTGAAGAAGGTCACAGCACGGCTGAAACGTTGATAGTTCTGTCTACTTCGATGTAGCGTCTCCCGGACAACCAAGCATAGCCCCACCCTGAACTTTGATTTGCGTCATGTCTTTTTATTTTGTGAGATCCCTAATTCAATCCAAGATTAGATATTTTTTCTTCTAGCTTCACCAGACGTAATAAAAAAATGAATAACATGTATTCTATTTTTTATTAATCCGAGTTGATCGTTTTCAAAAACCCTAATTTGTGTGAGTACGTCGACGACAAACATATATGCCCAACCTCGAAGCGGGCGAAGGGAAGAAACATGTAGGAGAAAAGGGCGCATGTACATGGAATTCTCTTGGGAACTATGGCAACACACGAGAAGAGGAGAACTGAGCGAGGATGACTAACGACCCACAACCGACCCTTCAAAGCACACGAATTCGCCCTTTTCGAGATGGCATTTCTTTCCCCTTCGCTAGAAAACAACTCAGTCCCTTATTGGAGAAGTTTTATGTTTGTATATGGCACTTATGCGTTATGTATTTCTATTTTTTTCTTAAAGAAGTCATTTTGTGAAATCCCTTTCTATGCTTACGAAATACAAGATTTTACGAGGTGCTCTTTCGTAACCTTTGCGGTTTAAGGAGGATAAAGCAAAATATTTTTCTCGGCGAATGGTATAGTATTCGTTCCCATAAAATGTTATTAGTTTTATACAGTTTATATGATAATTTTCATGATATATTTCTAAATTTCATAGACTTGTCATGAAAATACAGTTAAGAATTTGTATTATTTTATATAATTTTCTTCTACCATTATTCTGCTGTTCATTCATAAAAATAACGATACCTATAGGTTTTTATTCTCTTTTAACTTGCATTGAAGTTTATTTTTGTTGTTCGGAAGTTTGCTTCCGATCTGACATGTGTTTTATAACAAGTTAATTATTTACTCCGTCGCCTGCAGTCACAATATCACTAGCCTGTGAGACATCGACAACACGACGTCTACGACTACGTCGCTGAAGATGCCTGTTTCCGTCTTAGTCTTTTGGGAATAATCTCAATTTCCCAAGGATCAATGCCCAGAGAATTTAAGAAATTGAAATTTAACAGGGCAAATAAAATCATAATCATTGTTCATTCACCATTGAATGTGAGAAAAATATCTTATAAAACTTCTTTCTTGAAAATTTACTATCCGATCTGAAAAATATTGCCTATACCGCGTAGATCCAGCAGTTAATCCGAGAGTACTTACATAAGGCACATAATATACAAATATGAACATTTATTAACAATATTATTTTTGTTTCTAAAGCGCAATGTGTTATTCTCTTTCCTTGTCCCCACTTGCTTTCTGTAGTCGAGCCGCAATACATATTGGTTATGCGGGCTTGCCTACTTTTAAGTCAATGAGGAATAAGGTACGAAAATACGAACAATTTTTTTCTTCACTGTTAGCAAATGATATTCGAGCATTTTGGAAGTTTGAAGCTCCAAATACAAAAAGTGAACGTGTAGCTACGGAACTATTCATATAAAATTAAAATTCGTGGAACAGTCTTCATATCCAAAACAATTCACTAGACTTTTCACCTTGTAAATGAAGATTATGCAAAATATGTCTTCAGACAGAAATTGAAACACGAAACCTTTTGATTATTATATATAGTTCGAAAATATCTTCTATACGTAACGGAAAATTATGTTCTCATTGATATTCGAATTGTTCAAGAGTATTGAATTTAAGAAGTGTGATGGAGAAACTAGGGAACTATGGTGGAGTGACAGATGGAAGAAGCCTAAGTTATGTCGAATGACTTAGCATGTTTTCTGGATATATTTTCAGATGAAGAGAGTTAGTGAAAGGAGAACTTCACGTGACCTCACAGTAACACAATGCATGTCATATGTAAGTATACCGAAGAAAAGAACAACATCAAAATGATAAAGAAGAAGAAAGCACACTATTTCAATTTTTGTAAAAGATGAAATTATTACATACAATAAACGGAAGAGCTTTTCAAATATATTTACTGGAAGTCTTGAGAAAGTAGTTTCCAAAATTAAAAAGAATAGATGCTATCCGTTTATTTGTGAATGGCAAAAGGTAAGTTATTAACACTTTTGAGTACATAGGGGATACGAAATAGGCATAATAAGTAAATAAAGCGCGTGTTAGATAATTTATTATTAGTTTGGGAACAATATCTAATTAAAGTCAATTGATATATGAATAAAATATATCACCTCTAAAGGAGAAAGTGGCCAAAATATGGTAAACCCGTCTCGCATTACAAACTGTAGGTAATTGTTACACGTCTCATACCCATGTTTATATATTTATGTATTTAATTGTTTATGTATACTTTCACTTCATTAAAGTCAAGATACTATTTGTTAATTAAAGTTGTAATTCTAATTATGTATTTTTATTTTTATTTTTCATTATTTATATAATATTTTATACGAATTGATTAAATATCTTCATTAATTCTAAAGAAACTATGCGCTATAAATGTCATTAGAAGAGCACTCCCAGTTTCTAACGACATTGCCCAACCTCCATTCATTCCACAGAATCCTGAGAACGCGAGGCACGCCTCCTCGTCGCTCTACTATATCAAACCAATTACCGCCTGCAAGAGGTTGTTTGTTTGGAGACTGCGCGCGTGAAATCTCAAGCAAAACAAGCCACCTCCATTGTTTTATCGATTTTAGCGAATTATATTTTTCTTTATAGATTAACACTCTTCTGGTATATCTCGAAAATTAATTTTGCGTATACACTAGAATGAAAGTTTCATAAATCATAGTAGGGGATCACTAAAACAGAAAACTGTTCGAACTCACACCAAAACGTTTTCTGCCCCACCCGTGGTTACGATTATCTACAATGTAATGGTGTAGAATATGGACGTACANATAAGAGACAGTATATATATATATATATAAATATATATATATATATAAAATATTATATAATATAATATAATATAATTTGCACACAATTTTTAGCATCAGTGTGAACTAGATGTTCACTATTCTTCTTGCGTCATTTACTATATACCAACAAATAATAAATATGAATATGTTTGCATATGACCATCAACTGATCATTTGTTTGTGTGTGTGTGGATTACAATGATTTTATCATCATTTTCGGTTTATTCCTCTTTCATTTTTTAATAATATTTCCGATTCCCACTGAAAATGTTTAATTAACTAGAATAGTGAGAAATGGCATTAAAATATACAGAAATGAATCGATAAGCAGATAATTTTTACTTTCGTTTAGTGCTCAAAACATTTTTTTTATTTTACTCTATTACTAAACCAGGAACAAGATTATCTATGATTGGGTCAAGTATTTTAATATCTACCACGAAGACCGAAGTTAAAACTCTTGGGATTACCTAAACGGCTTGGACTAGTAAACATTTGAAATGTTCTCTAAAGGAAACATTGTGGAAGTTGAAAAAGGTGCACATCAACTGAATCAATAATTTTGATATTTTCTGTATGACAAAAATTTACACTTTATATAGCGTTGACAATTGAAACATGTCTGCAGTGTTATGTAATTTAATAATTTCATTCCTTTGCAAGCGGGGTTATCTTGACTTTTTAAATATTTTTTGTTGAAAGCAGGAATTCTTCAATGATAAATTTAATGTGAAGAAAAATCGTTTAACCAGTACACACACGTATGTTTCAACTATGAGTGGAGACTGTCGCTAGATATAAGTACTAGGAAAAACAAGAATTTATAATAAAAATATAATTATTTTTTGTCTCTGTGGATTTAAATTATGAAAACACAGTTTTTGGCTAATAACGTCAGCTTTCTCTCGCCATGAGAGGACTCTCTTCCGACCCTGCAATGAATGTGTCAATCCGAAGTCCAATACCGAATAACAGGTTTTTCGGCTATGTAGCTGCTACAACACTCAATACTTTTACAAAGCTTTTCACTGCATTTAAAATGTTCAACAATAATGCCCTTTAATTGCAAGGATTTTTCATGTAAATAAATTTTTGAAAAATATGGTTGTAAAAGTAATACTTATATCGAGAAAACAACTTTGTTTTATATTCAAGTTGACACCTCGTCACTTTTGAGTAACCTGTTTTAATTATGTCGACTACGTTCAATCCGACCAAGACTTGTTTATTCGTTGTGCCATTGTATTTTTTTTAATTCCAAGATATTTGCGTGAAATGGTATTAAATGTTTTGAGAGCATTTTAGACGCAAGCAAGGTTTTATGTACGAGTATGTATAATTGTGTGTTTAAACTATGACATTAGAAATTCACCATCTGTACGCTTAGTATCATATCTCATTATCTATTGTCACAGTTACAAAATGTGAAGCAGTAATACACGAATTGTATGAACCTTGTAAAATGAATCTTGGTGGATTGTTTTGCAACTGAAATATATTAACGTAATATTAAAAGAGTTTTTAATCCTAAGAAATATTTTCTCTATCTTAAATTAACAAGATAAGTAAATTTATGAAGAATTGCAATGAATTTGCTCTTTATCATTGTACCAAAATACCTTAACAGAGTAATACTGTTAGAAGTAATATATTGGTATGCTAAGAATAATATATCTGTAAGTTTGTATTTAATTTATTTGGAAACTGTTCTGTTTACGCAAAGTCAATTTAGCTACTATGGGTGTCATGGATGTGTAATTTGTGACTTATATAAACGCAAAATTAAAAATGCAATTAAGATAACCCTGAAAATAAACCTGAAACGTATATTAATATCCATCGGTGTTTGAGAGTATTAGACATTAGCAACTGCTGTTCATTAACTCAGACATTAACAATTATACATTAACATCAAGATAATTAACAATATTAACATCAACATTAAACATTAACATTACTGTTCATTAATTTACTTACTATGAGTGTTGTGGATGTGTAATGTATGACTTTTTTAAACCCAAAATTAAGTATGCAAGTAAGATAATTCTGAAGATAATCGTGAAACATATATTAACATCTATCGGTGTTTGAGAGTATTTGACATTAACAATTACTGTTCATTAACTCAGTTTAAAATCTACTGTGGCCTCTGCACAATATTTTCCATAATAATAGTAAAATATAATTTTCTAATAAATAATAAACAATAAATATGTAAGAACATCTATCTCCCCCTACGACACAGTTCTACGTCTTTTAAGTTCTTCATTCCACCACTGGCGCGCTGCATCAGAGTCGCAAGCTAATAAAACGGCACTTCGTAAGAGACGCTCTGCAGGTTAAGCTCTTCCATTCCAATCGCAGAAGGCAGTGAGGGTATTGGTCGGATATGAGGTGGAGGAAGAGAAGAGGATGGGGCTCGGACCTGACGGGGAGGAAATGTATGGGAAAAGCTCTATGGTCGGAAGTTATAATCGTTCTTTATACTGCTCTTAAAAAGAAGATTGGCGTCAGAGGAAGGAAACGAAAAGCAATCGAAGAGAATGCTTCCGGGACTGAAGAAGGGTTACAATGGATTATTTTAGGAGATTTTTACTGGTTTATTTCATGTCAAACCTATTGTTATATAAAACGGCAAGGAGATATTCCATTTCGAGCGTTTTATTACAACAATAGTAGTAGTTCATAACAAACGATTTTTTGTTAAGTAACGCGCAGCACCCAGGATTGTAATTTACTCGGATAATAAGAGAATGATGGTTTCAGTTCACATTCTCATGTATGAAAATTCGACGAATAACTACTGTTTAAGCCAAGAAGTCGTAAAGAATTTAAAACGATGTACTAGAAGATAATATTTACTTTGTCAGCTCTGCAATGATGGTAATTGATGTCAGCATAGAAAAATGGCTAAAATAATTTCATTTCTAAATTTTGGCTTAGATTCTTGAGATTATTTCTAAATTTCTCACTCATCCGTCTAACACACATTCCCTAAATATTGACATGCACTAGAAAATTGAAACTTACATAAATGACTATTGAAATAAGTCTATTGAAATGACAATGACGTAAGTCACTATTGAAATTGATGATTGATGATTGGCGTGATGATTGGCGTGAGAGAACTTACATGAAATTTAAGTAAAAGGTTCACAGTTCATAAAATTTAAGTAAAACATTTATAGTTTAAACTTATAAAAGTTCAGATATAATAAGAAATGATTGCAATTTAAATAAATTTATAAATGATTTCAATTCATACGCAATTATTGATACATGTTAGGAGAGTACTATTTTCTTCCCTTTTGTATAATCCCTTGATGTTTTTTTTTTATTCAAAACATTCTTTTAAATTTCAAAAATGGTCTTTTATAGATGTTTTAAAACAATAATGCATTTAACGAGGCACGACGAGGTATTTGCTCAGTTAACTATACATAACAACATATACATACTGTTCTTTTAATTACTTGCAAAATACAATTAAAACATGACCAAAGTGAACGAAAGACCCACACCTATCGCAACATGATGTTGACAAATATAAATTATGAAAAATTCCACGGATCATGTATTTCTACGTCACCGAGCTCACCCCTACATTACGAAGGCATCTCATTAGGATATAAATATTTTATCAATATATATTAAAATCAATTATATGTTTATAATGCCCTAAACAAAATAAGTTTTATCATCCGTTGGTTTGAATTCTGCCACAAAATTGATAATGATTGCAATGAACTCAAGTTCTACACTTATATGAATTAGCACAAAAACTCTTCAGGAATCCGTAATAAACACATTTTAATGTAAAAATAAGTAAAACGTAAAATGTCAATGACTTTCATCCCAACCAAAAAAATGCATGTATTCTGGATTTAGATTTTGGGTACCGTCAACCGTTTACACGACACTAAACAATGCACGAGAAGGGATGTGTCTGTTCGGTGCGGTTAGAGTGAATCTATAACTCGCTTAACGTCACCCGTTACCCGTCTACTCGACGCGAAGGACTGACGCTGAAATCCTTTGATATGCGGTCCGAAAGTATCAGCCTTGTTTGAATCGCCCTCGTACGTCAAACCTTGGTTTTATGAACACGTCTACGAGAAGTGAGGGGCACTTCCCGATTCAGTGGCGCAACGTCTAGAGCCATTTTTAGAGCTTTATAAAAATCGTCAGAGCAATGCTTTCGAGAAAAAGTAGAGAGACATTAATATATTACTTACCAATTATGATTTTAAGCTTAGAAATCTTCTCTTGATGGAATTCATAGAATTATTGAAGAAAAATTTTAAAATAAGCACATTTGTATGGCTGGGACAAATAATTGACCTGAAAACCAACTTTTATTAGCTCTCGATGATATTATTCATTACATTTCAATTTCATTTTTTTCCCTTCATTTTTCTTCGTTTAATTTACTCTCTTTGCTTGCTGAGATTTTTACCCCCCAGAGCCCCATTTCGGGCTTTGCTGGAAGCTCTGTAGTGTGTTCACCTCCTGACGCTATTCTAGGCATAGACAACAGTGTACCGCATTCGCGAGGCTTCTTCACACTGCCCGTGGAAGCGATGAAAGGATTCGAGTTTCAAAGCGATGCGATGGAGTGTTCACATTGCAAGCGATACGTTGCCCGCGATTTTTTACGAGTAGGTAGTTCAGTTCTCGAATTTGCGACAAAATATCGTTCATATTGAACCCCACCACTACACTTTTTGTACAAAATAGTGCATTTAATAGGCGTTGGGTTCATGAAATCAATACAGAAAGAACCGTAGGAGAGTCTTGTAATATGTGTGGCTACCTACGACAGAATGAAGAGCAATTATGGAATTATTCAATCTTAATTTTGAATACATTTTATAATTTTCAATGAGAATACAGGTATAGAACACCAATTTCGAACGCCAATAACAGTGGAAAAAAGATTTGATCAGTGTCAGATAATTTGAAGGTACTTGTAGTATTTAGAAATGCAGTATCCAAAAAAAGGTTTAATAGTGAAATTTTCATTTTATT